>OZ059907.1:27489678-28039678 GCA_964057215.1 Oscheius myriophilus | reverse complement strand
CTGGTTTCGTAGTTTCGGTTGTTCTATACCGGAAGTTATGGCCCGCCTACAGCGGTCCTCACTCCTAGGTTCGGAGGCCTTCGGCCGCCTAAATTCTGACTTTGACGCTTCGCGCAAGAGCGGTTTCCGGCCGCCCTTGGTAACCCCCTCGCTTACTACCCGCACCCCATCTCTCCCTGAAGGACGTGTGCAAACCAAGGGAGAGAGGGATAGCATCCCTCAAATGTATATATAGAGCATTGAACCTTTTTCTTCTATCCCCCCCTCCCGAGCAATTGTATCCTCTCAGAGCAAGAGGGGAGATATATCTTTTTAGTAAATTGGCCCAAAATAGCTTTGTTTCTGTATGTTATTTCCACACCTATGATGAAACCACTAGCTTCTATGATACTCCATAACACCCCCTCTTTGTGCCGGTGGGCTTCGTCGCTCATCGATCCCCCCCACTCTACCGTATCCTTGGCGTTCGGCGCGTTCCCACAGCTGCCGCCATGTTTTTCAGACTACCGTATTCGCGATGACTAAGAAAGAAACGTGCAGGTGTTGTGAAAGAATTTCCACGCCATCTGGCCGACCAGACGCTCAAGAATTCAGATTGCGCTTTGCCAAAGGTCGTGCGAATGTGGATCCCGAAACTACCGGATTACACCAGAGCAGGACTGGCAAAAGGTCGGGCCGGCCCGCTCTCTGAAAATTCGGGACGGGCGCTCAAATTTCTCCCAGTCTTGGTCTTCTCGGGCTAGACCTCAAATTTACCAACCCTGCGCCTACCTGGGATAAGCCAACATATGCTTGTTAATTGTGTCACGGATAAAAGCGGAAGGTCCAGATTTCAGGAGCCATTGTGGTACAGAATCGCCTCTTTCTGATAAACTGCGTCTCATTCGTCTTCGCTCATTCAGTTACGCCCGTCTCCGAGTGTCCTCTTCCGTATCAGCAGTACCGGCGGCATTCGAGCTCGCCAACGGGACTATTTGAAAGGATCTAGTGTTCACCGTGAGCTAGATGCGACTTCAAACAGACCTTCCGTTGGGAACTCATTGACCCCTGAGACAAGACATCTGCCTCGTCGCTTTTTCTTTCGTGGAATCAAAGTCTCAATGAATTGGTCCCTCAGTCGAGCCGTCTTCAATTCCACAACAACTGTATAATGTGTGAGTTCCACGCGTCAAGTCAATAAATAACTGAGCTTTAACGGATCTTTGGATTATCGACCAACCGAGCTAGCTTCTGGAAGAGTTGGCCGTAACCATGCAGCGAACAACTACACGAGCTTCTTACTGATGCGAACGTCAACTTTTCGTATCGTCTAAAAACAGGCCTCTTCCATTTTTGGCTTCGTTTCGCTTCTTCTCTCATTTTCCCTATACCGTATCCTTGTTGTTCGGTGCGTTCCCACAGCTGCCGTGTCATTGAAAGGATACTGTAGTGATTCACAAGAATGAAAAGGGCAAGCAGCGCGTGGGAATTTCACCATCCTGAGCGCTTCCCCCCTCTTCGGCTACCGTATCCTTATCCTCGCCGTTCGGCGCCTTGATGCAGCAGCCGCGGTTTATGATGTCTTGCCCCGATGGCCAACAATTTTTATTTTAATCGTGTACAAGTTATGTACTACGGCTTTAGTTTCCCCCTCTCTCCTCCCACTCCGTCTTCGTACACCCCATCATCCTCCCTAACAATAAGTCAGCTCCGATCGGCGCCGTCAGCTTCGAGCGCTTTGTGCTCTCCGCTTTGATCAACTCTTGCCGAAACAGCATCGCCGCGGCATGCAAGCTCAAAGGCAGGCCGAATTGAAAAGATCTACTGTGCACAGAAACCCGGCGGCAACATAAAACAACCCTCTTCAAGAGGACTCTTTCAGAAGGTTGCCTTCGAAAAAAGCTCACTTAGATCGAGGGATACTGTAGTCGCTCCCTGCCATTCACACAATTCTAAAGCCTGGGCGCACGTTTGGTTGGAACAATGTTCGTATACTGCCCTTTCATAAATTGTATCGCTAATGGGTTGAAACAACAGATGAACTTAACGAGCTGATTTCAGCACTTCTGCGCCGATCGCTTTCAAATATTTTGGCGGGAAAAGAAATCAGCCATATAATGGAGCCACTTCAACTCCAATGGATATTCTTCACTTCTGCGCTGATATCGTTCAAATTTTTTGGCGGAAAAGCGATCAGTCAAACAATGGAGCCACATTTTGGCGGAAAAGGGAACTCAACTTAAATGGCCTTTAGATTCTGGTTAGCCGAGCAGACATCATTACAACTGTCTACTCACAGCGTACCTGTTTCCTTTTGTTAGCCTGTTGAACCGTTGCACCGATGGTGGTAATTTACTTACACAAGATCATACGTATTTCAAAATTTGGGTTCGAAACCGTCCCGATATTATGTTTTGAAACGTTTACCAGCGTCCCTTAAAATGTCCAACGGAGTACCCATAATTAATTTCAGAGCAAAGCCGATCTGGTAGATAAAAATGAAAAATTTAGGCTAGATAAAAAATAAAAAATTCAAAGTTTGAAGGGCCGGCGGGAAACCACCGACTAAACCCGGTGGCGGGGTTGACGCTCTCATCCTGGCGTGTGAACGTTTCTCCAGGCGTATTACTTTCGTAGAATAGTCTACTAAAAATTGTACCACCGCCAGAGCGTGGTAGGCTGGGTTGACCCTGGGCGGGATAGAACTTGTGGCCCCTCGAGTGGGAGCCGCGCCATAGACCGCTATACCACGACCCCATATAAGCAGATAAAATTTTCTGCTTGAAAGGATCTGTTCAAAAAACCATGACAGCGGGAAAGCCCAAAATTTTGCCATGTTTTCCGTTCAATAACCAGCAAGCGATGCTCCTGGTAGTTTTTACAAAGTATACCGTTTAGTTTGGAATACTATCGGAAAACACATTTTTCACCAATTTTTGTCACGTTGGGTCAAGTTTACGTTACGCAGAAAACTATGTCCCACCCAAAATTCTATTCTATTGAATATTTTTCAGTTTTCTACACTGGATAGTAGATCATAAAATGTGCGATACAGAACTTGATAATGGCTGCCGATCGACATGATGATCGTCGGCTACCGTTTCCTTATCCTCGCCGTTCGGCATGTTCCCCAGCTGCCGTGCTTTTCAAAGGGTACTGTAAATGCAATGACTAAAAAAGGGCGGAAAAGGGATGTGAGAGAATTTCTGCTCCACCTGTCTGATCAGACACTCGAAAGTCGATCAATGACGGCGCTCCAGCATGGGCCGTTGGAATATCGATCGACCGGATCAATCGATAAACGTAATGAGGGCGCTCCGTTACTTCATCTTTTTTTGGTTAACTTTGAACACAGTGAGCATTGTATACATGTAACAATTCATCATGTGAAAAAAGTACGCTGGATTCCGTTGAGATTGAACTTTGGTTAAAAAAAATCAAATATGAAACTTATTACCGATGAGCGGGGTTTTGACAGTTTGCGTTTCAGAAACTGCGTTCTTTCTGAGTATTCTGGATCAGCCTGTTTTTATTTTTCTCGACCTAACCTAGCCGGCCTCAGCTAAAATTGTACTTTTCTTCCGAGCTGCGGTGATTGTCGGAAGTTTACCCCATCCTCCCTAACAATAAGTCAGCTCCGATCGCCCTGTACTCTGCGTTTTGATCAACTTTAGCCGAATCATACGCGCAGGCGTCATGCAAGCTCAAAAGCGGGCCGAATTGAAAAGATCTACTGTTCCCGGTACCCCGGGGGTGACATAAAACAACTCTTTTCAAGACTCTTTGTTTTCAAAATCCGTTCAGAAGGTTGCCGACCAAGGGTGGCTACGGGCCGGGCCGGGCCGGCCTGCTCTTTAAAAAATCATGGCCCGGTCCGGCCCGGCCGGCGGCCCGAGGTCAAAAATTCCAAAAGTTGAAAAAAAAACGTTTTTTACGATTTATGTGCAGGAACTCCGTTTCTATTGTACATAATGTATAAAACAACTATGGCAAAAAAGTTTTGTCGGCCGGGGATCGAACTGGGGCAACTTCGGATTACCAGTCCGACCTCTTAGACACTCGGCCATGAAAACATACAAAATTTATATAGGGTAGTTCGAAACCTCCTTCACAAAGTATGTTTTGCATAAATAGAACTGTGTTTCGCAACAAACAGAACTTAAAAATAATAACTTTGAAAAGAGTTACATTTAAAAATAGATTATCAAAAAAAGTGGGGCCGGCCCGGGCCGGCCCGTTCCTCAGATGTTTTCGGCCTGGCCCGGCCCCGGCCGGCCAGAGACGGCCCGCTGATCAGCCACCCTTGTTGCTGACATAGAAAGAAGCTCACTTAGATCGAGGGGTACTGTAGCCGCTCCCAGTCATTCAGACAATTCTAAAGGCTGGGCGCACATTTGTTTGGAACAACGTTCTAGATGCCCTTTCATTAATTGCATTCACTAATGGGTTCAAACAAGAAAGAGAACTTATCTGCGCCGCGCGCATTCAAATATTTTGGCGGGAAAAGGAACCATTCATACAATGAAGCCACATAAATTTCAGTGATTGCGAGATTTCGGTTTGCCGCGTAGACTTCTTCAAAACCTTTTCAAGAGTACTCTTTCAGAAGGTTACCGAGATAGAAAAAAGCTCACTTAGATAGAGGGATAGTCGCTCCCTCTCATTCAGATAAATCGCTAGCCAGGGCGCGAATTTGTTCGGAACCCTGTTCGTAAGACTTTTTCCTGCAAATGGGTGTTAACAAGAGATAACCTGAACTAGCTGATTTCGGCGCTCCGATTGCTTTCAAATATTTTGGCGCTAAAAGCATCAGTCCTACAATGTAGCCACTTAAACTTTCGAGAATTCGGTTAGCCACGCGGACAGCTTTTCAACTGTCTACTCAGTCCGATCATTTTTGTTCTGCCGTTTATTGTGCTTTATTTATATCATCGCTTATTCACTTGGGAATCCTGGTTCAAACCACATATATATTGTTTCGCCTACAGGTGTCAGCACCATAAAAAATTTCCTGTTAGTTTTTTAAAGTTTAAGTGTTTTACAGTCTGTGCCCACAGAGCTTTCCTTAAACGACTGAGCCAAGATGTCGGCTGTCACTAATAATGACGAAAAGGATTCGAACCCGCCACAATGCAAAAACCGATAGCTCCCCAATCCGCACCTTTACCGGCTGCGCAATGGAATCACTTAATCGAACGGCTCGCAGGGCTGCTTATCAAGATTCCCGCTAGAAACGCGAGTTGCAGCAATTATAACACGTTTAATTTTTTTAAAAAAATTGCTTTTTAAAAATGAATTTTTTTAAAATATGCACATCAATCAATATTCATTTAACTTTCATCCTCCGTATCTCCTCCTTCCTACCATACTTGAGCTAAAGGGTATTCTTTTACATCCTACTAGTATTTTCTTCAATGTTTATTTCATAACAACAAAAAATAAAAACACAGTAAATACAAATTAAAGCCTAAATGTACGACATACAACAAAACAAACAAAAAATAATAATAAAAATCATGCAAAAACTCCTTCTCAATCCGGACAGACGAGCGCCAGCCTACTGGTTCTGAAAGCGGGATTTATAATAAGAAAACCTGGAAAAAAGTCAATTTTGTCATATATCAAAATTTTTGAGCAGTTTGGAGAGTTATACTATTGAAGTTATTTTTCCGTTATTTTACGGAGCTTAAAACCGAAATTCGTTTGTACTCACGGAGACAAACGTAAATTTTCGGGCCTGACAGGTGTTGCAAGTTAGTTTGTGGCCCAAAACCCGAATTTTTAATGAAAATTTGCTTGAACTTTGTAAATTGATTGGCAAAGCAACATCAGATGCTTTATTTTTAAAAACTAACAGAGACGATCAGGCACACCCGGTCAGATATCTGACGGACTGGTCCCCTCATTCATAAAATTGGCATGTTCCGGTTTTTGACCATATTTTTACAAAAAAATCCTTTTTTTGAACACATTTCAACCTTTTTACTACCTAAGTGAACAATATAGTAGTCAATAAAAACAAAAACAACCCACCAGGGGACCGGTCCATTGCTTCTGTGGATTTTTCCGTGCTTCAAAGGTAATATTTTGATCAGGGTTAAGTTTCCGTTACACAGAAATCAATTGACAACGCGACATAAGTTTTGAAATATTCAGTTCTCAACTCTAGCCGGGTCTGAAGCATTCCCTGAACAATATAAGTTCTCAAAATTAGTGATATACAATATTTCAACCAATTATAAGTCTTTGAATTTTTCCTATGACGGTTTTTGGTCGCCGATCGGCAGATATGCGCCAGGCTACCATATCCTTATCCACGCCGTCCGGCGCGTTCCCACAGCTGCCGTGTTTTTCAAAGGGCACTGTTATCTCGATGACTGAAAAGGAAGAAAAAAGGGGTGGTGTGAGAAAATTCCTGCGCCACCTGTCTGACCAGACATTGAAAAAGTCCATCTTTGACTGCGCTCTAACAGGGACCGTTAGATTATCGATCGACTGGATCAATGGATAGACTTCAAGAGAGCGCTGCATTACTTCCACGTTATTGATTATATTTCAATAAAGTGGGCTATATATACATGTGACAAATTATCCAATGAAAAATTCAGTTTATTCCGTTGAGACGGAATTTCGATAAAAAAAAAAGAACTGAAATATAAAACTATTTCCGATGAGCTGGGTATGGGAAGTTTGCGTTTTAGAAACTACGTACTTTGGGAAAAAATCCGGATCATTCTGATTGTAATGTTTTTGCCCTACCCTGAGAGTAATCGACATCATTTGTACTATTCTTACCAACTACGGCAACTGTCAACAGCCAATCCCATCCTCCCTAAGTTATCTCCGATCGCCGCCTTACCTTCGTTTGATTAACACTTGCCGAAAAAGCAACGACGGCGGCATTCAACCTCAAAAGCGGGCCGAATTGAAAAGACCTACTGTTCACAGTACCCCGGCGGCGACATAAAACAAGCATTTTCAAGATTACTCTTTCAGAAGGACGCCTTAGAAAGAAGCTTACTTAGATCGAGGGAGGGCCGCCAAAATTGAGAGGGAGCTTTTGTTGTTGGGAAAAGTCTAGCCGAATGTTTTTACCGAAGATCAGAATTTTTCATGTTACACGCTTCGCTTTCAAACAAAAACATTCTAAACATCTCGTTTTATGCGTTTTATCAGGCGTTTTATGGTCCTTGAAAAATAACCTAAGCTAGACATTTTTTGTTATACCACTTAGCTTTCTAAAAAGAAGTTTTTGTTTTTTTCTGCAAACCGATTTTTTAAGAGCTCATCCTGTCGGCATCTTTGTCTGTCTCTCTTGCTCTGCCTCACTCTACTTCTCTCTACTTCTATTTTCCCCCTAAATTTTGCTCATAACCGAGAATTTTCAGAATGGAATACCACAATCTGTTGGTTTACAACCTTTACTACGGAAAGTATGGATACTCTCTTCCCGGACAACTACTACAGCCAGCTCCACTACAACTCTCCCAGCTTTACATGGTCCAGAACCCACCTACCCTTCTTCAACATATCGGCTTCCATCTGACTCCTCCTAATCCAATGCCCCAGCAAAGGATGCTCCAGGCTCCGCCTGTTCAGTACAACGCTGCAGGTTAGTGATTACTTAAGTTAAAAAACATTACGTAACATTATGTCATTATATAAAAACATTATGTGATTATAAAATTCGTTCATAGGAAAAGACCATTACTATGGTTTTTTCATGCGCTTGCAAAAAAAAAAACGCAAAAATGTCGATTTTTCTCTGGGTCTCCGCTTTTTGCATGCTTTTTTCGCCTGCGTGGCGCACGAAAGGTGCAATCAGAAAGCGACTTTCATGTGTTTTGCAATCACCTCACAAAGATTAATTCTGTACCGTTCAGAGTAATGCAGCTCCGATGGTTTCCATAAAACATCAGTTTAAGAAACACTTTCAGTTCCTCTTCCTGAGATGAGGCGAGAGACGGCCACTCCCATCGGGACGGCAGAGGGACCGATGGAAAACCCTGTTCACCCCGACTACCACTTACAATGTTAGTAAACAATTATTAAAAAAGCCTTTTTGGTATTTTTTCAGCAAATGGCCGTATCGTCAAAGCATCGAAATCTCTTGGAGCCATCGCAAAGCGCATAGCGAGTCGGGGTAAGAACATTGATCTCCGTCTCCGTCTGTCCCTGTATTTGCCTTTCCGTCTTCCTCTATCTTCATTTCTTCTTATCCCGCGTTCCCCGGAACACCATTTGGCCAAATTTGAAAGAACTGCGGTCCAACCTCGAAAAGTAGTGATAGCCGCTTGGATTCCAAAACAACTGGATCACCGCCCTTTTGGCACCTTAAAGGAATTTAGGCACCTGGTCCCGCCGCGATTGGAATAGGTCGCCAAAGGCGCCAAATGTCGCCAAAAGCGCCAAAAGCGGACGCGCGAGAGAGTGCGTTTTGATAGGAGGCGCAGAGAAATCAGCCAAAATACCGTCTGAGCAGCGTTGATTTTCGAATGAAAATATTAGGAACGCCAATATATCATACCAGTATTCCCATTTCTTGTTTTTACGCGTATCTTTCAATCTCTCTATTTCTCTATCGTTCGATTTTTTTGGGACTCGCTCTCTTTGTCTTTCTGTTTCACTATTGTTCTCTGTCTAGTCGGTTATTGGAGTTTGTTGATTATGAACGTTTTAATATTTGGCGAAGTCACCCAATTCAAAAGGGATATGTTTCAGAGGCCTCCAAGAGATACAGGGAGAGGAAGAGGGCCGCTAAAAGGGAGAGAGAAGCCTGCGGTCTGAATGGAAACAAGAAATTCAAAACTACCAGTTCCAAGTACTCCAACTTGGATATGCTCCAGTTCGCCATCATTCAGAGCTTGAAGAATGGTGCGTTTGTCCGTCTTAAACAATCGACCAGGTGTCTTTTCCAGATGAAGAAGCTCCCGTGTTCGAGAGTCAGGACCAGGTTCTGGATGCTTTCGAGGTGAAACGGGACGACAAAAGCGGCCCTGAAAAGCTGCTGGATATCTTCGGTCTCTGAAGGACTTCCGGATATGAAAGTTGCAATCAACTGCTTCTCAATTTCCGCGATATGTATGTTTATTTGTCTTTGTTCCGTTTTCTTTCCTGGACAAAGCCGGCGCCGTGTATTTCACCTCCATTTTTTTAGTCCTTCTCACTCACGCACTCACTGTCTGTCTTTTCCCGAGTGCCACTGATTTCCAAGTAACGTAGTCGAATAAAGTGTGGTCCAGTTTGTTTGTGATGATTCATTATTAAAGAAAAGCATGTGCGTCATGAAAAAACTGGCTTAAATTTTCCTAAGTCATCCGAACCTGCCAGCAACGCAAAGAACTGACCTCAGGTACTGAATGCAACGCCGTAGAACGTTTAAAAAAGGTGTATTCATAGATTTACAGATTTTTTTACTGTTTGCATAACTTCTGTGGAATTTCCTCGTTTAAAGAGACCATCAGATCCCCTTTTTCCACAATTAATACCGAAGAGAATACAACAGTACGATTTCATAAAGGCATCTTTCTTTTCATCTGCAAAAATCATTTATACAAGAGTCGAACAAAGCCCGGGACCGCCTGATTACCTGCTTTCGGTGCTAACCAGTTGACTACAAAGATGATGGTGGCGCAGGGCTGCGTGTTCCTAATGCCCATCGGTTTTTAACGTTTTGGACATTGTAAACAGCGGGCTTTGCATGTGAAGGAACGTACGCTGGAGCCCGTTGGGACAAATATATCTTGAGTGTTTATTTGAAATTACGTCTGTTTAGGAAAAAGGGTTTTAAATTGGTTAGTAGAAATTTGATTAACAAAATCATATTTATTAATTGAAAGAGACTTGAAAAAAGGACACTGATGGTACCTTTAAGGCAGCTTTCATATTGTATAAGAACCAACAAGACTTTCATTGTTTTATCTCAAAATCCTGGCTCATAAAAATTCTTGCCCTTTCGTTCTTTTTCAATCCAACCAACACGAAAATGATAGTTTGCGAAAATAATTGGACATGAACCGTAACTAAAACATTGCGAAACAACCATAATCAACCCACAATAAGAAAAGAATGTTACAAAGAATAGATTTCACTTTAAAAGAGTCTTATTGAGAGATACAAGAAAAATGCACTAAGAATCGTTGATTTGGTTGACGCAATTAGAGGGAGTTGAATAAAAATTGCGACAGCAGCAGATGGTAAACTTTTTTCACGATTTTTTCACATGCACAAACGGTTATTGGGAACGAAGCATCTGAAGAGTGCTTTTTTTGTTTCAAAATGTAAAAAAACCAAATTACACTTTGGTTGCCGAACTAGGATTTCGTTGGAATGTCTTTTGTTTATTCATAATTAATAACTACTTTACGAAAATCTACTGGAGTCAGCCATCGAGACACCGATGACAGTCTTCTTGAAAGCTCTTCGAAGTTCAGTGTTCAATTTCAATTGAGAAATGCAGTGAGAAAACCCTGAAATGGAAATTTAGCTATAGCTCAAAAGAAATAACAAACCTGCACATAACAAACCAACAATGTAAAATGGTCCAATTGTTCGGAAGATAGAATAACCAGTCATTTCAAAAACCCCTGCGAAAATGCTGGGAATGGTTATAAATATAACTGAGCTAACTAGGGTGCAAACTGCCGAGCGATTTGCCTGCAAAATTGGTAAATATCATGCGATGTTTGCGAGAAACCTTGTTGAATCTTCTTCCTTCACGTGTTTTCTCGCTGTCCGGGTAGTTTTTGGACAGAGAACGAAGTTTGCAAAGCATGATGAGGGTGAGGATGATAACTACTGCACCGAGGATCTGAAAAAATATAATTTCTTTCTTATCAGTCATATTTCTAAATTTTGAAAACGTTTTGGAAAGCTGCACTAGGTTTAGTTATTTTATAGACAGATCAGGCCCGAGCGGGACGAGAAAAAATAAACACATTTTTCTTTAGTTTTATCAGATTTTTGTCTTTTTTTCGTTACGTTCATGCGTTCGCTCATTTGCTTTTGTAGAAAAAATTTTAATGCTCATGTGTATGTGTGTTTTTTAATATATATTTCCTATTTGCTTTGCACATCGATCTCCGTGTAATATACTTTCCAAAGGCGACTTTCAATGGAAAAAGCTCAAAAACTGGGCTTTATGAACGCCAATGACGGAAAAATAACATTATGCTAACAAGCAAAATTTGTGCACAACTCATTCGAAAAAATAAAACTCCTAGACCAATTTTTTTTGTTTCCAAAACGCAATTTTTGCATTGTTTCTTTATCTTATTCTTATTAAACTTTTTGACAAATGTCTGATACTTGTAACATCTTTAGTTCCAGCTGGTCCCCGAGTTACCAAATTTTGCTGAACTACGTTCTAAATTTTTAGTCACACGAAACCTTTTTGTAATCTGTTTTGTAATCTTTGTGTGTTATGTTGCATAATTCTCGTAATTAATTTTGCAATCAGTATTATAAAAAGTAGAGAACATGAAAATGTTTTTAAAAAATGACATGTCCCTCAAAACAAAGTGGAGTACAGCAAAGTTTTGCAACTCCAGGGAATTTTCACTTAGCAAATTACTCACCGCATTACTCGTTCCCCAATAATACCGAAAGGAGTGGCTAATAAAGCATCCGATAGCTGCACAGTTAGGTTGAGGTTCAATCGGGGAAAGATAAAAATTCAAGGCAACATCGCATAATCCGAATATGATGGCAACAACTGTAACTAATGCAGCGTAAACTCCATGATTCTTGTGTAAATAGACTGTCGGTATGAACAAGGCCTAAAAAAAGATATTACTTGTACTTATGGCACAGATCAAACCATTAATCTGTCTGATGCTATTCCAATTACTACTATTAAGTTTACTTTCAATTGGATTAGAAGTGGTGCACTTGAGATCATGATAAATGTAGGATCGTAGTTGACGGAAATTGGATTCCAACCACCTGTAAGGTGCACTGTGTAAGGAATAACTGAAAATTGAAATTACGAAAGTGTGGGGGGAAAATCCTACTTGTTAATGCGTGAAGAAAGTCAGTGATAACAAGAATGTGCATCAGGTAAAGGTTAGGGATGGATATCATTTTGGCTTTTCTGAAAATCGAATCTGTTAAAAAAACCAGTTAATGGTTTTTAAACCACCTCACCTTTTAATTTTCTTAACTTTTCTCAACCGTTTTTAAATGAACTTATTGAAATTTGTTGCAAAATTAGAATTATTGGTATTATGAAGGTCATACTAATTTACTTGTTGTCACGAAACTATCAAAAAGAAATTTGTTTTGGTTTCTCTTAAGTAAAATTTTTTTTGCAAATTATGTTTCTAGCAAACCATTGTAGGCTAATTAAATCTTCAAAGTTAGTTCGAATGAGTCATGTATTTTTAAAAACCTACTATTTAAGATACAAAAATTGTACCTTGCCGCAGAATCTGTCTAAACCAATTACTACCAGGAAGATATTTTTGTACTTTGGCTAAGTTCAAGATGAATAATTTGATCTCGTGCAAATAACGATTTTTTAAGAAAGCATAGAATTTTTTTAAAGAATAAAAGTTAAAAATAAAAAAAACCTATTATATAAGTTAAGTTTTTCAAAAAGTTTGTTTGGTAAAAATTTCTCAATGATGTTCATCATTTTAAAAAATCCTTTGAATAAACTGAATGCAGTTTTTGGGTTTCTAGGAAATCTTTCTCGCCAAATTTAAATCTTAAAATGTTCGACGAATTAGATGTTTATTTAGATGTACTCTGGTGCTGAAATTTGTCTAGACTAAAAAAAACATTTCACATATTTGAAGTAACAGCGCTGTCAAATTGGTAAAAACAGGTCAAAATATTGAAGTGTGAAGTTTTCGATAACCCAAATTATTTGTTTTGGTTTGACCCTGAACTTGAAATATTAGTTTATCTACTTGTATGACAATATATTGTAAACACAATAACATACATTGATAAAAATAGTAGTAAAATCGAAGAAACAAGGGCTCCCGTTTGTAAGCAGTGGATCACCACATCGGTAACCAAAAAACTCGTGAGAGACATGTCTCCAAAAACCTGAAATTTGAAATTAAACAAAAACAATTTGGCTATAAATGTATGTGTGGGTTTGTTTATGCAGGTTCGACTGGGATCCTAATTTGCAAGGGGTGGTAGGAAATTTAGAATTAGGCGTTGAGGAAAGGGAAGTGATGTATTAGTGACAGGCCAATATGGACGCCAATGCGAGGGATGTCTGCCCGCATGCCACCATCAAAGAAACACCCGTCTCCGAAGGGTTATTACTCTGACGACCGCAATTATGGTCAATTGAGTGCATTTCGCTCATAGTGTACGTACGCTGCACTACGGAACATCTATTTAAAAGATAATTATGACAGTTACGGCAACAAAGAAAAAACCGAGCTTGATTTTTTATGGGTCATTGTTTGAATTATGAGAAAAAGCTTTTTAAGACAGTTTGTCTGAAAATTTTAAATGGACCAAAATGTTTCAATCTCCAAAATTACGGTACCTTAATGTGTTTAGCCCTAATTTATTTATCAGTCATTTTATATAACTCAATAAGAAATCCATAGCAATATTTATATGTTTTGTGAATTCGTATGATTTAACAAACAATCTAAACACAAATAAAACAATGGTTTAGGGACATAGGAAACTTTTATGAATAATTTCAACCATTTGTTTTCAGATTTTGAAAGATGCCGCTCCTTTAAAACAAGGTTTTTATTTTTTCAACTGATTAGTTTTTGAAATCGGTAGAGGCATCGACTTACTTAGTGTTTACATAAAGATTTTTAAGGCTTGTTTTTTGGGATGTGCCGAAGTTGTGATTATTTGAATATTAGCGCCCCTAGAAATCCTCTAAGCAACCAACCTCGGTCATTTTTGTAGAACTGAAAGTGATCCAAAACACCGTGTGGGTTCTAATTGCGAATGCTATTTTTAATTCTCTTTTTGTAATTTTGAATACAGTTGACATTTTTTTAATTTCCGATTCACTATTACTGTTGACTGTTTTAATTTCCGCTAATTTTAATTCTAAATAAGGAACACTATGACAAAACCCTTGATTCAAAAAAGCGTGCAGAAACAAACTCCAGTTCCAGACTGCAATGAACTTATTGGTTTCTCCAGACAGTTCATTCAATTTCTAAGATTTTTTTCCACGCATGACTAATTTATACATTAATTTTGAATTTGACAAAGACGTCGATTCAAACACTTATAAACGTATCTCTTTTGCAGTGCGTATCCAATTATAAGTGTGCCTTCAGTTGACACGTTCGGCTACATAATCAAAAAAATTCAAAGCGACCTTAGTGGAATAATTTAAGTGGTTAACATGTAACATACTTAATTATCATGTTACAAAAAGTAGGGAATTTATAGAGCTAGAACGAATTTGATACATAAAAAGTTACAAAATACAAAAAACAATGTTTACGGCATGCTTAAAGGCAATGTTTCTGCGCTTGTGGACTTAAGTGATACCAAAAAGCGAAACATGTGCTTTTCTGAAATCACAAAAATCAAAAATCACAAAAGTCAAGTAGATGACACTTATGAATTCTATAATCAATCAGGAAACCTCCTAAAAGCTCTGTTACAAACTTAATGAGACCGAAAAGTTCAACGTTTTAGCATTAGTAGGTTCTGTCTGCCATCTGTCATTGGAGGGGAGTGTCAGTCTGTCAGTGATGGTGTGAATGAATCGAGCTCTGACTATTAGGCATGTTTAAAATACACCTTTTTACCCACAAGACATATAAGCGATTCAGAAGGTTAATTTGTTATTAGTGCTGTATGATTTCCTGTTTTCAATAAACGTCAATTACGTTAAATGTTTTCGAGTGCTATTTTGGGGTAACAAACATTTTTTAAATGACTAAACATCTTAGTGTTTTTGACGAAATGAAATATATAATTTCAGAATTCTACAGTATGACCTATTTAGTTGCCATATAGTGACAAATGAACTTTGATTGTTGACACAGTTCAGCACAATTGGACCAGTCTAAAAAAAGGCAGCGCTTAAATCAGATTTTAAACAAACCCTTGATTCCCTCAGGTTGAAAGACTATGAAAACAACTGTAAATGAATCACTCAACTCGATAAGTTGCGAAAACAAACTTTTAAAGATGTAACAGGTTAAAACTTAAATTTACGAAATATACCATTTGGTTTCAGAATGTGCTATCAATCACATATATATTGTATCTCATGGACGTTCCAAACAAAACTAAAAACTGGTCTTCCTGTTGTGGCATGTACATCATTTACTGCTAAGAGTTCGCTATTTCACCAGAAATGCTATTTAGGGTGGCGTGTAATTTGCGAATAACGCAATGACGTAAGACTTAGTGTTTTTGTCTTGTGATGCGTTGTTAAATTACACAGTTCTATGTATAATTTGTAGGCCGAAGAATGAGGAATGCACTCTAATTAGTGTTTTTCACACTATTGAAATATATACAAAAACCAAAAATTACGAATTTCAATCACATATATTGTAGTACTGAGAATTATTTTGGTGATAGAACTGGATTAATGAAATATGCAAAAACCATTTGGGAAAAGAAGGCTAATTGTGTTCCCATCACCACTTTGTTAAATAAATGGAGACAGTTCACAGCTTCCCCAGCTTTTTGAAAAACGGTGAATTTTTGCGAAATTGGTTTGCTCTCATTTTTTCAAGAAAACACGAAAACCTTGGCTCACCATGCCGGAAGTTGATGCCGCCGGGAACAAATGTTTGTGTGAGCAAAGCCATGTTTTATACGCCCCACTACAAATTAAAGGGTGATTCAGACTTAACTTCACACATTTTGAAAGGTTAAATCAGTCATATGGCTGAATAAACCACCGTGTGACTAATTGGATGACCTTTCAGACATACATCGAATTATAATTTGATCAAATAATAAAAACACCTGTTTGTCAAGGGAAAAATAGGAAATAGCGGGTAGACTACTATATCCTGCTATCGGGCTGTAATGAGGTGGGAGTTCATTTGCACCAGACACTACTTTCAGCGAGCAATTACTTCGTGACTTTGTGAAGAAAACAACCTATAAATACGAGGAGACAGAAAATTTTTTTATAAAATCAGGAAGCATTTGAACATTTCATATAGACCATTATAAACGGATAATTAATTGTTTAGTACCGTCTATTTATCTATTTTTCTCTAAACTAGAGACAATATATTTAAACAAATGTGGAAATATGGATATGGGTCAAATGTATCAAAAGGATCAAACTTTTGAAAAAAAAATGGTTACGTCTAAGTTTTTGGGCAATATTATGCATATATAAACTGCTTCAAAAGAGGAAATTCTTGCTTTTGTACTTCTTAGGAAAAAAAATTTTCATGAAATCATACAACGAATGAAAGAGACTACTGGAAAAGAAAATGTGTTTAGAACAATTGAAGATGACAGTCTAGGAATGGGCAAAAACTTTTCTAAACAATGTTTTCATCTAAAAACACTACTTTAAGTTTTTTTTGCTGCGTTATCGATTGGTTGCACGCAAAAAATTGTTTGTTTTGTAGATATCCAAAGACAGTGTAATAATATAAAAAAATTTCGCTCAATTTCAATTTAATTTCTTCATATATGCGCTGTTTGTTTATTAGTATACTCATAGAAAAAAAACGGGTGACAGTTTGTGTTATATGTATTTAGTATACCGTTTTTAATTCTCATAAAAATTTGACATTTTTGGGTTTTACGTATACATTAAAATATGGGTTTTATACCTTAAATACAAAGTTTTTACTTATTCTTCCTAATTTGGTATTCCCACAAACATGAAATTTGAAGACCAATTACCAAAGAAAAAAATTTAAATGAGTTAAATAAGTATTTCCAGTTTTTCCGAAGTTCTGCAACGTTTTCGCTGCAATGAAAATTGATCGATTTGTCCAGCACACTCTATTGGCTGATACTACAATCTAAACATTTTTTATTGTCAAAGTGGCTAGCACGCTTTCGCACCCTATTGAGAACACATACCTTTCTCGCCATATCGAACTGAGTTGCAGGCAATACAAGTATCTCCGTGTGAATTTTGTGGAAACACTCCTAGAAACTTAATGAAGAGAACGAAAACCAGCTGGAAGCGGGAGAGTGGTTCCCATGGCCAAATTTGCAATTTGTGGAAATATAGCAAAACATGTGAAGGCAGACATTTGCATTTTGGCATACAAAACAAAATTTTTGACAATAATTCTTTGTGAACGTTTTCTAACATTTGAATGATGGACCCACACCGCGCAAACGAAATTAGGAACAAAATTTCACCAGAAAAATGAAAAAAGCCAGCTTCTTTCAAAACGTAACCATACTTGTTTTTGCGCCTGAAAAAAACGTAAAAACTGAAAAGGTCTCTCAAAGTTGAGAAAAAAAATGTTTGTTTCTTTGAACTGAAAGAGTATTTAAAAAAAACCCAAATATTCTCAATATAGTCATGTAGCGCAAGCCTAGTTTGATTGAGTTTAATTACACTTCGCAGAAAGTCTTTGTTTTATAATAGAATTTGTTGTTAGTGAAATTAGCCGGCTCAATTTCGAACTCCAATTAAAATAGCAAGACACGGAAGGCAAAATTCCGCAAAATTTACAACTAGACTGCTAGACGGGTAGAATACATTTCCTGTTCTCCGGATGATCCAGTTAATGAATATTTTGAAGAAAAAAACGACAATTCAGACAAAAATGGTTAGTTTGCAAGTTTAAATTATTAGTTGTATAGAAATATGAGCTGGAAATAAAAAAAACAACTTTTTACAAAAAAAAGTAGCAACAATTTGAATACTTAAACTAGCCCATATTTGTAATTTTAAAACATCACACCAATATTATACCAAGAGAATGAAGTTTAGCAGCCAGCTTATTGAAAATCGGCTTTAGAAAGAACAAGCACAAACATGGTGGTAAAACTCAAAGACACCCGTAAACAATTCTGGATGACTGCATACTAAAAATTCTCAAATCTGCAAACTGCAAAGTAGTGTTTCGACAAATAACTCTATTTTAATAATTTTAAAACACAAACATTTTTATTTTTCGGACTGCAGGATTTGATACTAGAAAACATTTTCGGTTCTCCGGATGATCCAGTAAATTAATATTTTCAAGAAAAAAACAACAACCCAGACAAAAATGGCTAGTTTGCAAGGAGAAATGATTATTTGTAAGGGATTGTCAGATGGTAGACGAAAAAACACAAAACGCAACAATTAGCGCAGCAAGATCTATGCAAAAAATTACTGATGTTTGTGAAAAAGGTTTTAAAGCGAATTTTGTAAGAAACACTTTTTTAATAAATGCAAAAGGAAGTGAAAACTTTTTTTGTTCCCAAACGAAAGCAATTGGTTGCATTTGGCTGCGCACTTAAGGCATCATTAGTAATCCAAGAGGAATATGCGATTAACTCCCACACACAAGCCACTTGATTAATTAGATGCAATAGTCTTAGGGATGATCGGTCGGTATATTTGTATTTTTCTATTTTTGAATTTTGAGCTCATGAAAATAACGACGGGTTACCTCAAATAATGCTATATTTTTGTGTCAAAGTGTGAACCGGTAATGTCATTAAATAATGCCAAAGTAGGTCAAAACAATTGACCTTGAAACACATTTGTGAAACTTTTTGAATAGTTTTGATTTCTGGTCCCGGATTACGGCATTGAACCAATGTTTACTGTATTTCAGCTTAAAGTGTAACTATAATTTCATAGTCAAACCGGTTTTTGACTTCTTGCACCCTGAGAAGCTGAATTCAACAAGTATTTGTATTTTTGGTCAAATACAGGTTTTTGATTTAGTTTCAGGATAGCGTTTTCTTGTTATAAGAAGCGTTGATATCAAATTTGGCCGATTCTAAGAGATCAAGGGGTTTCCCTAAGTCCGGGGTGTGCTCCACAGCGACAAAGTTTTCAATGTGGAAACCTTGAACACATGTTCACATGTTTGCACATTATCGGAAAAGTATATTTTTCATAAAATTAAAACTTTTATGCAATCGGAAAGGGTCAGCTTCTCACTTTTGCTGAAACTTCCACAAAAGACGTTTAAAATAAAATTCAAATGTTTAAAACAACACTTGTTCGGAACGTCATGAAAAAAGGGCCGCTATTCATCACAGAAGTGCTGTTTTGCCGTCGTTGAGGTTAATTGAAAAACAAGTCTTACAATACAACTACCTTTGAGTACACCAATTGTGACTTACATTTTTAATAATGCTCAAAAATAGAAAGAACAAAGATCTACTGAAAACAAGAAAAAGGATTCATTTCAGCATTAAATCACGTCCTGCTAAGATCTGCTTGAGAAACTCTCGCCACACTGACTGTGAAGGCTTTTTTCAACTCGCGATTCATCGCAAGCTGAGAAATGTTGTGACAACAGCCTGAACTACAATTCAGGTTTTTTGCAGATGTTCAAACCTGCTGCTAGGAGACCCATGATATAAAACGGACCAACTGATCGAAAAATTGAAAAACCTATCATTTCGAAAACTCCAACGAAAATACTTGGGACGGTTATAAAGATAATAGAACTAATTAGGGTGCACACTGCAGAGCTGTTGGCCTGAAAATGTTTTTGTTGTTTTAAAAGACTTCGTTGACAACCATACTCAAAAATTTACTAACCAAAATGGCTATAAATCATTGTCTATCAACCACTTGAAATCTTCAAACAATGCTCTTTAGTCAAATTTTTGTTTCGGCCTTTCTGTGAAACTTTAATGAGTGATAATTTAAGTACTTTGTAAAGTGAACATGTTCACCTATGTTCAATGCAATTCACTTCAATTACATGTGTTCACTGCAGTTAAAACAAGAAATGAATAGGGTGAAAATGAAAGCTCGTCAGGGATTTTTAATCTTTAGAAATCATGGCACAAATGTGAACAACTTAGGGTGCCCTAAGTTTATAGTGTAAGCATATGCGACTTTCAAAAAAAAAAGCTTTTTTTCAAACACTGCAGTTCTTTTCATGGCAAAATGCCCACACAGAATATGATTGGCCTTTGTAAATACAACAATTGCAAAAATACTGTTTTTCTTGGTTTTGTACATAACTTATATAATTATTCGCCATTTTTGAATTACATATTGAATTTACTAAAAGCAAACCTTGTTGAAACGGGTTTGTTCCCTTGTGTTGTTGCTGCCTTTGTGTTTTCGTGCAAGCTTTCTTAATTTATAAAGAATCGCCAGTGTTAACAAAACAACTATGACTCCCAAGACATGAAAATACTAAATGATTTATGTTAAAAGGTGCACTTACTGCATTGCTTATTCCCCAGTAGTACTTAAACGAGTCACTAACAAAACACCCAATAGCCGCACAGTTCACTTGTACTGTGAGTGGGGTAAAGCAAAACCTTACAACAAGGTCGAACAGCCCAAAAAGTATTGCGATTGAAAACACAACAATCGCAAAAATGTTGTGTTTCTTGGTTTTGAACATAACTGGCACGTATAAGGCCTAAAACATAGATAAATTATGGGGTAACAGAAACTTACAGTTAATCTATCCGTTGCAATTGCGACGATAATAATAAGATGAATTTTTAGTTGAATTAATAACGGAGAACTAGAAATATAGATAAAAAGGGGGTCATAGTTTACAACATTAGGGCTCCAACCAGCAATAAGATAAATTATGTAAGGCAGACCTAGGTTTATGTTTATAAGGAAACAATTAGCTAAGGTCTTCTTACTTGAGGTAGCATGGCATAGATCAGTAACGACTAGAATATGAAGTAGGTAGAAGTTTGGGTTTCTGAGAAGGCGTGTAACTCTGAAATTCTACAATAAACGAAGGTTAGGGCCATGTTCTCTTCTGTGCTTTAGTATTATACTCTAGCGTACACATGGGTAAGACCGCAAAGCGGTCCAACGCGGCCAAAGGCCGCTGAACTTAAAAATTTCGAGTACCCCCGTATCCAAGCATTGATTTCCGGTCTTGCGTAAACTTTTTTAGAGAGATTGCTATTTTAGGCTTTCCTATCATGTTTCAAGTTTAAATCAACAACTTACGCTGATAGATACAAAAGAAGAAACGAAGATATACAAGAAACCACAATTAAGCATAAAATTACGACATCCGTGACTAGGTTAAGTTGAAGAGACATGGGCATTGAAGCTGAAGAACAGGAACAAACCCTTTGATATTTTTAATAGGCGTTTTCAAGAAAAGGGACTTAAAATAAATACAGTTGTAAAATAGGTTTCAAACAGTTTGATAAGCTGAAGGCTAAAGTTCGTATCAATTAAAGTTTTAAAATCAACTTCAAATACAAAATTACACGGCAGCTGTTTCCGCAGAAAATGGACTTCTTAAATATGCAAGTGAACACCTTTCAAAAGTTCGTTGTGCTTTCTAGTGATTACTTTTAGGAATACGGAAGTCTTTCTGTTTCAAGAAACATCTTTCTCATAACATTGTCATTCAGTTGTTAGTGTTTACCAAAACATAAAATTTGTAGTGCGTAAGAGCCTTTCAAATGCGTTAGAATTCGATTAGCAGCTGTGGTGTGGTTTTGCAATGAAGAAAATAATCGTATTATGAAAAATATCCCTCTTATTCATTCGCTCAAAAAAAGGAAAATCTTCCGAAAAACTTTTTTCTTGACGCAGAAATTGGGAGAAAATAGTTGAAACACTTCACATATCCATTGGTGAAAGTAACCTGATGAAAAAATCACCTGTTATTGTGCTACATTTTTTGTTTTAAAAAGGAAAGCTGCGAAAACATTAATTGAGAATTGTTGTTAAAAGTCAAAGTTCTAAATTCTAGAAAACACACAAATCAATGTTTAACATTTTTCATTTTGATCATATTTGACCTGATAAAATCACTGACAACATATATATTGAATGAAAAACAGAAATCAAAGGTTATAAATTTAAAAAACAGAAATCAAAAAAATCAATGTAACAAAAAAACAGAAAAATCTATCCTTTGTCCATAAACCTTGAAAGGAACTTTAAGAAACCTGCTCACCTAACAAGCTTATGAGCGCCCGAAGCATGGATTTCAGACACTTTTATGATTCATGGGATAACGCCGCTATTGCAAACTCAAAAAACGAGGTGAATAAATATATTTTTTTTTATTTCTGATGTTTATACAGTTAAAACTTCTTTCTCGTAAGGACAAGATGATCCAACAAAGTTCCTTCAATTAAACTAAAAACAAAAGTATTGAAAAAGCTTTCCGTGCTGTTTTGAACAAGAACATTTACCTTATTAGGCTACAATTGCGTAGGAAATAAACAAACGGGCAAAAAACATGTTGTGGAAAATTACTGTCTACACTCAAACGCGGATCATATTTGTCAAATGTTTTATGGGTTTTGCAAAATTGGCAAAAAATGGTTTTTTATTAAAGATCGCAGATTAACTGCCAGGGAGGAGGTGAAAACACCAAAAAGTACCGTAGAATGGTTTGTTTACTTAGCTAGCTCAATGGCCTAATGGGCGGGACTCATCGAAATTACAGCCTAGGATCTCACGTGCCAGACCTTTCTAAGAAAGGTCGTAGGAAATAGAATTCTATGAGATATTTTGAAAATAAGGGGTAATTTGGACTCACCAGCTTTTTTAATATGCATTAAATGCTCTTTGAAGAAAAGATGAAAGGAGGACACGAAGGGAAAAAACACTGCCCAAAAAAACTCGCAGAAAATGAAACCTAGTAAAAAATTCGCATAAATTGGTTGCAGGCAAATTACGAAAATTTCGACTACGATAAAATTTCGCTTTTTCTAAAAGCTTCAACCTCATTAAATGATTTTGCTTTTACTTTCAGTGGCTCGGCTTTGAAACAGGCTTTTTTATGCTTCTGATTCAGGACGCCAAGGGTGGCTGATCAGCGGGCCGGGCCGAGAAAATCTGAGGAACGAGCCGGCCCGGGCCGGCCCCACTTTTTTTGAAAATCTTTTTTTTTAATGTATTTCTTTTCAAAGTCATTATTTTTAAGTTCTGTTTGTCGCAAAACATAGTTCTAATTAATTTCGGGCCGTGAATTATTGAAGAGCGGGCCGGCCCGGCCCTGAAGCAACCCTTGCAGGACGCTATCTGATTATTATGTATTTATTCAAACATTTAAAATAATTCCAAATTTAAACAGAGATAAGGCTGGCTGGTTATTTAGAAAACTAATCAAAAAGTGAAAAATGCTTAGCGCAAGCAGTTTAGCTTTTTCATTTGAAAAACAAAATTAAATTTCTTTTCCAGAATAGATTTCCTTGGAAGCGAAAATTAATTTTTTGGACCGGTGTCCTTAATCATGACTTGAAAGTTACAGACGTCGGATCTTTATATTTCCATGAAAAAAAAACAGCCTTGTTTTTCATTATCTGCAATTCACGAAATTTTTGCAGACTCACGAATTTTGCAGCCTTTGTCTTTTAAAAGAGCAGGATATTTTGCAAAATAACTGGATCGAAGAGGCCAATTTAGAAGCCTTCCAAAAGTGCATGAGCCCTATTAACAAAAAATAAGTTACGGCGTTTTCAACGAAAGTTTTTAAGTTAATAAGCGAAATAATACAGAAAATTTGGTGTATATGTTGTAGTAAGCAACTTCGGGCGTTTGATGTCTAATGCAAAACATGTTGGCTAGTTTTTTTACAACTGTGTTTTAAAAAGAAACTGTGAAAATTTCCAGAACTTGGTGAAAACCAAAAAAAATTATTGAAACAACGAATAAGAAAAAACCTCATTTTGCTTATGCAAAAGTATGTACTTGGGGGGCCGAACGGTAACTCAAAAATTTGGTCAAAACTTAAACATTTTCACCGCCGTACTCAATTGGGATTTCAGCGTTTAAGGCTTTCATAGGTCTGTTCAACAAGATCTTTTATAAAAATTCATAATAAAAGAATAGTATGTACTCTAGACAACAATCTACATAAAAAATGAAGATCTAGTCGAACTTCCTTGTTCAACTTTCCTTTTGACATCGCCTCATCTAGTTCCTGATTGCTTTGTTTACTTGGTTTTTGTAATTATGCACACTTTCATTTTTTTTCAGGAAATAATTTGACAGTTGTTTTGAATAGAAATCAGCTATTTCAAAGAGTGGTCAAAACCCGAATTGGTGACGACATTATTAGTCCGCTGGAGCGAAAACAAAAACAACTACAAAACTGAGCACATCGTACAGCATTGTGGGTAAAATTAAGATTAGACCTCGAGGACGTAAATATTCACTTTCAAGTTTTCTAATTTTGTGGAATGTCGTCATTAAAAAAACTAAAGTTTCACACGGTAAAACGTAAAAAATCGATACAGACAACAAAAGTAGCAAACAAGCTGAACATTGACGTGTGCCTAACATATTGGGTGTTTTTTCACTTCAAAAAGTCTACTGTTTAAATTATGTAACTGGGACCCTACCGACTCATCGAGTAGGAATACAGTACTGATTGATCATCAATGTCTTTCAAAATAGTTTTTATAACTTTAACGACCAAATGAATTTGTCTATATCTAGGAACGTGTGGAAAGATGTAAAAGGAATTGGTTACCCCTTCAAGAACTTTTTCATTCTTCAAAAAAAAACTGTCAAAAGCGACCAAAATGGGATATACATATTAGGCTTTATTTTTGTTTGGAACGGACCAAACACATCTCTGATGGCCACATATTCAAACAGGTTGCTTGTCCTTTATTTGAGAATTTTCCAAACGCATTCGGTGGTTGAAGTTACGAAAAACCATTTCGATATAAATTGATGGCCGGTACGGTACGATAAGAATCAAGACAATTTTTTTCAACAATCAAATAGCTGCTGAGAAAGTTTGAGAATTTTCGAGTAAGGTAAAAAGTAATTGTTTTCCATATTCTTGATATATATAAAATCAAACATCACAATGATATGCAATTATGCTCTGTGTTGCTTGTGAAATTCAATGAAAAGTAACAATTTCGCTTGTAACCGAAAGTGATCGAAAAAAGTGACGAAAAGTGAGTAAGCACCCACTAAACAGTAGTTTATAATAGGAACATGCTCAGTGATTAAAAAAAGTTGGTGCTCACTGAAGAATAAAAAAAATGATAGTGTTTAAGAACAGAACGCCTACCCGGAAAGTTCAGTAAAAGTATTGCAAATTATGTACTTGACGAGGCGGAAGCACAAACAGTCTATTTTTGAAATGGTTGAGATACTTTCATTAAAGAATTATACGAGATGACTAAGAATGACGGGTTTACAAAAGAATGCTTATAATTTATATGCCGATTTAATTTTTATCTAATTGAAAATCACGAAAATGATAATCATTTTTAAGTTTAATTTTATCTGCCTACAATTACTCTCCTTGTACCCTAAACTATATTATTTTTCTGTTTTGTGGACTATATTTATTTCATATTTTTACCGATGATCTCATTTTGTGGTCAATTTAGGAACTCTTTGTGTCCCTTTGTAAAAAAAAATAAAAACCTTAAGTTTTTTTTTTTTTAAATGCTTTGTGACTAACTATTGGCAATTACCAAACTACATATTTATGTACTGTGATACAAAATTAAAATTTATTGTCAAAAACTTCAAAGACAATAACAGTTTTTGTTTTTCAAAAAAGAAAAAACAACTGACTGAAAGTCAGCAAGTGTAAAAGAGGGGTTTAAAAAAGGAATATTGAAAATATTTAGTTTTACGCATATTTTTAAAACGTCATAGTCAAACTTTCAATTTGTTTCAAACTCGGAATGAAAATTACAAAGCTCTACATGTCTTTTTTTGAATTTAATTTGTATAGTCGCATGACGTTCAATGATTTAAAAAACAATGTTTTTGTTGACATGACCATTTTTCCGACTAATATTCCAAATTCTTTCATTCGATTACACGGAGCATTAATAGCGATCACTGTTCGTTTCCGTAATCAAAAACGATGCTCGGAAATTTGATTGTAAACAGGAAGTGGAATTTTGTTGTTGGGTGTACTGTGAACATTCTTTAAACTTGAGTAAAAACTTAAAGCAGATAAATTTTGTCGAACTGTCTAGAAAAATCAATTCTAGAACCTTCAAGTCGATGGCCTGCAAGCGTTTCCCGGAGACGGCTTATTAAGTAGCTTACGAAAAGAATTTTTTAAAACACAATTTTGTCATTTTTAGAATCAGAAGTTTAACACAAAAAACAGCTTGCTGACAAAAAACGGAAGTGCAAAACCAAAGGTATTGCGTATCTTTTGTTATTTTGATTTTATAATATGTTGTTGTCACCCAAAATTTGTTATTGCCTTTTAATAATGAAAATGCGAACATCAATATCAAACAATTTTCTTATTTGTAGCAAATAGTGCATTTTACCACTGTCACAGTAAATATATCGGGGGGTCTATCCCGTAGATCTATTTGGGGGAGAGTGGAGAAACTTTCAAAAAATGAACAAAAATGGCCTAAGCGCCTTAAAAAATTTTTAAGTAACAAAAAACCACATAACCTACGGTAAATCGAACGCAAACGGTATGATATCAAAACATTGTTTTTCTTTCTTGGATCTTTGGTTTTTTTTTCAATGTCTTGTGTAACTGCACATAATAATCTTCAGATAAAGATAATCACGCGTTTCTTGACATCCTGTTCAAAAATAAAATGTCTGTTGAAGTGATGTTTCGTTTTTCTGTTGGCATTTTGCCAGATTTGGTATAAAAAGATTCAGATGAAGAAAAAAAGAAATTGTAAGCTCCTATTTTATAAGGAAATTGAACATTTTGAAAAAAAAACAACTTAAGCAACTTTTCAGTTCAAAAAATTGGAAAACGTAATTAATTGAAAAACAAGGAAGCACAGAAGGAAAAACAGATAGATTACTATTGAGAAAAAATGATGTATTGAGAAAAAATTAAGTTCATTAAAATGCGGGATAATTCTCTACGCATGATCTTGTATATTAAGGAGTTTTGTCCCAAAAACTTTTTGCTGAGATAAACCTTTCAACAAAAAAACAACCTTCAACAACTAGACAATTTAGCGATGCCCCCTGATTTTATAATAGTTGATAATTCAAAATAGTTGAAAATTCATTCATTAATAGTAAAATAAAGTAAAAAAAAGAACAGTAAAACTTTGCCTGACCTGTGAAAGCAAAACGGTTATACATGCAGATAGGGTTGATTGATTCAAGTTCGCTTTTATGAGCTGACCTCAAAAATCATTTTTATTTCGCTTTTAATAAGAAATTTTCACATTATCTTTTTCTTATGGTAGGTTATTGAAATTTGTATGCAACTACAGCACACTGTTTCAGGGGATCTCATGCGAGATCCTCAGAGTCACTTCATGTACTTTTAAAAAGCAAAATAGTTTTTGGTTTCTCTTTTCTGTGTTCTATATAACTAGGTTTACGTAATAAAACTCCTTCATTCTTTAATATATTAACATATTAGTATTTCGTATCATATTGTTGCCTTAGGTAATTCTCGTAGTTTCCATTGCCGATACTCGAGTGGTTGTGACACTTGGCTTGAAACCAGTTCGAAGCTCGCGATTCATTATTAGTTGAGAAATACTGTGACAACACCCTGAAAAACAATAGAATATCGCAAAAAACTTAAACCACTACCTGCTGCTAGCAATCCAACAATGTAAAATGGACCCAAACTTCGGAAAATTGAATACCCAGTCATTTCAAAAACTCCTGCAAATACACTGGGAATTGTGATGAAAATAACGGAACAGATTAAGGTGCAGGCAGCACTGCGGTTGGCCTAAAAACTTATTTCGAAACTTTCTTTGAAAAGACAAACCTTCTTGAATCTTCGATCCTCTCTAGCATTTTCGATTTGAAAGTGTTTCGCTGCGAGAACCCTGAGCTTATACATCATAATAAGTGTTAAAATAACGACTACAATTCCCATAAGCTAAAATTTATTGTAAGATAAATTTGATTTAGAACTTACTGCATTGCTTGTACCCCAGTAGTAACGGTATGAATCGCTAACAAAACAGCCGATAGCTGCACAGTTGTGTTTTGGAACAATAGGAGAAAGGTAAAAGTTCAGCCCAGCGTCAAAAAAGCCAAGTGCAATGGCGAAAATTGTTACACAGATGGCGTAGACGTGGTGATTCTTCTTACGGTAAACGGCGGGAAAAAATAGGGCCTGGAAATGTACCATATTTCAAAAAAGTTTGAGTTTAGCGGTACGGAAAAAGTTGCTAAATGTTGTCTTGGATTTTGCTACTTCGCGGTACAAACATTTATTTAACGTTAAAAACGTTATTTTGAAGCTATAATGACACTATTGATTTTTTATTCCGGGTTACGGTAGGCACCTACGTAACCTTGGTTTAGTTAGTTCGAAATGGTCTAAAAAGGGAATATATGTGTTGATTGATTTGCTGTGGTATTAGGACTGTCTGTTGTTTTTCTACCTCTCAGAATGAACCGTGTAAAAACAGCTTAGAAACTTTTAGAAAGTTTGAAATTGTTTATTTATTTTTTGTTTTGTGTTTCATTTTAAAGGGCAGAAATTGGATCAGTGGTACTGTATGGTCAAATTGTTTCAACCAAATTTGCGGCAAAAAACGTATACAAGTATTACAATTGCAGTGCCAATAATCGAACTTTACTCAAATGCGCGAATTCACTATGTAAAAATTTGCATTTTTATGTTCAATTTTGTTATTTAGAAAAAATCTGTTTGGGATTTTGCCCTGATCTTTGAACAATGACATCACTTCTACTACCCGAATCATAACATCACAATTAACTTACAATTAGCCGGTCCGCTGCTATAGCTATAATTATCACTAGGTTAATTTTCAGTTGTATTGACAAGGGCGAGCTCGAAACCATTATGTACAACGCGTCGTAATCAACAGCAACGGCGTTCCAACCAGCTGTCAGGTAGATGATGTAAGGAAGGGCTGAAAAAACGTTTTATATAAATTTGCAAAAGGAAAGTTACTTGTAACAGCGTGGAGCAAATCAGTTACCACTAAAACGTGCATTAGATATAAATTGGCGTTTTTGTAAAGCCTCGTTCTCCTGAAACAAGAATGGTTACTGTAGACGGTGAAACTATGGATGTCGCCAAATCGGCATCCTGCCAAAAACGGCCTTAATGCAGAAGTCGCGCGAAACGCATTCGGAAATAGTGCGCAAATTGCGCATACACAGAGAAAAAGCGACTTTCCCCCGCAGATGAATTTTTGGTGAAAGAGATATTCCACAATCTAATCGAAAAATTTAGTTTTCAATACAATCAGTCTGCGAGAGAGTTAATGCCACTTCAAACTGAACCATTTAGACGTGATCTAGAAATGTTTCATTGGAATTTTTGCCGAAAAACCAATTAGATCGGCAACACTTTTGCACAGGCAATGGAATTAGAATCAGTGAAACAACAAAATGAATCGCAGTTTTGGTTGCAATTGCTTGTGACCGTGAGTTGTTCCATATGTGACTCAAATTTTTACTTTTCCCTTGCACGACTTTGACTTTCGAATGTGTACTGCATATTTGCAGTTACCTTCAAACATTCAATTATTGTCTTCAACTTTGAAATTACCGTAGATTGCACATAATCGTTGTGGTCTCAGGTTGTGAAAACGGCGAGGGAACGAGAAGGAATGTCGTTACATTCTTTTCTTGCCTTTCTTTTGTATTAGTGAAACATCACTTGGGAGAGGAAACCAACATAGTGATTTTGCAAAACCCTCTTTTATTTGTTATCCACACTTCGGAATTTGACATACACTAGAAGAAAGCTATTAAATTATACCTCGAAAGAAACAGAAGCATTGTAGCGGTCACAATACCAACAGCTTGTAGAATATGGATAATGATGTCGGTTGCAAGAAAAGAAGGTAACGACATTCCTTCTCGTTCCCTCGCCGTTTTCACAACCTGAGACCACAACGATTATGTGCAATCTACGGTAATTTCAAAGTTGAAGACAATAATTGAATGTTTGAAGGTAACTGCAAATATGCAGTACACATTCGAAAGTCAAAGTCGTGCAAGGGAAAAGTAAAAATTTGAGTCACATATGGAACAACTCACGGTCACAAGCAATTACAACTGATCCGAATAAAAAATCTCAAGTGAACTGGTGCGTATAAAATTGTCAGACAAAATTTACCGAAAACAGTTTTTCATGACTAAGTTTAACGCGAAAATAAAATATCAAGTGTAGCACGGGAATTTCAATTCTTTTCTGATTTTAAGCTTAACTTTGTATCTAAATTCAACTCACTAGTTTATTCAGTGAAGCTTGCATCACTGCCGAAAAAACGCCTTTGTACGTTAAAAAATAGTAAGTGTGCTGGGTTCATTTAATAAAATTGCTTTGACACGGAAGTATTTATTTTTTAAGCGATAGTAAGCCGAAAACAAGTTTGCGACGTTATAAATTGAAAAAAATGCAAATATATTCACTCCAAAAATCACTTTGGGTCAGACGGTTTCTAGTCTTTTACAACCAACGAAAAGTTTAAAAGAAGTGTGTAAGGCGTTTACAACTGACAATATATAAGTGAAGAATTTTAAGATCCTTTAAATTGTGAAACAGGTTATCACGAAAGTGATAACCTGTTTCACACTTCTAAACAATTTAGAAGTTTTTTCCTTCGATTTAAGACTGCATAATGTCAATTTCGTAAAATTTTGATTGTATGCAGCTTCCAGCATTGTATAATTACGATTAATGAGCGTTTGTTTAAAGAAAATTTTGAGTTGTAGTATCTTCAAATCAAAATCTAGCACGAGGGTGCCATTTTTGGAGGACACTAATCATGGGCAGCTGACTACAATTGCTAGGTACACAAATAAATAGGGAAGTGCTGAAGAACACCTTTGAGGATGACGGAGCAGCATACAATGAAAGTGCTTTGGATACACAAGGACAACGGAAGAATGAAACTACTCTCTTGCACATTAATCAACGCGCGGTGATTTCTAGGAATCGAGTGGTTGCACCGTCGGGCAATAATTTCCGGCATTTCCCGATTGCCACCCATAAGTAAGGTTCAGAAGATCGTCTGGTACACTGTTTGTGATCTATGAAGTTTCTGGGAAAACGACAGTAGACAGACAATGTAATAAGGGCTTTAATTGGCATTGAAGTTTGTATCTTTGGTGGTGCAATGGTATTGGTTTGGCCAATCGGCTCAAAATTGGCAATTATTTTTAAAAATCTTTACGTTTCACATTTTAGGACCATTTATTGGAAAACAAAATCTTTCAACCTGAGAGCCTTGAAATGTCTTCAAAACAAAATTTGTAAATAAAGGTTCACATCCTACGAAAAAGAAAAAAACCGTTTTATTGCTCGAAAACTGTTGGGTTTGAAACGTTTTGAAACACATTTTTGAGTTTTATTTGAAAGATTGAGACAATTAAAATCAAGAAAGAGTCTCAAAATCTCCAAATTGGCAATTCGAACGACAAAAGGAAATTCTCCCGGGCTTTGTTGTTTTCAACGGGCATTTTAAAAATTTTACGTGTTACGATTTAGGCCATTTTTTGAAAAAGTAAGTCCTCTAAGGAGTAAATTTGGCTACTTGAAATGTCTTCAAAACATTTTTTCAAAATAGAATTTTAAAAAAAGTCTCGTAATTAAGCCATGCTTTTCAAACATAGCATATTTTTTTTGCCAAAGTTCATTCCAGAAACACCAGCCCTCTGAAACGATTAATTGAATTATTGTATTTGAAAGTTCACTACAATAGTGAACCTGTTCCATTGCTCGAAAACTGTGATGTTTGAAACCGTTTTAAAACACATTTTATTCATTTTGATTTTGCGATTTCAAGTTTGAGACAATAAAAAATATAAAACCATCGTACGTGAACAAAAGCAGCTGTGTTTAATTTATATGAACAAAGAAGGAAAAGTGAACATGTGTTTTGTAAAAGTCTTGCGCTTACTGAAAAGAACCAGTGATTTCATTTACGTCAAAACAGCCTTTCAGCAAGTGCTAGTAAAATTTCGTTCAGTGAAACCAATACGTCAAAAAGAATACTCAATTTGTTTTTAACAATGTAGCCTCATTTTCAAAGGCTGAGAAAACCTGAAGTACAAAAATTCATCAAAAATATAACATACAACATTGTTACACACGAAGTACTGTTTACTAGAAAGAATTGTTTTTCCGGGTACAATAGAATGTTATAATGTTGTAAGACCGAAAGGCGGTCTTTTTACCTTTGATGCAAAATAGGGTAATGTATTGCAGGTGTGACTCGAATGCGGCGCAATTTACGCGGCTGTTAATGTAAAGCGATAATAGCGACAATGATATAACACCGCCAGAATCTTTCACCTTGGCGTTGAAAAAAATGAAACACTGTGGTAGATCCGCTACAATGAAATATAGTGTAAAATCCGGTCGAAGGAAATCCTAAGAAAAGTTTGTAGGAAGGATTGAAAGCAATTTTTTTTGCAAAACAAAAGTTGTAATCAGTTTCTAATGCAATCATCATAAAAGAATCGACCACGGTACATTCAGCTAAGCTACTTGATAAAAAGTTGGGCCGAGCCGGGGGTTGATCCCGGCTCGGCCCAACTTCTCGCACCCTAAGCGAGAATCATACCACTATACCACTCGACCACATTTCGATCGGTTGATCGCAAGTTACGTAATTTCGATTTTGGCGAAGTAGAATCAAAAATCAAGCGCAGAAACGGCTGCATCTTCGAAGCAATGATACCGTGAGCGTTCGTGGTGTAATGGTTAGCATGGATGCCTTCCAAGCATTCGACGGGGGTTCGATTCCCCCCGAACGCAGATATTTTTGCTTCTGTATATTCATTGTAAAACACACTTTTTTAATCAAAAATGATAAAAACTGAACCTCGGTTGGCTGATCAGCCATTCAGAATCGTCGATGATAGGCGGCAGCAGCTTCGTACAGAGCTGGAAACGTATTCTCACGTTTAAAAATGGTCTTGCAAAATTTTATGCGAACTTTACAATTTTAGAACTAATTTCTTCCGTTGTGTGTGTGAAAATTCTCATGTCTACGATTAAGCTGCTAACTTTTTGTAAGTGTATGCTAGTAGGTAAAATGACGAATTAGCAGGGAGCTTAGCGACAACAGCCATTTCGACAAATAAGTTTTATATGGTTTGCTGGAACTGTTTACTACTTTCGCCAAGAAGACCGATTAAATCAAACAAGAGCTAATGAAAAACGCTAGGTGTATCCAAAAAGTAAATTTTCCTATTTGAAAAGAATAACTTACTGAAGTTTGAATTTGCTTCTTAAAACGGTTCAAGAAATTGTCAGCTGTGTTCAGAATGAAGTATTCGTGCTCAGTGAGGCGTCGACTTCTGAAAACTTTGTTGTAGTGGAAAACAAGGAGTGAGAAAATCCAATGTTCAAGGAAACAAGCAGATTATAATTTGAATAATAGTTTTTTTTACTGTTTAACATGGAAAATCACTCTGGAACGTTTCACTATTAAACCACTAAACAATGATAGAGTAATTATTAATAAAAATATATTTATTCTGTTTATAGGTTGATTATTAAAATTGTATTCATGAAAATAATTGAGAATGCTTTATAGCTTGTTTCATTTCAATCACACAAAACAAATGGTACAATAGGGTTTTTGTGATATTTATTTTCATCGGAAAAAAGTACAAAATTATGAAATGAAACCTATAATTATGACATAATGAAAAAGAAGACAAAAGTTTTGTGTTTCGCACGTTGAAGGCGGTTCACGAAAAACCAATCAAAATTGAACTGTAAACAACGTTTAAAATTGGGTTTAGAGAAAGCGAAGACACTGTTTAGCTTTTTAGCAGAATGTGAAAAATTATAAAAATCAGTTCACATAATTTATCAAATTTAGATCATTCTGATTTTTCACGATTATTTTTGTTCATGTTACATATAATAAAAAAACGGGGGGGGGGGGGGATCTAATCCACAGAAATACATGGCAGACAAGGAAACAGACATATCAGCAAACAATTTTCCAGATTAATCTATTTTTGTCCTAATGAAATTTATTCCTTTTAGATTATTTACCCAATATCTGAAATCGTTTGCATGATAACTATGTTTGGCCTCCCGTGACATTAGAATCAGTGGTTTTGCGAGAAAATTACAGATAATTACGTCTTTTCAATTTGACTTCATTTAAATGTGGAACAATTAGATGATACAAACTGCAACCACAAATGAAACCTATTTTTGAAAACGTGCTTATGTTATATATAGAAGAAAAAACACTTTTCAAAACATAATTATCATAATTGTATGAACCAGATCTTTGAGTCACTTGTACCTAACCTCCTGTGCACTTTACCTATATGTCAACGCTTAATTGAACCAATTTGTGATTTACTGGTATTTATCTATAAACAATGATACTAGTTCTAATTGTGTACCAGTAAAAAAATAATTGTGCATCACTAACATTTCATTTTACTAGCATGCCATGGAATAACGGAATAAAATGAACATTCACAATTAAAAATATGTACAATATGTAACAGCAAAAAATGAAGAGAAATTATTTTTTATGTCAATAATTTATATGAAACAGTTGGGTTAGACAACAAAAAACGTGCAAAAAAGTTTTGGAGATATAGTGAATTGAACCCCAGACCTCTCACATGCTAAGGGAGCGCTCTACCACTGAGCTATATCCCCACCCTCGCTCTCTGACGCGCTTATAGTTTCATTCTAGCTGCCGCCAATTAAGACATCGTTTCGTGTTCACTACTTTTAGTTATTATTTGAGTGAAGCATGTAAGTGGTGAAGAAAGCAAAACCGTTTACCATTAGATTTTTTAAGTAGTGAAATTGGCCATGAGAACGGTGGGGTTTCAGCTTTGGTTAAAATCAAGAACGCATTTTTTTGAGCAAAAACCCTCTGCGTAGGAAGAAAAAAAAAGAATAAAAAATGGTCATTCTTGTAAATAAGACCAATGATTGAAATCATGTGATTATGGGTAATCAACAAAATCCGTGTTTATTAAATTCAGAAAGTATACCTTTGGAGACATATTAGAAACCCATTGTTTATAAGCACTTTTCTAAGAATAATGATAATGAGGGATTTAAAGTGAAGAAATGGCCTGAATGTGTTTGTATATTTTGTTCTTTGTGTCAAATGAAGCTCGTTTTTAGACTTCGTCATTGGCATTGCGGAGGGCGAATTGAGACAAGACTATAATGTACGAAAGAAATAAAACATATCGAATTAAAGTTTATGACATTTGCATTAATTGTACACTTGTGGATGTCAAAAAACGGTGTTTGCAAAGATTTCCAAGCGATCCTTTTCCTTCTCATCGGCTGTGGGTTAGCATATATGCTGTCGAGGATTCGACGGTAGTTCAAATCAAACCGAACGCAGGAAGTGTTTCGATGAAAAGTTTTTGTCAGTGTAGGCTGGATCCAACCTTCTTGATTTCTTCTTCTTTGGAGCTTGCCATTTTCGTCTTATGAGAACGGTCGTCCCGCGGACCGAAGCGGGCCGGGCCGAGGAAAGTGTCGGTCCCGGTTGTAAACGTGTCAACTAAAATTTTCTTTAAATCGTTATTTCAGCTTACTTAATTTTGTTCAAACCATACAAACTACTTCACAATACTTCTAATACATATTTGAAAAACATTCTAAGTTAGTAAAAATTAAGTGCCCGACTGGGATCGAAACTTGGTCGCGTGGGTGAAAGATTGACTAGGTGGTCCGAGTAGAGCGGTCGAAGCGGGCCGGGATTAAAGTCGGCCCGGCCCGTGTGAACTATGTTTCTTTTTTTCGTAAAAAATTGAATTCATTTAGAACATATTTCACTTTCAGTTGATGTCGTCAAACCTTGTCATTTATACAAATTAGGCAGAATAATAGGACAAAATGTGGTTTTAAGAAGACGCTGAGATGCATTTGAGGAAATATGCTAGGTTATGCAAAAAGCCTCATAACACTACATCAAAGTGAAAAAAAGAAATCTTTTTTTTTGTTTATACTCACCTCCAGTTGTACATACTATATTCATCAAACAAAAAAGTTTTGGAGATATAGGGAATTGAACCCCAGACCTCTCCCATGCTAAGGGAGCGCTCTACCACTGAGCTATATCCCGACACACTCTGCTATACACACCCGTTGTTGCATTCCCGCGGCCGCTGTTTGGGCTGTCGCCCTTCCACCAAGAAAACTGAGAGTTTCGAACAAGTGGTGTATGATTTTATAGCTTTAGCAAAGTATTCTTGTTTGTTTTTAAACATGCATGTACTGGTACCCTAACTTTTTCTGAACTTTTTCCTAGCCCTGCGATTATCACGAAAGCCAAAGGTTTCCATGTCAGTGAAATTTCAACAACGCATGTAACTCTGCAGAAAGTTGTTTACTCCGTGTCGAAAGTGACTCGTATCGAAGAGTTCCTTTCTCTTGCTGAGCGTGCACTGATAAGTACGACGAAGATCGGCCACTCCCGCTGCCATTTTTCGAGAATTGCATGTGTGCCATGACTTGAATCATATCGGAGTCAGTTTACGCCTTATGATTCAAAACTGAAGCGGTGTGTTAAGGAAATTTCACGCGACAAATAAATTTTTCAACTTTTAGGTTAGCAAGGGAAAAAACTAGTAGCTCAGCCTACTGCTTCTCTTCACGTGTACGAACACGTGCACCTACATCAACTAACAAACAAGCCATGATATTTTCATTGATTTGATTTGCTTGGTCGTCAAAAAAGCGAACATATAATCATATTCAAAAAACAAAAAGCGGGTTGAAACCTAAGGTCGGTCCGCAGATATGCAAATGCATTTCATGGCTTTTTACATCTGCACTAACATAAACTGTTTTTATTACTGATTTGTAGACCATACTTTTTCTAATGGATTGGTTTTTCCCGGAAATTTGTAAACTGATGTGTTCTGTAGTTAGATAATTTCAAACGATTCATCGAAACTCTCACAAAAACAATGAAAATTTGTTGACTGAACACTTTGTGTGATCAGAGGTGAAGATGATTGTTCAAGAAAACAATTATCATTACGAATTTATATACTTTCGATTTGTTGTTAGAAATACAGAGCTTTTTATGAACACATGATTTAGTCGGTCGGCTGTCGTCGCTACCTACTTGTTTATGAAGAAGCAATCTTTATTACCCTCCAACGCAACGACAGTTTTCGCATTTTCGGCAAAAAGTGGTCTTCGTGTTTTTCCCAATTTTTCCCATTTGAGATATCACTGATAGGGTGGAGGGAACAGAGATAGCCTAGGGGAATCGTGCACCGGGGACATTGACCGCCCTGGCAACGAAATCGAAATCTGACAGCCTTTGGCCGCGGAACCAAAAAAATCGGGACAGTATAGGGGCTTTCCTGCGAAAAGAATGATTACAAATGTTGTTGAAGTAGAATTAATGCAGAACCGCTTTCAAATCGTGTTCAACCGTTGGATCTAAAAAAGAGCATGTCAAAGATGAGATTAAAAAAGATTCAGGTTCCAAATTGAACAGTATAAACTAACGTTTGATGTATTTGCATTTCCCATGCTGCAATGTTTGATTATGAAAAAAGGTACGATGAGGTGATTGAAAAAGGCGAACTACCCTATTCTGATAAAAATTAAAGTCAGGCTAAAATGGTAGGGGTTTATACAGATTTAGATTATAATTCGCTCTGTATAAACTCCGCTATCTTTGTATAATATTTTGTGAATTTAAAAATACTTATGGGTAAGAGTTTTTCAAACACTACTTGTTGTTTTCTTAAAAGACTTGGGTAGGAGGTGGGCTTGACACGCTCTCGGATGAAATCGGACACTAAACGTGTTCTTATAAGTTTCAGATATAGGGTAGTTATGGGGGAACCCCAAATAACTGTTTCAGCACCGTTGAAACATGATCTACCTAGCATCACCAAATGAACGATTAGGCAATGATGCTTACCTTCGCTTCCGCAACCGCCAGCAAACCAATTTTGGTCAAGTAAGTGAGAGCCTAAACTTCACGAAAGCGCTTGAAAGAACTATTTTTCAATGATTTTCCTGTCTAGGGTGTGGCCAATCCAGACGAAAGTTCCTTGCCCTTTGGCAACATTTCCTGGATTTCCTTGTGACCATCGATAAGCAGTCACGGGACCTCCACGTTTGAAGTCCTGTCGATCTCCCATCATCACTCGAACTTCACTGAACAGCCTGTATTCCACTACCAAAGGGCTCTTGTCCTTGCTAGTCTGTTTGTCTGCCGTGAGCTGTAGGGGGTTTCCTCGGAGAAAAGACCGCTTCAACGAAATCGAGAAGCCTAGATAAGCAGCGAATGTGCAGAGTTCGCAATCAGTGATGGCCAGCTCGAACCCCCGCAGTTGTCAGTCGGTGTTCCCTCCTCCGCCAGCCAAGGTGAGTTCTACATCCAGGGGTTCCCCACCATTGTTGTTGTGTTTGTGTTGAGAGAAGCGTTACTGTACATAGGGGGACCTCCCTGGCGCCATATGCCCCAAACAAATAAATGCACCCGAATGGTATCATCTTGTTGTGCCTTCTTTATCCATCGTAGGCCTGCTATATAAACCTCAAAACAGGGTGATAACATCAAACTTTTATTGTCTTTCAGTCTTTGGCATTTTGGCCCAAATGTGCAGCTTCTTCTTGTACCTGAGACGCGTTTGAAGCTAATGAATCTTTCGAATTTCCGCAGAAGCGGATGAAAAGGATGGATCCGTTCTATCGCTGAAGGAAGTTGGCAGACCTTTTTTCAACTTTATATATCGCGTAGCTTGCACGTGAACAAAAGATAAACCCTGCTAAACGAGACTTTTTGTAAAAACATTTCTACAGTTTACTACCCTGGAGAGATAGAAAGCATTCAAACAGACATAGATAGGGGCATACAAATGAAAAAAAAAACTAAGAATGACTTTGAGAGATAGAGAGGTATGAGAGGAGAAGAGAGCCGTAAACTCAGAGTTTGCGTTTTAATGATTTCAAATGTTTCAGAAGCTCAAGCTTTCCGAAGACGAACCAAACATGGAACCCTTCCCGGCCGAGATGATCCTTGAAATCTTCAAGAACCTACCAATTAACGATTGGAAAAACGCTCGCTTCATTTCCCGAAAGGTAACTTCTAAATGGTCCCATTGTTTTCTCCGAAACACGATAAGAACACACGCGGCTTTCACGCCCACCCAAAGAGCACTGGTCTTCACGAAAATAAGCTGGCCGTAACTTTTTCCTATAAGGCGATTCGAGAAAGCTACATAGGCTTAACGTGCCAAAGTGTCTAAAGATAACGAGTTACTTACTTTTCACTTTTCAGTTCGACAGTGTGATAACCAACAATGCCAAGAATATGCAAAGGAATCAGGTGGAGCTTACCCTCAGAGGAACCTCGCAGGGTCTTCTGATTGAGCACAACCTTAATGGGAGCAGGAGAGTGGAATCAGAGGTGAGGAAGATATCTAAACGCTACCGAATGCTTACTGGGTTGGTAAAAGTCTAGTTTACCGGAAAGTTTCACGTGAAGTTTTGTTTTGTGGTCTGTTGGGTGGTCATTCCCTGCTTTCTGACCACCTGTCCACGAATCGCCTTTGACCATAGCTCCTTATCACTTCCCGAACAGCAGTAAAAAGATGGCTAATCTCCCCAAAAGCAATGTGCTGAGCTGTTATCGGCGACAGCGAAAGCGCAAACAATTTGAGACTTTCCCGGAAAAAAGGCCAGGGTTCTTAAAAAGCAAAACCATTTTGAAATGAAGCATTTTCAGAAAGCAATGGAATTCGACTTCAACATCTGGAACTTCGTCGAAATCAGCAGTATCCAGTTGGTAAACATCGTGGATTCTGAGGAAACCCTCATCTGCCTGAGGGCTATCTGCGACTACATGGAGCTGTTCCGCCAGACTTCTATCAGGTGCACTTTCATTTTTGGTTGCTCTATCTTGTCCGAACCCCTCGGTGCTTGGCACCAGATGCAGGTGAAAGTGCCCCTGGCAATGATAACAAACCCTCTATCCGGGGTGAAAGTGGACAGATAGAAAGTGAAGGCTGATGGGGGTTGGGGGGGGGGAATTCCACTTTAACAAAACTTCATAACTATGGATGTTTAGGAACCTGAGCTTCGTGTCTATAATGCTGTCGAACACCTTCACCGAAGTGCTTCAAGATCTCTTCAGCAAGACTCTACCCACAGCTAAGGTAAGTCGTCATTGGTGAAACATCTGAGTTCTTTATTTAGGAACTTCTATTCCGTGACTGTGTCATTCCAACCGCGATCACGTCTGATATGGTGGAAGCATCTGGTAAGTTAACAGATTCAAAAAAGCAAAAGTTTGGGCCGAGCCGGGGATCGATCCCGGGACCTCTCGCACCCTAAGCGAGAATCATACCACTAGACCACTCGGCCACAATTGACCAGGCGTGCTTTCGGTGGTCATTTCGATTCTAAGATCACTTGCGTAAAGAAATCACCCGCGACACCGCGCAAGTTTCACTTGCGATCATTAGATTTTCGTGAGCGTTCGTGGTGTAATGGTTAGCATGGATGCCTTCCAAGCATTCGACGGGGGTTCGATTCCCCCCGAACGCAGAAATGTTTTTAGTGTCCGCGACAGAAACTTTGCGGTGATTGTTTTGTCTGCACTTTATCTCACCTGCCAATAATGCCTTGTTTACGGGAAAGTATGATGGTTACCCCATTTATCAGTTTCATTTTTTCAGTATTTGATCACTATCGCTGGCTCGATAGTCCTCTCTCCGTTACAAATGATGCTGTAATCCGGAAATTCGCCAGAGACATGACGTTGTCCGAAGGAAGAAGGGCCTTCCTGGCCGAGTTGAACACAGTTACTGTTGAGAGTGCTTGCGACTTTATTGAGGTAAAGAACCCAAACCGAAAGATTTACATGAGTTTCTATTTAGGCTTGGTTGAAGGACCCCACTCTCTCCTTTTTCAACCTCACTCTGCAAGGCTGCGACGATGTTTGGAAGACAAAGTTCCAGCTCATCTGCCAAGACAGAAAACTGAACCACTACTGCTTCGAATTTCCGTCTAAGGACCACGGCACAGCTCACATTAAAGTCACATTCTGCGAGGTAACCAAAAAAAACATAACTGAATTATTTTTCCTCTTCCAGGAAACCGAAACCTGCCGAATGTGGCCTATCTTCGACGTTCCCGCCAGACTTCCTGGCCGCGTTTACTGTAACGCTCGTTTCTTCAGAGACTTTTAAGTATAATAGTTTTGAGGGTTGATTAATTCTGATACTGGTTAATTTTACTGAGACGTGTTTCTTAGGCATTGATTGTGTGTTCTCGTTCAAGCATCAATAAAGTATTTACTCCAACTTAGAAACAAAACTGCCAACAAGTGCGTAACAATGTTGAATGAACATATTTAGTGTAAAAATTGTGCAAAAATCGATAACTGCAGACAACAACAAGCGATTGACTTTTCATCCACACATTAACGGAGTTTCCTGATATGCAACGGCTGTCGCACGGTTTCCTCAAGTTTTCTAAAGCTCACTGAACCTTTTTTAATAAGAACAAAAAAAATTTCTATGTACGGCTCAATATTTTTCAATTTTTATATATTTATATAAATTCCTGTCGATCCTTTTTTTGTTGTAAAAATTAGCGTTACTCTGAAGCAAGGAATGAAACTCGAGTTACGACACGCGAATAATGACACGGAAAAAATATTTGGGGACGCAACGGTTTTTTTTCGATGATTGAGGTCTAGCACATCTAATTTAAACGTTCACAGCCCAAATATGCAAAAACAAAATCCTGAAACCGGATGGTGCTACAAAAATCGGGAGTTCGCATAAAGTAGTATAATTTTCCTGAAGACAAAACGAAACTTTTTGTTAAACTATGCTCCCTCTTTCCCGTTTCCTCTGTCCTTCTCTCTATGCAGCCATCAATTCCTATTACGCTTTTTCTTTCCTTCAAACTTATGTGAACTGAGTCACTAAAAGAACTTCAGAAAGGCGATATGTATTTATTGAAAACGACGGACATGCACACAACTTTCACGTAAAAGAACTAGAAGAAGCTATAAAATGCAGGCATGAGTTTAAGCTCATGGTGATGACGGTTGACCCCAAGGAGTCTCACAATTACCCATGGCCATTTATAGGGGTCGAGGACATGATTAAAGTAAAAGAAGCAGTTGCTGCTGTCAGTTTCCTCATCTTTGTTCCACATCATTTCAAAGGAGACTACCCGATTGTCGTCGGTTAGTACTGTGCGGCGAATACAGTCCACATTCCACTCTGTGTGATCAAATTCATCCGTGAAGACCAAAGGTCGCTCATTTTCCACGTTCCGGTAGCATTCACGTCGGTACGACCGGTAGTTCTTCCATAGACTTTTGAATTCGTCCCTTGTCATTGTGCTAAAAATCTTGAAACTCTCGAGATCAGTTGTCGAGAGAAATTTCTGAAATTCAGTGAATTAGAAGTTAACTGGCAAATAAAACTTACATGCACTATGAGTTTGGTGGTTTCTCGTGAAACTTTAGTCCGGAAGGAGAAAAGGTCAGGGATCCAGCGCGACACAATGAAGTCTTCCGAAATCGATAGAGAACATGCAAATCTGGTGAACTGAAAACGGAGTTTCATTTGCTGTTTCAATGATTCAGCGACTTCAAAGAAGTCCTTCAAAACACACGAATTCTAAGGGAATAGAGCTTTTTCATCTCGTTGGGACACCGCGGAAAAATGAATTTAAAAAAGGGGGTTTAACTTTATCTCACAAAAAAAACTCGGAACAAAAATTGATTGCAGGCCGTCTTCGCTTCTAGAATTGCATCAGAAACACACGAAAAGATGTTATTCCGCTAAGAGAAAATAACTTCCTCACTAAGAGAAAATAACTACTCCATAAAAATGATTGATTTCGGCTGATTTGAAGTCAGTTTGTTTTGGAATTTTAAACTAGATATTTTGGAAACTGTTTCATGTGCAAATTTTGCAACCGGTTTTTTTTAGCAGTAAACTTCTTAAATACTCCGCACTACCAAAATGTTCATTTCTGCGTTGCCTTCACTTTTCCGGAGTGATTCAAAAAATGTCTAACGTCTCCGTTGAATTTTTGTCCCATGCCATCCTTTCGGAACATTAAAAGCAAGCCGCAAAAATATACTTACTGTTCATTTTTTTTCGTTTTTTAGTTGCACATAATTGTCTCCAGGGGTGGGTCAGCGCCGGCCCACTCACCAATGTTTTTCGGCAAAACAATTTTCTGGGGGCCAGAGCCTGCCCCAGTTTCGCCACACTTGCTTGTCTTGTAAACTTTTTAAAACTCACTTTTATTGAAAGTAGGGCTTGTTGGAGATTTTCAGAAATGCCATGTTTGGAAACTTCCGTAAACTTGAAAGGACCAGCCATTAACTCTGTCCACGTTCTTGACGTAAATTCTTTCGCTTTGTAAGTCTAAAAAGCTATTGGTTAAATTTCAAGCGAGAAATTATCAAACCTTGAGAAAGTCAATCACAGGAGCCCAATCCAGATCATTCTGATCGATCGAAACTTCTTCAATACGCTTGATAGGGAATCGTTTGAGGAACTCGCGGATTTGCCTTAACATGCCTGAAGTGATCGATTCTTCTTCTTCCTGAAAAATAATTTGTTTTGGTACCTTCTCAAACCTCATTACCACATCGATAACTAGAAGATCCAAATTGACTTGACAAGGCAACCTCTTCAAAATCGCCAGGTGTACTTGCAGGTTCGTGGAAACACTGTTCATGTCTTTTGGGAGACAAACTCTAGCCACTGCCCGACCATTTGGCTTATCGATAAACACATTTTCTTCGTTGATTGTGACTTGGATACCGATATTAGCAAAACATCGGTCATGAACTTTGTCACAAGTTCGGGAGAGTCGCACAAAATCCTCAACCGGAAGCTTAAAAATCGATATCACAAAAGAAAAGCAAAATGGGTTGTTTTTGCTTAATCTGTTTTGTATCCCTCTCTCAGTCCTACTTTTTGCTCTCTCTCTCTCTCTCTCTCTCTCTCTCTCTCTCTCTCTCTTTCTATCATTGTATCTCTATCCTGTTACAGCTGTCTTTCGGAGTCTTTTTCTCTTTCAAGTTGTTCAAACTTGTCTCTATCTTTTATCCATATCTCCCTCTTTCTCTGTCTCTCTGTCTCTCTCTGTCTCTGTCTCTCTGTCTCTCTGTCTCTCTGTCTCTCTGTCTCTCTGTCTCTCTGTCTCTCTGTCTCTCTGTCTCTCTGTCTCTCTGTCTCTCTGTCTCTCTGTCTCTCTGTCTCTCTGTCTCTCTGTCTCTCTGTCTCTCTGTCTCTCTGTCTCTCTGTCTCTCTGTCTCTCTGTCTCTCTGTCTCTCTGTCTCTCTGTCTCTCTGTCTCTCTGTCTCTCTGTCTTTCTGTCTCTCTCTGTTTCTGTCTCTCTGTCTCTCTGTCTCTCTGTCTCTCTGTCTCTCTGTCTCTCTGTCTCTCTGTCTCTCTGTCTCTCTGTCTCTCTGTCTCTCTGTCTCTCTGTCTCTCTGTCTCTCTGTCTCTCTGTCTCTCTGTCTCTCTGTCTCTCTGTCTCTCTGTCTCTCTGTCTCTCTGTCTCTCTGTCTCTCTGTCTCTCTGTCTCTCTGTCTCTCTGTCTCTCTGTCTCTCTGTCTCTCTGTCTCTCTGTCTCTCTGTCTCTCTGTCTCTCTGTCTCTCTGTCTCTCTGTCTCTCTGTCTCTCTGTCTCTCTGTCTCTCTATGTCGCTCCTTCTCTCTGCATGTCGATCTGGCTTTGTTTGTTTTTGAGCTCACTACTGGTCTTCATCTTTAAGTCTCTCTCTTTCTTTTTTTCTGAATGTCGCTCTCTCTCTCTCTCTCTGTCTATATCTCTCTCCTTCTTTCTTTCTCTTTCTGAACTCACATAATTCACGACTTTGGCAAAGGGGACATCCGCCATCTTGATAAAAGGAACTGTTAACTAAAAGAACAAAAATGTACCCTAAACGTGTTTTCTTACATTATATTCTGATCGTCCGATATAATCCTGTTTCGCAAATTTGCGTTTTTTTTGGCATCTGAAAAACAAATTGGTTTGACCAACTTTAAAACCAACAATGTTGTCTCTGAATCGAGCACCACTCCTCGTCGTCATACTGAACCTTGTCGATAATCTTTCAGAGCTCTGAAATCTTAACATTACATGTTTTCATAAGAAAGACGTTTACATAATTAAGACTCAATGACCTAAAAATAGAGATAAAAACGGCTGGGATATGAGCTAGTCTTGGAGGACTCCCGATACTGAACGATACTGTTCAAGCAAATGCTATCAAATTTCAAAGAAAGCTGTTCTTTGTGTTAAATATACAAAGATAAAAAGAGACACAGAGGAGAGAGGTAAATAAAAAGATATAAACTCTTATAATTCCCATCAATCCTAGTTCCTTCTATATGACGGTATAAAATCGAGATAAAGTGTTTTTAGGCGTCGTCATTGAAATCCCGCATGATGCAAACTGTAACACAAAGTTCAGGATTCGAACCTAAGGTTGTCACACGGCGACTGTCTCCCTTGGGCTCTCGCCTTTGATAGTCCCAATGGGAAGAAATTTGGATTGGCGAGGACTATATGTACAACTTGAAAGAGAGAGGCTCCGAAAGACTGTTGCAGTCAATCAGGGCTTGTAAATTTGAGGGCCGAGCCCGATTTTTAGGGAAGCCGTCCGGCCCGGGCCGGCCCGCTCCCTATAAATTAGGATAAGACGACAGACAGTCAGGGGTGGTTCAGGGCGAGCCCGCACCAAAATTTTCTCGGCCCGCCTGGCCCGGGTCGGCCCTCGGCCCAGGGTGAAAATTTCCAAAAGTTAGAAACAAAAAGTTTTGTACTATATAAACACAGAAAATGTGTATCTCGCTTGACAATTACATAACACAAGAAAACCAAAAACGTTTTCTCGACGGGGATCGATCTGGGGCAACTTCGGTCCGGTTACCAGTCCGACCTCTCAGCCACTGGGGCATGAAAAATACACAAAATTTATATATGGTAGTTCGAATCCTCTTTAACGCAGTATGTTTTGCACAATTAGAATTGTGTTTTGCAACAAAAAGATCTGAAAACTACTAACTTTAAAAAAACAGATTTTAAAAAAGTGGGATTCGTATTGCACAAATTTTCGAAAACGCCTGTAAAATAGACGCAAAAATTGCGCTAGTTAGAAAAACTTTTTTTTTAAAAAATGCTTAGGCACATCTACACTTTTAATACAAACAATAATTATGTTTCTTTCAGAGTCTTAGTTATCAAACGAACGAAACAAGTTTGTAAAGTGAACAAATTAAGGGAGGAAAGTCGGTGGTGTTGAGTTACGACATGAGACAATGGTCGATAATGCCAGGCAGGCATCGGCTGATCAAAAACGGCGAAGTAAACAGATGAGATCCTATTTCGAAATCAGGAGGGGAGGTCAATTTTCTGGAAGGAAGGGAAAAAATTCCTTAATTCATTTTATTAAGTTGTACTATCAACTTAAATGATGAAAACAATATCTAATGAAAACCATGACTAATTTACATTTGTATATAAAACGAAAATGACGAAGCAAATACACGAATGTAAACATGAGTGATTTGTGCGCAACAATCTAACAAGCAGTTACAGCCGCAGATTGTAAATTGATCGAACGTTCCACAAGCCGTTTCGGGTCGCTTTTCTGCGCTGGCTCCGTTACGTTCTTCCTCTCCATTTCTAACCGACCTTCGGCCATCTGACTCTGGCTGATTTGTACTCATAATGCACCCTACGGACAGCTGGAAAAAAATTCTTGCGCAGGCCATTCTCCATCGATTCTTGCTCGTTCGTTCCGATGCAGCCAAATTAGTCGTTAACAAACTTTTAGCTATCTCTCTCCCTCCCTCCCTCTTTCCCTCCCTCCCTCCCTCTCTCTCTCTCTCTCTCTCTCTCTCTCGCCCGGCTTCTCCTTGTCTATTCATTCTTTAGTAAAATGGATTACCTACATTTATTGACAAGGCACAAATCCACGAAAGCTTTCACATTAAGAACTAGAAAAAACTATAGAAGGCAGGCGTAGCTAGGATTCCTGACTGTCCGCTAAGCTTGATTCCTCGGTGCTTCATAATAGCGTCAGGCCAATGATAAGGGTTTGTGATATGATTGAAATATAGGAAACAATTATCACTTTCTTCACCCTCTTCTCTGTTCCACATCATTTCGAACTCGATCACCCGGTTGTCCTCAGTTAGAACTGTTCGCTGGATGCATTCGACATTCCACTCGTTGCGACAAAATTCGTCAGTGAAGACCAAAGGCCGCTCGTTGGCCACTTTGCCCTGGTAGTCTTCGGGGTACGAACTGTAGTTCTTCCACAGATTTTGAAATGCCTCCCTCGTCATAGTACCGAAAATCTTGTAACTCTCCAGGTCACTTGTCGAGATGAATTTCTGAAACTCAAACTTGTATTTGCTTAGTGAATAAGAATTGCGATAGCTGATTGAAACATACCTGCACTATGAGTGCTGTAGATTTTCGAGAAACTTTGGTACCAAAAGAGAACAAATCGGGAATCAACCGTGAAACTACGAACGCTTCAGAAATCGAAAGAGAGCAGGCGAACCTGGTGAACTGAAAAAGCTTGACAGCACATTCAAATTTTTCTGAGTTCAAATACTGCTCACAGAATTTAGGAAATGAAGCCATTTCAAATGAAGTAATTTGTGGCAGTCCTGTTAAATAAAGTTCAAAACAACTTTTAACTGACTTTTGTGACACTTCGGAAAAGGGTTTATAAGACGCCGTCACTTTAAGAATCGAACAGTCTTAAGGGGAGAAGAAGATTTCTAGCTAATTTAAGCAATACGCGTTTAAAATTGATTAAAATCGCCAGGAAAAAGTTGGAAAAGAATGTCAAAACAAGAGTGATTCAAAGCCCAGCCATTAACCGAAAATTCCTACTGCTCGCAAACATCCATAAAACGCTGTTTCAACATTTTCAAACGCGATTTTGACAACAATGGGAATGCTCGATTACAAATTAAAAACACACTTGAAAGGAAATGCAAACCATGTTTTTGATTTTACCCCTTTATTGAAAATTTTCGAGAAAACAAGCAAAAAAGCCTTTTTTCGGTTTTTTTTTGCTTTTCACTCCGTTCTCGGCGCAGAAAATCTGCTACTCGATTCTCAAAGAGACGTTGTCTTAATGGGGCACTTTTGCAAGATACCTAATAAACTGTTTGACACAAACCTTAACATCAGGGAAAGTGGCACCGTGATTTGCTTCAGAAGCGGAAAACATTAAACTCAGATTTTTGGAACAAAAGTATGCTTTATAGGCACAACTGTTTTCATCTGATTTAAATACAATTTTCCAGGATTTGAATCAATACAGTGGTCTTTTCTCACCGCTGTCCTCTTTTGCTAAACAGTGGTTGTACATACGGAAAAAAGTTTTCTGGACAGTGTTTGGTGAATTGGTACTATGAATGTTTCGTAAGCAAATGCGCAAAAAAGATGTATCTTTAACTCACTTCGATTGAAAGAAGTGCTTCCATGATACTTTCAGAAACGCCGTGTTTGGCCGATTCGGTGAATCGGTACGGACCAGTTCGGAGCTCGGTAACTGTTCGAGAGGAGAATTCCTTCACATCATAGAACTAAAGTGTTATTGCTTACATTACAAACAGTTATCAAACCATAAGAAGGTTTATAACGCTTCTCCAGTCGAAACTATTCTTCTCCATGGAAACACTTCCAATTTTCTTGACCGGGAATTTGTCGAGGAAAGAGCGGGTTTCGGCCATCAACTCTGGAGTGACCGATAAGTCTCTACCCTAAAAAAAGCTAACAATACTTTTTCAAGTTCCAATACCCCGCTGAAGTTAAGATGATCCAAGTTGACTTTGCAAGGGATCTTCCTCAAAGTCTCCAGATGACCTTCCAAATCGTTTGTATAAAAGAGAACACGAGAAGTTTTCATGACTTTCGCTTCCCAAAGTTTGAATTCTGTCTGCCCATTCTTCTGACCGACTATGACACTTTCTTCAGTGATTGTGATTTTGTGACCAAGCTTCCCAAAACATCGTGCATGCCTTCGTGACACGTGCGAGAGAGCCGTACAAAAGTGTCAACCGGAAGCTTAAAAATCAATATTACACAAGGCTAGCAAGAGTGGATTGTTGTAACTAAATCCGCATTCAGTCTGTGTGTCGTTCTCTCACTCAATTACACACACTCTCTCTTACTCTCTCACACACTCTCTCTCACACAAACTCTCTCACTCTCTTACACGCTCTCTCACTCTCTCACTCTCTCACTCTCTCACGCTCTCACTCTCTCACGCTCTCACTCTCTTACTCCTCACGCTGTCATTCTCTCACTCTCTCACTTTCTCTTACTCTCTCAATCTCTCTTTCTCACTTTCTCTCTCTTTCTCACTCTCTCCCTCTTTCTCAAAACTCACGTAGTTCATGACCTTCACCCAAGAAAGATTATCCATGTTCAGGAAAGGGACGGTTGTCTAAATGAACATAATTTAACCTTAGATTTGCATGCTTACATTGTATGTAGTCCTTCCAGCATAATCATCTTTTGCAAATCTCCGTTTCTTCTTGATCTGAAAAACTAATATAAATTGAACACTGTAAAAACCAACAATGTTGTCTCTGAATCGTGCGCCACTCCTCGTCGTCATGTTCACAACAGTAAATTTTTACTTTTTCGAGAAGTGATTAGGACGTTGGAAAACAAGGCTGAAATAGAAGAATTACTACTGTGAATCAAAGAACAAACTTGAAATAAGCGAGGAAAGAATGAAAAATCGAAATAACAACTAAAACTCTTGAGTGGATTGAACATATGCTTGAATATATGAATTACAATGATTAGTTTGACGAATGAAACCCTCTGTTTCACAAAAACGCAACGCTGTAGGCTGTTTCTGCATCCTCTCTAATTACAATGCTTTCTCGACAGAAACAGTCAATCACAGTGCTTTTGGCTCAGATATTGTTTTGCAATTAGAAAAGTTGCAGAATCAGTTTGCTTTCTTTGCTGAATGAATAAAATTTGAACTTTTTTGTTAAAAAAATAATCTTTCGAAAGACATTTTTCAGAATTTCACACCTTAAAAGTTAAAAATTGCAGAAAAGTTTTCTCACAAAAAGTTTCTTGTGAAATTTAGGTTCGAAACAACACCGTGATGAAAAACGTAAAATAACTTTAAGGTGAGTTATGAACGATCGAACCCGATGACGTCGTCTTGGTTTAAAAAGTCGATATTGCCAACATATATTACGCCCATATAGTACATTTTTGGTTAATTGTTAGCAAGATCAGCGACAAAAACCGTTTCTGTGTGTTATTACTCGGGAATAACTGAGACGTTGTCTAATGGAACCATCAGACATTTTTTTCCACAATTAAAACCAACGACAGAATACAACTTTCAACTGTGGTTTTCGACTGTGTGGACATTGTAAACAGCGGGCATTGCTGTGAATTAACGTACCCTGGGGCCTATTGGGAAAATATATTTTGAGTTTCGATTTTAAAAATACGCATTTTTAAAGAAAAAGGTTTTGAAATTGATAAGTAGAAAGTTGATTAACATAAGTAAAATTATTTATTAAAATAAACTTGAAAAAGGACCCTGATGGTCCCTTTAAAGTCTCGTGCAGTTTTTTTTTGGCGAATGGTACATTGTTACATTGTTTATAAGCGCAGTTCGTTTTCTCTTTAATTGCAAAAAAGAGAAAACGAACTGCGCTTTTAAACATCCAAAAATTAGGAAACGTTTTAAGGTTTCAAAGGCGAAATGGGCCGGTTAATGAAGACATCTCAGTGATGTTGAGTTACGAAATGCGACAATGGCGGCACTGCCGAACCCGCAGCGAATGGTCAGAAACGAAGATGTAAACAGATGCGATCCTGTGACAAAATCGGAAAGGGACTGGGACAGTTTTCTTCGAGAAAATGAAAATATCATTTATATTAAGTCAAGTTACTTTCCCATGGGTAGTCGTTTGGGTCTGTGTGGTCAAATCAAACGAGACCCACATTTTTGTATAGCCTATCCCCGTTTTCTGTTCATTCTCCATATTCGAGAAAATCGCATTTGAAAATTGAGGGTTTTGTGTACAGGGCGCTGAGTCCTGCATAAAAGGCAGACGCAGCTAACTGTTACTGGTGGTCAGGTGGCCGAGGGGTGAGAACGCCTGTCTGCCACGCTAGAGGTAGCTAGATCTAATCCCAGTATGCGTAATTTTTTTTTTCTTGATTACTTCACCATGTTAAACGAGATTTTATAGAGCTATTTGGCATACGCAAGCAAATCTGGTCAAAAAAAATCTCAAAAGTTGTACAGTTCGTGCCACAAATACTTCGAACAACGTGCCAATGTTTTGATGTTTTTCCTAAAGCAAAGCGTGCAATATAGGATACTCAGGCCGTGAAAGCAGCTAAAATTGCTGAAGTAGATTTGGCGAGGTATGGATATTAACAAGCAAAAGAAAATTGGTCATAGCGGGATTCGATCTAGCTACCTTCAGCGTGTCATTTTTAAATATACCGAAATCATGGATAGAGCGTCGGACAATTCGTTGGAAATAAGAGCTGCAGATTGTAAAGTGATCGTAAATCTCACAATGCGTCCCTGTCGCTTTGTTTTGCGGGATCTGTTGCGTTCTTCCTCTCCATCTCTGCCTAGACCACGGCCATCTGACTCTGCAGTTTTGTACTCATAATGTACTCGGCGGACGCTGAAGGAAGAAATTTTGCATGACCTTTCTCATCGGAAATGTTAAGGCGACTGATAAAAGCCATCTTTCTCAGGCGTCCGTAACACTTTGTTTTTTCCTTATAGTTTTTTTTTTTTTTTTTTTTTAAATTTTTTATACCAAAAACGCCTTACATGTACGCATAGAAAACGGAACAAACATTGGGAACTAAAGATTTATTGAGACATCATAGAAAAACAGAGAGAAATCATGGGAACTACAAAAAATTCAAGAATGAAGTCCTCACTCCCCCGTTGAGCGTAGTGACGCCAAGAAGCTTTCTAACAGCGGGAGGCCATTTGTATTTGTGGGTAATAGAAAAATTAAAGAAGCAGTTATCGGAGTTCTCGTCGTCGTCATTGTTCCACATCATTTCGAAGATCACCACCCTGTCGGTGTCAAGGAGAACCTTGTAGCGGACTACACGAGCATTCCATTCTTGGAGGTTTAATTCAAGAGAAAATCAAAGGTCTCCCGCTATCCAGTTCTCCTATGTGCCCCATGGGATTCTGCTTATAGATCTGCCAAAGATTTGCAAATTCATCACATGCCATGGTGCCGAAATTTTTGTAACTCTTGAGGTCAGTTGCCAACATGATCTTCTGAAATCACGTTCCTTTCTTTATACTTAATCAAAACTTACATTCACGATAATTTTAGTAGTTTCACCAGAAACACTGGCACGGAATAAAAACAGGTCCGGGATCCAGCGGAAGACAATGAAGTCTTCAGATAACGGAAGCGGGCACGCGAACCTAGTGCACTGAAATTACCTTATTTGTTTTGGAAAGTAACTGAACAGTACATGTTCCATGGGTCACTGAGTCATGCAGACACATGTGTCCGCCTACGTAAGGCCGCGAAGCGGCAAGAGGCGGCTGAAGGCTGCTAAACTGAGCGGTCGCAGGCCGCCAAACGGACCAATGTTATAAAACTTATTGAGGCGCCTTGAGCTGCAGAGCCCAGAAAGCAAATGCTTGCATAGCGGACTTTGACGCCTGGTGCTGCATAATGAAGAACTCTAAAAACCAACTATATACTTTTAACCGTTTTTCTTGGCCGAGGGGTTCAGAAGCTAAAGTGGTAATTTGCGGCTAGCGAAGTTCGCAGCTACCGCATACTACGACCGAATTCTAATTAAAGACACAATTCCTGCACAAAGTCATTCTATCAGCCCAGGGTTTTGCTTCTAAAAACTAGCGGGGTCCCAATGTCCGCATTGCTTCGCATGAAAAAGATGTTAGCGAAAAAATGTTTGTTCAACTATTCTTATACAAAAAACTTGCAAAGCAAACTTACTGAAAGAAACAGAAAATTATATGTTAATTGGTGACTCTCTGGAAAGATTACATTTTTATGAAACTAAAAAAATTCAGATTTTTCGATTTCTGCTTTATGAAAAACATAAAAAAACGGGTGATGTGTGTTTCCAGCTGTTTATTAACCAAAATCGTATTGTGGAAAATGTTCACATTGTCTTTGTTCAAACCAGATTGTACTAAAAATCGCATTATGTGGTTCTTTATTCAAAGACTTCACATAATGCAAGAGCATTGCAGATATAGTGCTAAAATTGTTAAACTTTTGTTCGTGAATGTTCCTTGATTGAAATTTCTTCAAAATTGAAAGTTCAGGCTATATAAATTCTTTGCTTCGTTGGCGGTTTTTCAGTCAATGATGGCATTTCTTTATGAATCGTGTCATTGCGAATTACGAATTTTGGTTCACAGCGCAATATTTTCTTGATAAGGATAAGGAATCATACTAAAGATAGATAGAGCGACAACTTGAACGTTTTGCTTGAAGTGTATCACTCTGATACCATTATCTTGTTAGAATGGCGTATGAAGAAAATGTTTTTGAAGTGATTCATGTAACAAAACAACCGATCACTACGTCACAAACCTCAGTCTTTTCTTTACGGACTTTGAATCACTCAGCTTTTATCTAACTACACACCATGCGTCTTGCATTCTATATAAGATAAGCGTATTCTTCGAGAATATTACAATGCGGTTCCTTTGGATTCTACTTCTTTGTGTGTCTTCTGAAGCATGCGGTTTGTCACAATTTTCCATAGTGTAAAAATGTTTCATAGAAAACATCACTACTTTCCCTTACTACTTTCCCTTCAACACAAGTGTAGCCCAACCTTACATTTCGCCATTGGGTACACAGATGTGGGAGGTCGGTTATAATAGTTTAAGTTGGCTCAAACAAAATTTAGTTTTTTGTGCCGTTTCAAAAGTATGCTGTCGTCACTGTTAATGGATTGTTTGCTGATACCGACTACTTTTCAATTTCAAATGCAGCAAACTTCATTTGCGCTTTTAACAGGTTGGTGAGGTTAAGTCGGGAATCGAGCTGTAAAAAATCTTGCTGGTTCGAAGTTGAAGTTTCAACAGTGAAGCTGCTACGCTTAGACCAATTAGAACCAGTGGGCTCTTCAATTCGTAGGAAAGTCATGGACATGCCGTGGAATTTGCTAGAAGTGATTCGGATACACTGGGGGCAAAAATAAAATTGCGACTTTCAAGGGGGAATTCACCTCCAAAAACGTCTTTCCGTTTTTGTGTTTTTAACTTAGAGAAATAATTAACAAACATTAATTTCTAACCACGGCTTCCCAAGTGTCTTAACTTGCGTTTAAATGATGAACATCGACAAAAAGGTTTCTTAATTTGTTTTCGCTTTAACTAACAAAATACAGTTAAAACGCAACAACTGAAAATAGGATGTTCTAGCTCTTTAATCGAATGTTGGCTTACATTAACTAAAAAATAATCAATGATTTATATATAATTCGGTCGGATGCATCAACAATTCTATTAAGATTTTCAGCTACCATGCTAGGGTTATTCATTTTTAGCCCCCGTTCCTTTGTAGACGGAATTGTTCCTCAAAATGGGTCAAATACCTACTACTTTCCCGGAAACATCTCGACAACAATTGTGATGACAACATCTGTTACAAGTCCTTCAAGACGACTCTCCTTCTCCGTCGAAATTCTAGAATGTAGTTTTACCCTCTTTATTGTAACTGCACATACTTGCAGTTCCCAACAACACTGCAGCCGAATTTGTGGTAAACGACACTGCCATTGTCTATCCAATCAGTTTGTCACAATCTTCACGTCCTTTAACATATACACCTGCAGTGCCAGGGAAAAAGGTTAGTTTTCGTGGAGTGGAAGACGTAAAAGGTTTTTAGTTGATGTATTCATTAGCCGTAGGTAACTTGGATAAATACTCCAACACCCAGTCTTGTTTCATTTACAAAGGCTCGTCTTGCAAAAACGGCACATTCGTTTCTGGGTTTGCAATTTTTCTATCGAAAAAAAGCAATTTTCAGAGTAATGCCCCTTTCTACTGCTTATATGGAATCATCAGAAACCATCTCTTTTTTGTTGTGCTGCATATGACGCTCCACATTGGTACCTTCTTGTTGTGGAAAAGCCGGGTGTGTGGATTGTGAGAAAGTGTAACTCGCTTCTTCAGACTTTATGGGTCCCACCGACACTTGGATCTCAAGATATTATTATTATAAACAAAGTGTGTCACTCAACAATGTACAATTGACTGGTTCTGTTAATTGTACGCAGTACTTAACAACTTACGAAGCGGGTGGTGTCTCAGAGTATTTATCAGATGTTGTAGCTTCAACCAAAGGACTGAATGCGAAACTGGTGAGCAGAAACGGAAATAGTAACATTTGGTGACAATTTTCCTTACATTGTTTAAATTTAAATTTAAAACTAGCAGTTTCTAATAACAAACACTGCTACGCGTTTCTTTGCTTGGTGGTTGGTCAAGTGGTTGTCGTGGGCTTCGGCAGCAATGAGCGCATCACGTCCTTATATCAGGAAACGAGAAATTAACGATTTGGCAATTGTAAAAAAAGATGGTGAATAAAATTTCTCCTATTTTTTTTCAACTATTTCATTTTTCTTTAGATTAACACAACTTCATTTGCTATTTACGCCGGAGTTCCATCTCACACAAACTTCCTGAAACTAACCGAGCAGCCATTGTCGACAAAAGCCACCTGGCTTCCACAAGAAATTAGCGGTTACTTCAAAACTTACGCGTCTATTCACGGAGATTCAGACGTTTTATTTTTAGATCATACAGGTGAAGCTTCTCTCCACTTTTCACTTTTTCTTCATTTCAGATTCAAAGTGGAGCTACCCTACCAAAAGCAGACAAGGTTTTGTAATGTCACAGTATTATGGGACAACGACCCGTTTACAAGACAATTACACGTACATGCGAGGTTGTTTATCTATAAGCTGTATACAGTTATTTTTGTTTTAGTTAATGCATCTACTTCAACATTGGTTATCGATTACAATCGCACTGTGATTAACATGGGCCCGGAAGGTTCATTTGTTATTTCCGCTGGTTACGGGGAATCAACTTCTAAAAAGTAAGTGAGCCGTTAAATTGTTAACTTTTTTCACAAACATAGTTTGAAGCAAAGTAATGACCAACATTTCAGCTACACCCTACCCTACAACACCACCGATAATCAACTAACAGGAAATATTTTCTACTTTACCGCAAAATCCGGAAACTCCCCGTCTATGGGAACTATAGTTTACTTCAACTTGGACATCCCTGAAGGTTGAAATAAAAAAGTTTTATAAAAGAATCCTTTTTCAGTGTCTGCAGCCAACTTCAAGTTTATTCCTGTGCTGCTCGTTATTATTCATTTCTTCTGGTTTTAATGAATTTTCATCTTCCTATGATTTTTATCTCGATGTTCTTCGAAACAATAGACCTACAACTAAACACCTAACTTTTCAGCCACCGCTGTTTTTGTAGATCTGTAAACTTTTTTTTTCATTTTGTGCGTAACAAATACATTTTACGGGGTCCTGCTTCGGTTGAAAGGTTTTCCCTTTTTCTTTCTTTTCTATTATCTGACTTTTAAATGTAGCATGATTAGCTAACTTTAAAGATTTGAGATGTGAAATCATATTTACAGAGTAGTTTATTTATTCGTTTGCATCTACTTCTTACGTATTCAATCTTTAGCGTGCTTCAAGCTTTATAAAAACATTTTCCATTCTCGTTTTCCATCGCACCTTCTCGCCAGCAATCTTCCAACCCAATTGGATACCCGAAGCACAACAACAAAAGACGTGGCCTAGTGGTCTAGTGGTATGATTTTCGCTTAGGGTGCGAGAGGTCCTGGGATCGATCCCCGGCTCGGCCCAACATTATCGTGAACGTATCGTTATTTATGTGAGATCTCTACAATTAAATATTGGCGTAACACGGGCTTCATTTTGCAACCTTTTCGTTAAGACAAAAAACATTTTTTTTAAACTCGCACTCTCTTTTACTTTCATGCTTTCAAATATTTTCCCTCCCTGCATGTCTTGCTCTCTATGTATCTTTTTCACAGCCTCTTCACTGAATAGATTTAATTTGCTTGTTTTCATTCAGTAGTGAAATGAATCATAAACAACAGGATGAATCATACAATTGTCACATAATCAATTAGAAAAAACTATAGAATGCAGGCGTGGCCATATTTCTACGCTTGGTGTAATCAAGTGTGATTCCGAGGTGATTCAAAATAACAGTTGGCCAATGAAAGTGGTTAGTGATATGATTGAAATACATGAAACAATTGTCGCTGTCTTGGCCCTAATCTTTGTTCCACATCATTTCGAAGGCAACAACCCGACTGTCCTCAGTTAGAACTGTGCGTCGATAGAATTCAACGTTCCACTCGTCGCGGTCAAAATCATCAGTGAATACCAAAGGTCGCTGGTTTTCCACTTTCCGGTTGTATTCACGCGGGTACGTACGGTTATTCAACCAGAGATTCTTGAATTCTTCCTTTGTCAGAGTGCCCAAAATTTTGTAGCACTTGAGGTCATTTGTCGACATGAATTTCTGTAATGCAGATTTGTATTTGTTTAGTGTACAAGAATAGCGGAAGCCGATTAAAACTTACGTTTACTATGAGTTTTGTTGTTTCTCGAGAAACCTTGGTTCCAAAGGAGAACAAATCGGGAATCCACCGTGAAACTACGAAATCTTCTGGAATCGAAAGAGAGCACGCGAACGAAGAAAACTGAAAAATGGTTTCTTCATTTTTGAGTGCAAAAACGTAAACAAATATGTTTTGAGTTTCACAGTGACTTAAAAAAACCATGTCTGAGAAAATTATTTTTATCCCCAATTTCACTCAACCGCTTTCACAAGGGATCGCTTCATGGCGTGACATTTCCTTTGAATAAGTGTGTATTTCAAGGATGCTCGCGTTTGAAACGGAATAGTGAAAAGAGAATCAACATTTGGGGTTTGTAAGCAAGGCGAAATAAACTATAATCTGCACCCATCGCCCTTAGAAGAAATTTTCAATAACTTGCAAGCTAATGGGTGGAAACACATTACAGTTGGTTGGGAATTTCTCGTATGGTTTGTTTCCGAAAAACGGAACACGATTTGGCCAATTCTTAAAGGACTGCGGTCTTTGCATCCCACCGCGAATCGTTTAATTTTTCATATCCTTGTGGTTCCCCTAACCACAGGATAGAGAAGTTAAGAAGAAGACTCTGCCGACAGGTTTTATTGAGTAGCCTGATGCACACTAAAGTCTTATCACGGGTAGTAGCTCACAATAGATAAGTGATTGCAACAAAAGATAAGAGTATGGATCTCGTCCATCACATCCCCACCCCGAAAAAGAGGACGTCTCTGTCCGTCCAATTATAACGAGGAGAAGACAGTGAAACTATCCAAGAAAGGTTAAAGGAAACTCAACTTCTTCTTAACAATGAATCAACTAAACGAGCTTTCTGCTAACTATCTAAACTACGTCTAATGCTCCAGCTCGTACTCTACACATTACACTATTGACCCTAGCGGTGACAATTACAAACCGTAAGGTTGCGTAGGGAATCCCGAAGGGACGAAGACTCATTGAAAAATCATCAGTAGTTGGTCAAAAATCAAGAATCGGTCACTCATAATATAAGTGGGCTGGTCGAGTAGCAATCAATTGGGGTAGCGTAAAACATAAACGCAAAGGGGTGGAATCAACAGCAAATTCTATCACCTTCATTATCTGAGCCTGCTCTCTTCTGTGTCGTTGTCCTGTCTCAGGTCGACGGAGCGGTCGAAGTTGCCCACGAAGTTGCGGTCGTTACCATTGCACGAATAATGAGGATACCATCAGCTTGAAGTCTGGCGTAACTGACGAGGGGGTTGGTGTAGCGGAATAATTAGGGGATACAGGAGTTACCCTCAAGGCACTGGTTGCTGAGAGGGCTTTCCAGGACCTCCATTTCATTTCCTTGTGGTTCCCCTAACCACAGGATAGAGAAGTTAAGAAGAAGACTCTGCCGACAGGTTTTATTGAGTAGCCTGATGCACACTAAAGTCTTATCACGGGTAGTAGCTCACAATAGATAAGTGATTGCAACAAAAGATAAGAGTATGGATCTCGTTCATCACAAATTGTCAGCGCACCCCTCGTATGCAGTGCTCTTTCGCTGGTTTAGTTTATTTTCACTTCAATGTTTAAAATCGTTAGTGGTTAAATATGAGTGAAAATCAACGTCGGTTAAAGTCGGCGACCTTTAATTGGAAATAGACTATATATATTACGAAGAAATTGTAAGATATAGCTGTCGCCAAACGAGCATCCTGCCACGGCTTTAATGCAGCAGCCGTGCGATACTTAGGCGGAAATAGCATGCGAGCAGCGCAGACGCAGAGAAAAAGCGGCTTTTAACAGCCGATGCTCGTTTGGCGACGGCTATATTTGTTGAACTCACGTTAATTGCAAGCAGTGCTTCCTTCTGACTATCAGAAATTTCATGTTTGGATTCTTCTTCAAACTCATAAGGGCCATTGCTCAACTCGAACGTTGATCGAGAGGAAAATTCAGTCACTTGGTACACCTAAACTGCTTTGTTATATTACAATGAAAAAAAGAACAAACCTTCAGAAGTTCGATGATGCTTGGCCAGTCGAGTTCATCCTGGTCCATCGCAACCATTTGAATCCGCTTGACCGGAAATTTACTAAGGAAGTCACGAATTTTCGTTATCAACTCTGAAGTGACCGGGGACTCTTCATTCTAAATAATGAATTGCTACTATATGTACTTTTAAACCGAATACCATTTCAGTAGAAATAATTTCCAGGTGGACTTGGCAAGGTAAATGCCTCAAGGTCTCCAGGTGTCCTTCCAAATCGTCCGTGAAGTAGTCAAGACGAGAAGGTTGCATGACCTTAGCTTCGCAAAGTCTGAACTCTGTCTGCCCATTCTTCTGTTCGACTTCGACACTTTCTTCAGTGATTGTGATTTTGTGACCAAGGTTCTTAAAACAGCGTGTATGGGCCTTCTGACACGTGCGGGTGAGCCGCACAAAAGTGTCAATCGGAAGCTGAAACATCAATATTACACATGGCTAGGAAGATGGGTTTTTGTGACTAAATCCGCTTTCAATCTATCTGTCTATCTTTATTACACTCTCTCACACTCTCACTTTCTCTCTCTCTCTCTCTCTTTCTATGTATGTATCACAGTTCACTTAACCAGAGTCAAACCAACACAAACCCAAAAGAATGCGATTTTCTAGACCTTACTATTAAATTAGAAACTGGTAAAATAATTACAAAATTATACAATAGAACCGATGATTACAATTTTGAAATAATTCGATGTCCACATCAAGATTCAAACATACATACAAGCTTGATTTTGAACACTATCACAGGATAAACTGTTAGAATCTTCCAAAGTTGTAGTTTGCTGGTGGATTTCGAAAATAGAATAAAATTATTGTATAAAAATGTTATAAAAAATGGTTACAGAAATAATAGAATGGTTATTCACCTATTTAAAACAATTTGTAGATATAAAGAAATTCGATCCAAATATGGTTTCAAAACACTAGATTCTGTAAAGTCCTTTTTAAATAGAATACAAAATTAACATTGAAAATGTATTGTTACAAGAAAGCCTTAATTTGACCCTATTGATATATTTTGGAAATTCTACCGCTTTAGCTAAACGTCAATTTCAAATAAGCACATCACCGAGCGGATCTATACCTTATCGCGTTCAAACGCACCCAATGACCTTTGACCCATATTTAGAAAATTAAAGTCAAAGCGCTGCCATCGCTTTTTCGCCTTGCCAACCAGTAATTCCACTTTTTGGTTTCTCTCCCCACTTATTATTATTCTGGACGAAATATAAACAATTGGAATGGCAAGTACGCTTTGAAAATGATCTGGTTCTGTTATTATCTCTCCTTTTTTTCTTGTTTATATCTCTTTTCTTCATGTTCTTCTATAAAAAAAACCTATAAAGTGAGGCTTCTCTGATGAAGTGTTTTCCTTTTAAAGAAAATCTTATAGTTTAACTATGCCCTGCTCACTCTATTCACCGATAATTTCTCCGTAAGTAGCTTGGGGGCGAAACGGAGAAATTATCTAATTTACTTTCACTTTTCTATTTAAGTACATACAGGTTTTACATTCTTATTCCCGTCTTTTCATTTTTATCTCTCTCTCTCTCTCTCTCTCTTTCCCATTTTCTTTCTCGAAACTCACGTAGTTAAGGAACTTCGAAGCCAATGAATAAATTCCTTACATTGTATTCCGCCCTTCCAGCGTAGTCGTCCTTCGCATATCTGCGTTTCTTCTTAACCTGAAAGAACAATTCATTTTGCCCATTTTTAAAACCAACAACATTGTTCCTGAATCGGGCGCCACTCCTCGTCGTCATGTTAAACCGCGTCGTAGCTTCACAGCTAAAATTTTGTTAACATTGCACATTTCCGAAAAACTATAATGCTGAAGTGAAGGAAAAGGTATTTCAAAGTTCGCACATTGCGCAGTCTTAAGAAAGTTAGTAAATCCTTAAACAAGTCGTTAGTAAATCGTTAGATAAAAAAATTTTCAGGAAGGAATAGAAAAATTAAACAATGCTCAGAAACTTCTCAGCAGAAAAAGGAAAGAAAGCGTTTTTGCTTTCCAAAGCTTTATGAAACAAGCGAAAACAAAACAAACTTTAAAGGCCAATTATTAAAAAAAAACAGACTTGTTAATTTCCTTAATCGTTAAAAGGAAGGAGGGTGATGTTGAGTTACGAAATGTGGTAATGGTTGACAATGTCCACATCATTTGGAAGGCGAACATTCCACTTCTTGCGGTAAAATTCATCAGTGAAGATCAAATGTCGCTTGTTATCCACTTTACCCTGGTATTCTTCGGGGTACGAATGGTTTTCCGTCCAGAGATTCTTGAATTGTTTTTTGGTCTCCGGGCTAGCCCGGACTCGCCCCCAGCCGCCCTTAGTTGTAAATTTCACCGGCGGCAAAACTGGACTACTAGTAGAACAACCAACGAATTCGTAAAACCATTCAAAGTTGTCAACTGTCGTGGTCCGCAGGTTGTATGTTGGTGGGTATGAGAGTTAAAGCTGAGCGGCAAATGAATGGAGGCAAAAAAACCAAATGAGACGATAGAAAATAACGGTCCCAATGAGTTTTGAAGAACTGAGCGGCTCGTCAGGCAGAGAAATCCACGTCGTTTCAAATCAAGAGCGACTAATTTCATAGCACTGATTTAAAGAAGCTGAGGGTGTTTCTTTGGTTCACGTTTACTGTGTACTTCGCGTCTCTGGAGTTGCCAAAACCTTTCCGTCAACCACTACAGATGGCTTGCCTATCTTACCAAAATGTTGTTTTCGTTTTCTACCCCTCAATTTGCTCTTTCGTTCGCGGTTTTTTCGAGGTTCTCCGCCGACGCTGTGCTCTGAATCGGTTTTGTTTTTCTCATACTGATTCACTTTTTTTTTACGGTTTTTTGCCAGGTGGGCGCTGTGTCAGTGAGAAACGAGGCACCTGCGCGTAGATGACGGTATCGCGTGGGGCTTACGGCCGGGGTCGATTCCATTAGCGCTTTCGCTTTGTTTTTGCCGCAGAACATTTGCATATTGATAAACTGTGCGTTCAAAAGCAATCGCAAAAAGTAACTCATTTGTTTGACCTCCCATGAAAAATCCGTTTTGTACATGTTTTTTAACAACATCTAACTGTTCAATAGGGAAAAAACATCTTTCGAGAACCTTCCCAGATACGAAAAAACTTCTGTTGGGTGAGTTGCTGGGTAAGATTTTTTCTGGGTAAAATGGCAGAAAGCCGACGGTTTACTCTGTTGAGTAATACTTCTGCCCTTCATTTTAGCTCAAGCAGAGCTAACTCAATATAAGTGATGAGAATGGTTAGTTCTCTCAAGAGTTTTTTTTAAAATCATTCTTTCCATGCGGTGGCGGTGACAAAATGTACATCTTTGGCAAAGAGAGTGTGGAATAAAACAACCGAACTGTTTTATAAAAAAAAACAGATAGGATACGAAAGACACATAAGATTCACTTCTTCTTTTCAGTTTGGTGAAGTGAAAGTACCGCAGGACTGCCTGCGCCACCAATTCCCTTATTTCCTCCACCAAACAGCAGACCGAGAAGACCTCCAGTAGTGTTATTGTTTCTGCCCTAAAAGGGAATTTTCAAGTGTGACCTAGGAAGTAACACTCTCACATTTTCCAAGGCCCTGAGCTGTGAGGTAGTGTTGTCGCTGATGGCTTGCATAGCGGACTCGTGGTTGCTATACATCTTGCTTCGAGCATTCTGTAAAGATAATTTATGTCCTAAAAAATCACTGTGACTGCTTACTGTCTCTCTCTCGCTCACACTCTCTCTCTCAATATCTTTTCGCAGACTCAATGTATCTGTCTCCTTTAGAGACTCTCCTTTAGAGGTTAGAGACAGACCGGCCAGGTTTTGGGTCTGTCTCTCTGTCACTCTGTCACTCTGTCTCTCTGTCTCTCTGTCTCTCTGTCTCTCTGTCTCTCTGTCTCTCTGTCTCTCTGTCTCTCTGTCTCTCTGTCTCTCTGTCTCTCTGTCTCTCTGTCTCTCTGTCTCTCTGTCTCTCTGTCTCTCTGTCTCTCTGTCTCTCTGTCTCTCTGTCTCTCTGTCTCTCTGTCTCTCTGTCTCTCTGTCTCTCTGTCTCTCTGTCTCTCTGTCTCTCTGTCTCTCTGTCTCTCTGTCTCTCTGTCTCTCTGTCTCTCTGTCTCTCTGTCTCTCTGTCTCTCTGTATCTCTGTATCTCTGTCTCTCTGTCTCTCTGTCTCTCTGTCTCTCTGTATCTCTGTATCTCTCTCTCTCTCTCTCTGTCAGAATATTATCTCTAAGACTCACATCAAGGGAGGCCATGTTTGTAACGTGGTTACCGTTGATGGCCTGCATGTTCATCTCATGATGTTGCTGGCTTGTTCTTTCGACTTCAGCGTGTGAATCCTGAACTTCTAATTGATTGTACGCTAAGAGTCTTTAGAGAATACTCCTTACCAGAATAAGCTTCATGTTTCCCTGGTGCGAGTTGTAAATCTGGCTCATTTCCTCGGTATGGTTCTTGTTCATTTGGTTCAACGTCGCAAAGAACATCTCTTTGTTATCGCCCATCTTGCTGAAATGAATTTATTTTGTTTTTTTAAACAATAGAGCAACTAAAAAATTCGTGAAAACAACATGGATAAACTGTGCCCCTTCGCCGAAAAAATCACATGTGTGTAGTTTTGCGCCTCTCCGTTTACACCGGATGGCTATTTATCTTACCACAGCGCTGTTTGCAACGGCGAACTTCGGTGGAACCCGATTTTTTCTCAAATTAACTATGTGGCTTTAAATCTATATAAGAAAAAAAGATACAGCGCGAAAAATTAGTTTAATCTAGAAGCATGTGAAAACAGGAAGAGGCGAAGGCAGATTCCAAGTGAAAAAGCAGTGAAAATATAAAAAGAGAGTAGAAACGTAAGGCCGGGGGTGCTTAAAGCAAAGATATTGATCTCCAACATCAAAGTTCTACATGCAAATTTGAATCCTTTTTGCTTTTGGACCTTTTTGAATTGTTAGGGTTCAAGGTCTCTACCACCCAAACAAGGCCATTTTTATGAAGAGGGTTCTGGGTTAAAATTACAAAACTAGTGGGACAAAATGGGCTGATAATGCCTGTTGATCGCCTTAAAACAACAGCCATTGGGCGGGGTTTCCCCCGATTTCTCACTGCCGCGTTTATAAGTTGAGCGCTGACCCGCGTGATGTGCTCCAATCTTACAACGGCGGTTATCTTGACCATGCATCGTTGGCAGCGACCGATTTCAGTTTTACCTTTCCTGATTAACAGCGCCGACTTTTCTCACCGAAATTTCAAACTCCTGATAGTTTTTGTTGCGTATTTCTGTTTTTCTTGATGCCTAAAATTCATTTTCAGGGTGGTAAAAGATGAACTCGTTCGAGGCACACCAGCACGCACCCGTTGTTGGGACAGGGACAGAAACGACATTCAATGTGAGTGTTTCTATTTTAAAAATCACCGAAAAACAATGTTCTGTTTACAAACAACTCATTCAAACATTTTGTTTAGTATCCTGCGAACCAAAATCAAGAAATAAAGCTCATTAACCTCCTTTAAAACCGCTTTTCAGTTTTGATAAAATCAGCTTTTGGTTGTCTATAGGGCGCACAACACTTTCTTGTTTGAAAATATAGATTCACTTTTATTGTAACAGAACACATCGGACCATTACATAAACAGATAAAGTTAGGGTCGATGAATAATTCGACTTTCTTATAGTTTCGAAAAAAAAAGCCGCATGCAGATACTGCATTTGGTGATAATCCTAATTGCTCGTATTATCTCGCGACCTCAACTTCGTTAGTAGAACTTGTACCTAAAATCCTGTGAGCTACCAAACAGAAGGTTGTCTTTTCCTTAAATATCATATTTGACGGTTCTTTTCCTTGTCCTCCACTTTCTTCATTACATCGCTTTATCTAATCCATTTCCAAACGAGTTTTTGATGCTGCGACCCCCTAAAGGCCACCTTAATTTTACGCAATTTCCAACAAAGAGTCGACGACTTTCCACCGACCTCGATTTCCACTCGTATTTAACCTCTAATAGCTTGAAACATTGAAGTGAATAGAAATTTAACAAGCAAAACAGGTACAGTGAAAGAGGAGTGCGCAGATAATTAAGAAAACGCGGCGGGACCAAATGTATCTAGTCCTTTAGGAAAACCCCTTTTTCCTTGTCTCTTTTAGTGAAACGCACTATATCAATGTTTCATTTTTTGAACGATCATTCTACAGTTAGATGTGCAGGTTGCTCAGGCAATAATGAGGTGAAATTTAAAACCCCTAGTCAATCTTTTAAACTCAAAATTCCACATGGAAAGGTTTTTTTTCATTTTCCATTTGAATTCGTTTTTTTAGGGTCAGTTGTCTCAAATGGCCACGACAAATGCTGGAATGTTGCAAACTCTTCAAAGTTCTTACGAAAATAATTTTGCCAAGATGATGGTAGGTTATAACTCTTTCTGCCTTTTTAAGAAAAATATTCAGGCAGATAATGAGGAAAAGTCGCGTAGACAAGAGGAAGCTCACCGAGCTCGCCTGGAAGAAGACAGAAAACGCAAAGATGAAGAATTGGAAAATATTCGTGTAAGTTCCCACTTTTATTGATACTAGGACCCTTTTTACCACAGTTTTAGTGATTTGGATAAAAACCATATTCAGGCAGAGCAACGTCGTCGCGAAGCAGAGCAAGCCCGACGAATGGAGGAAGAGAGACTGCGGCGAATTGAGGCTCAGCGAATTTACGATCAGCGAATGGTAAGGCTCTCCGAATGCTAATTTAATGATATGTTCAGGCGGAGGAATCGAAGGCTCGCACCGGACTAATGTGAGTATTTCGTTTTATTTCCCGCGGAGAATGATGTTTGAAAGTTTGAAATCGAGTACCCCGCGCGAATTTCTCACTAATCCTTTTTGTGGTGTCTTATCAGTGTAGCCTAGTGTTTTCATAAACACGAGTTGAACAACAATCGATTTGAAATTGTTACTGATAAGAAAAAAGCAAAGGTACCTTGTTTGGTATTGTAGTAGCTTGGGGGCGATGAAAAAAATATTAAAGGGGTATGGAGGGTTGAGTTGTCGTTTTATATTTGTTTTCAAAGTTTTAACTTGAGGTACTTTTTTTCGAGTGAATAATGCTTATCAACTTCATTTTAAATACAAACTGCTTTTATAATTTTTTGCATTATCAATAAAGGGCATTTGCTTTTACAAAAGTGAAATTGCACAAATATCTTAGTTTTGACCTGTTTTTGCTGCGGAGATAGCCAAATCCAGACACAAAATATATATTTTAAATTACGATTTCATTAAACCTTTGAGTTTTTCTAATATTCAAAGTTACTATTGTTCATTTTTCCATCCCCTTTTTTAAAAATATTTTCTGCCTAATCCAAAAGTGGAGCCTTTCGCGCGATATCTTTTTGGATCGACGTTCCAATTTTGACTGAACACATTTTTTTTAAAGTTTATAATCACAAGTTGATTCTTTCAATTATAACGCTCTGAATTTCAGTCCGCACAGATTGTTTCAGGTTCGTAAATATTCTCCACAATCTTTCAAAAAACCCTTAAACGTTTATTTTTAATATTTCACGAAAAGTTGTGAACTAAGAAAGGCAAGGAGTTAAAACAGCTTTGTTTCGATATTTCCACTTTCCAAACGTGGTACGGCATTGGCATAAGACTAGTTTTGTGGTTTAACCACCCATTCCCGAAACACTTCAAAATCCGGAAATGATTCAGAGCAGTTGTAAATTTAACCTCCTATAAAATTCGATTGATTTTCTTCAGGCAATCAATGAAAACATACATTGATCACAAGTTTTTCGGGCGGGAACAAACTGCTCGCGTAGAAGAAATTCCTAATCAGCCACAGCGGGCTCTGCCCGGAACCGGAACCCAACAACACTTCGGAGGAGCTTCGCAACCTCAACAGCAGTTTGGACAGTTCGGCGCCTCCCAGCCTCAGCAGCACTTTGGAACTCAGTCTCCGCCAAGCTACCCCTACGAACAGCATCATAATAACCAGTACAGGCATCACTAATAATTCACAAAAGTTTTCCTTTTCAAGTTTTCACACAATTTTATTCTTATTTGAGTAAAGTTCTACATCTTTTCATAGTAATTTGTAAAACGGATATTCAACCGTTTCCTTTTTCTGTGACGAAATTGTGAAATATTTAGTTCTCAGTTTTTAGTTGACAATGACTTCTGCGGAGATTACTTCCTTGGTGAGTTTAACGCGAAAAAAATGGTTAAAATAATGTTTTTAGGTTAAGGAGATGGAAGAAGCGGAAAAGAAAAAACAGGAAGAAATCTACAAACTGGCTGTGCGATATGATCGAAATTTTGAACAGGCTAAGGTGAGGAAAACCTAAAAAAAATTTGGTCTCAATTTCTATTTTAGAGCAAAATCGCAAACTGCGAAAGCGAGAAAGAAGCTCAAGAAATTCTGGTGAATCTGCAAAACACGAATAATGAGATCATGAAGGAGATGAAGGAGATTACAAGAAAGAGTGAGGAGAAAGTTTGCAAGATTACGGTTGGTTTTAAAAAATTGCAATTAACAGCACAATTTTAGAAGGAGGTTGAAGATCTGAAGAGGAAAGAAAGAGATGCGAAAGAACGCCGACAGAGAGTGAAAAATGAGGAGGAGGAGAGGAGACAGAGGGAGAAGGCGGTGAGTAATTGGAAAAGAGAAGAGAGAGCGACAGATAGGAGAGAGACATAGAGATTCAGAGAGCAGAGACGCAGAGACACAGAGACAACATTTGATTCTTGCAGAGAAAGGAAGAAGAAGAGTTGGAGAATTTACGCCGCCAGCAAGAGGAAGAAAATCGTCGCAAGGTAGAAGAAATGAAGGAGAGAATGCGAAACGACGAAGAGTTTGTCAGGAAGTACATCGTCAATCTGCGCATAGAAGGATTCGGGTGAGTTACCATAAAAGATAGAAGACAATTTTCAACACAGGGCTGGAGTAGCTGTATACGATGGAGACAAGATAGTAGGAGCCGCCGCTGATGCCAGTTTGGGGCCAGTTGCTAACGCAAGGTAAGTGTTCATTGTGTTGTAACAACTGAGGAAACCTTTATCACTATCGAAATCGATTTTCCCCTGAAAAATCGCTTTTTTAGAGTCGGAATGGTGGCTACCCTAACCGATACCAACAAGGAAAAATCCATTGACTACAACTTGGCTAAAGTTGGACTCTTTGATGACACTGTCAAGGCTAGAGCTGGGTGAGCTTTAGTTCAAACACTCTTTACTGAAGCTTTCAGAGTGAAGGTTGGGGTATCTGATGAAGGACCAGCTGCTGGCAGTGCTTACGTCAAGTTGGCTAGCTTAGACATTGGCGATGGAGCAGTTGGGTTCGATGCGGGGTAGGGACCTGATTTATATTATTGATGACTTTGCCTTTCAGAGTAAAGGCCACGGGAGGGTTCGAAGACAAAACAGGCAGAAAAGGACTCATTGCGGAGTACAACTTTGCCAATGCAAATGTTGGCCCTGTACAGGCCAGTGCTGGGTAAGTCTATGCCTCTACTACCTGTCTGTGTGTCTGTGTGTCTGTGTGTCTGTGTGTCTGTGTGTCTGTGTGTCTATGTGTCTGTGTGTCTGTGTGTCTGTGTGTCTGTGTGTCTGTGTGTCTGTGTGTCTGTGCGTCTGTGTGTCTGTGTGTCTGTATATCTGTATCTCTGTATCTCTGTGTCTCTATCTCTCCCACGATGGCTCTATTTTTCTCTGGTTTTCTGTCTATCTGTCTAATTATCTTCCTATCTCTTTCTACAGAAATGTTTACAGCCTCGCAGCTACAACAGCCTTCAAAGCAGACAATAAAGGTATTTCGGCGGAACTTTTGGGCACTGGGTTCTCTGTTGGTGATGATGGATTCAAGATCAAAATCTTCGGCTCGAGCATTGGATTTGGCTGGTGACCGAAGCGAAATATCCCTGAAATATATCCTGTATCTACAAACGTACAATTTTTATACGAATGAATACTGTTTTCAGTTTGAACCACTTGAAACTGCGTAAAACGCACACTTACCTTTCCGATTGCGTCGTCATGTTTGCTCTAAGAGTTTTTAGAATGTCTGACCAGCAGTGGTATTTGGAATTCAACAAGAAGATGAACGACGAACATGCCGCAAGAATGGAAGGACATTTGAATCAGTCTTTGGCAAATACACAAGCACTTCTGGTACGAATTTTGAATATTAAAACTAAAATTCATTTCTAACAACCCACATTTCCTTTCCCTTTTCGCAATAAAAAGACTTTCCTCTTTCCTAATTTGAAAAAAAAAACCCCAGACGGTTGGATTGAGATCGATCGATTTATATCCTAAATTTTCGGTTCGCAAGAGTGTGAATATGCCTCAGATTTAAAAGAGTACGTCATAAATTTTAGAATGGCAAGGAATCTTCTATGACAAGACTTCGTCGGGATCATGAAACCTCTTCGGCGGCAATAAACCAGTCTCATTTGGATAGTCAGAAGGCGATTCTGGTAGGTTAACTCTTTAAAGACCACTTTTTGGTTTCTACATTTCTTTTCAACATATACAAAAAGGGTTTCAGACCCTCGAGAGTGACCAAGCAGCTCGTCACGAGGCAGGAATGTTGGCAGCCAGTGAAGCACACACTAATCAGATGAAAGCCATCGATGAAATGGTTGATATTTTGTGCATATTTTTTCATATCTTCTATCTCTCCCTCTTCCCCAATGTGTTTGCACCTTTTATTTTTTTGAAACGCGAGTTTATAATCATACTTTCAGAGCAACACCAGCGAGGGAGGGGAGCTTTTGAAAAACGTCGTTGCAGGCGGCTTGGGATTCGCCGTGGGTGGTCTTCCGGGTATGGCTGCAGGATTGGCCATCGCCAACAGACCGAATTAAAACTGTATACCCATCGCATTCCATGCATGTTTTTGACATTGTATTTTCGTCGAAATTGTATTAAAAATTCCTGTTTTGATTGTGTCTCCCTCTGTGTCATCTCTCCTCTCAACGGAAAGATTCGCAATGTCAAATGGAAGGAATTATGAAAGTGATCGTGTTACCGTGGAAAATGCAAGTTGAGTGTAAGAATACAATGATTTTATTCAAATCCTTAATTTTACGCCAGTAACCAATATACCCAACAAATCGGTTTCCCTGGTGGGCAGTATGGTTGGAAACAAATCCAACTTGCAAACTTTGGTTATCTCCTTCCTTTTACTGTCATTTTGGTCATTCTTTTTGTCCAATTTCGTGATCCAATTTGAAGAATTGCTTCAAATTTATGGTGCGCGTTGTTCTGTGGGTGTCCCGACAAAATCTGCATCAGCATATGTAGGAAGTAAGTCCGAATCCAACGCTTCTTTTCAATTTTTCATCAAATTGAGAAAATATATTTCTGAAAGATTTTAAGAAGATTAAAGAAAATATCATAAAACATAAGAATAACAAAGATTAACTAAATAAGTTAAGCGTTCAGTGCTTTCTGTAAATGATTGGTACATAATCATGTAGGCAATACACAAAGACAATGTAACACGAGGCAAGAGAGAAGCTAACGTTTTCAAAAAGGAGGGGCTTTGAGGAAAAAGACCTAAAGTAGCAGAAATTTACACCAGTCGAAGCATTATAATTTTCCTATTGACGCCAACGGCGTATTGCTAGTCATCAAATATACAAATGATGATTTTTGCAATTTGCATTTCTTAGGATTGTATTCTGAAAAATGTGGGCAATATTTCGATTAGCAAATCATCGTGAACATTTGACTCTTTTGAAAAACTGTTTGAGAAAACTTTTGTTACAGTTTTTTCTGGAGCGGACTCTGTAACTGTCTTTGACATTCGGCCGTCGTTAAGTCTAAAAATCCGGAACGACACCAACGATCCCTTTCCTTTTCGCTTCTTTAGTTGTTGGAAAGACATAGTAGCTTTTTCTGTACCGCTGTGTGCTGCAGTTAACCGAGACTCCATGGTGAGCACAGTGAATCACGAAGTCGATCAGTTCTTCAAGTATCTGCAGCCCTGTCTTTCTCTGTTTTTCCATGGCTACCGTCTTTTTTTTTAGATTTCCGGACAAGCGGTTAGACAGTACCAACTCGTCAGCTGCGTCATATTGCGTCTTAATATGTCCTTTTTAATCATTTTTTGCTTGTTTGCTGAATAGCACTTTTATAACTTTATAGAAAAAATCACTAGTAAACCCCAATAAGTAGTTCTTTGCAAAGTTGTCTCCGATTCTGAATCTAACTGTATTTAACTGTATGATTAATTATCTAACCGTTGGAAAACCAAGTTAACCGTTCTTAAAAAAGCAAACATGGTGAATTTTACAGCCTTTCTTACAAAAAAGAAACTCACTTGTTTTTTTTTTTTAGAATCTTCCTAATATCAGCTGTTTTGAAGTCAACTAGCGTTAGATTCACAATATCGTCTGTTGTTCCATGTCTCGCTGATCAGTTCAGAATTTTCCTACAAATTTTGGTTATAAAGAACACCATTAACTTACTGCCTGAAATTCCATGAACCACAAGGAAGAGGAAATCAACTCGGAATCGAGAGTTGTTGGAAATTCATTTGAGTCTGTGTGTCAGCGTCATCCGAATCATTTCTTTGTGCGTCTGGAAAATATATTATTCAAACAGATTAAATAACTAACTTCTCTTTCTTTTCTACAGTTTTGTTGTTCTACGCCAAACTATCGTCTAATGCTAGCTCTGCTGCAATCCAATCCTGAAACCCTGAGCTACAACTCGGTTTTGAAAATTTGGCTCACACTTTCGGTTTCCTCAGTAACTTGGATAGTAGACTTGTTTGTAGCTTTATTATTATTCGTAGGATTCCTAAAACCAGAATTAATTCCCAATGCCAGCTTAAATTTCAAAGTAAACATTTTGAAAAAAAACACTTACAACGTTCGCTAAAGTTTAGTTATCCCGGCAAAAACCGTAAGGTCAGGATTTGGAACAAAAGGATCAAAGATACAACGATCAATTCTTTTTTTTTTTACAAAACTGATAAACCGAATTTTAAATAAACTGTCTGCTTAAATCTGCATATCGCCGATTATATACAGGGTCCTTTACAAGAATCGTTCGAAACAATTATGAAAAAATGAACTTACTATACGTTCTGATGAAATTAATACAGCCGAACATAGTTCTTTTCTTTATGAATAAGTTGATGAAAAATGTATGTTCTAAAAAAGAAATGAAACATATGTAGAAGAAAAAGTGGAACGAACGATGTGAAAGAGAGTGAATGTATTTGAGTACAAAAAAGAGTTCGATTTTTCCCGTTATGTCATAAACGAGGCAACTTAACTTTCTTTTTGAACAACAGAGGAGACGTTCAAATGAAAATGGCTTTTTGAATGGGAAATTACCTGGGGAATAAATGTTCCTAAAGCTATAACTTCTGGAAGAAGTCATGTCCAAAAAAGTAATTAAAAAAAAGAAAATCTGCTTGAGTGGTGAATTATTTTACAGACCATGAAAAAAGAACCAAAAATGATACTGTAATGGGGAGCGTTCAATACTATGAAAAGTTCGTTTGAAGTTTGCTAAATTGCTGGAGTCGGTTGATTGGTAAAATGGCAAGGGGAATGAGAATATAAAGCAATGATGGCAGAGGAAGACTTTTATGACAGGGTGATGGACGTTTCTATGTTTGCTGCCTACCCCTATTCCGAAAACGCCCGAAAGGTGAAGCGCGTCAGCGGTTAGCACTAAACAATGCATGTATAGTTCGGCAATTAAACTGCAAAGTTTTTCAAAAGTTTATCAACAATGACGTGCCAAAAGACACTTTTTCGGGCGCTAGATTGGAATGAGATGGGTATTGGGAGACCACAAGGGAGGTTATATGAGTCATATCCGATACGATGAAGAGATGGTGCAGTGGCGCCCCAGCGATACAAAAATGGGGGACAATCCTACGATATCTGAGAGATTCGATTACTCTTTTGACAGCCCGGTAAAAATTGTAACTCAGTTGTTTGTGAGGCACCTTTTCAATTCCTTCTTTTCGTTCAATTCTACATTCTTTTTACTTTATGTTTCTAGAATGAAAGTATCATCGACATCGACACATGCAGATAAAAACGCTTTTTGCGGTTTTTGGTGGTATAAATAAAATGTTTAAAGATCATAACAATACTAGTCTTATTCGAAAAAATTGAAAGAGTGCCTACAAAACGTATTTTGATTTACAAACAACTGAGAATATTGAAATGGTCTGCAGCCAATATAGGTTTTTCCCTGAATTTCTCAGAATTCGTGTCATAACTACACAGAAAACGCAGTTTAGGTTGAGAGCGAATGTTAATTGTCGGTATTCAGTAATATTAAGGCTACTCTCAAAATCTCATAACTCTCTCAATTATCAAACTCTCATAACTGTCGCACGCATATAAAACGAGCAAAAAACAATGTTTAAAAAAATTTAATTATCCGACGGCTTTGTATCACGCCTCTTACTCAAATCCACAGCAGAATTGTGTTTTGCGTGGGCATACTGAAAAAAACACACATAGGCGGTTCAAAAAGAAATCCAACTTGGAATGTTTGTTCACTGCTTCTCCTTGTTATGGTCCTTATCGTTTTTTGTTCTTTTTCGTCTTTGAAGAATCACCTTTTTTTATTAAAGCAAGGACAAAATTTACCCGATCTTTTCGATACTCCTGGAGGCGACTTTGTGTAGACAAAGATGCATCGCAAGACGTAGGGCATCTTGGTCAACCCAAAGTTGTTTTTCAATTTCTCAGTAAATTGAGAAAATTTATGTTTATAAAGGATTTAAACTAAATTTAAGAACAGATAAAGGATAAGAATAAAAAAGGAAAACCAGGAATAAATGAATGGGTTGTGGAATAGAAGTAAAAACAAGCAACGACTATGAGGAATCGCCGAAGCGCAGTAGTTTGGGTTGACCCGGGACGGGATCGAACATGTGATCATCCGAGCGGTAGCCGCGCCTTAGGCCGCTCGACCACCAACAGTTTGAGCACACGTTTGTTGTAATTTCCTAGAGCGGACTCTGTAACTGCCTTTGACAATCGGCCGTTGTGAAGTATAGGCATCTGGAATGTTACAAATTTATAATACCAATTTTTTATGCCAAATTGCTATAAAACTGTCATGCTCATGATTGTTACAATGTTTTCAGAACATAAATATCTCTGTAGCGCATTTCGCTGATAGAGACAGAAGGTATACATACAACACACCTTTCGAGCCGTTATGGTTTTTTCTTTGAAAATGAGCATTTGAAGAAACGTGTTGGTATTGTTCATATTTGTCTTTTTCAGTTGTATAAATTTAGAAAATAAACCTTATGGACTTTCGCAACATTCTCTAAACTCACGTACTCTTGCATCAAAAGTAACTGTACGGAAATCTCCATGTACAGCGAATATATGTATTGAAAAGTCTGTTGATTTTCTGTTCTAAATTATCAGGCAGATTTCCGGTACATAGCTATGTATGTTTAAAGCTTCGTAACACAAATGGAGGGCGTATTGACGATTTACGAACGCTTGGAGAAAAAATCGCAGGGAAAGGAGATTTGGGGGAGGCCTACCATGCATTCGAGAAGTACTAGAAGGCAACATACTGACTACTTTTCCTGGTGTGGCAAACCACAGATTACACAGCTCTTCTATGGTTACGCTAAATTCTGGTGTTCATCTTCACTCCTTAGCTAAGCGACGCAACAAGTGACGGACGTGTACTCCTCTGAACAATTTAGGTAGATACGATGACTGTTGTTCCAATATAGATTTTTAGGTTGAATGTCGTATGATAAAACAGTGTGGAAATTTCGAAGACAATTTAGTTGTTCAGTAGGATCTTAAATCTCCGGATTTTATATAAACACCAAAAACAATTGGCGTTGATATTATAGAAAACCAACCGGGAACTGCAAGACGAAATCAATAGGGGCAAAGTAGTTATAAATTGCAGCCCCAAGTCAAAACGCATTACTAATTCAAAATTTTTGCATATTTCTATAAATTCGAAAAATTATATATAAAAAATTTTCGTTTATTTTACAACGGTTCTATCAGTGAGTTTTCAGTAAAAGTCGTCATCTATCACTGACCATAATAGAACTGCACGGTGTTTACAGAATGTTCGCGCCGTTTACAATGTCTGGCTTTTTGCCAGAATTTGAATGTCGCTTTTCTCATTGCGTTATTTGTTGCTTTCTTGTTTTTGTTTTTGTTTTGTGATTTTTCTGTAACTTTTTATAAAATAATTGAAAATTAAAATTCTATTGTTTTCAGGCGATGCACCAGGAACAAGGACAACAAAGGAGTCTATGGGAGTCCAAGGAAATCCAAAAACAAGCGTTAATGGAGGTAAGATTTTACGATTTTTTGTTATCTTATTTTTTGAGAGATGGAACTCAGTATGCCTAACAGGCTATCAACCCTTACTCACTGAAAACAATTAAATTTTTTCAGAGCTTGCGAAGATTACTTCAACAATAGAAGAACTAGGCCCACCTTCTCGCATAAAAAGTTGGTTTTGTTCTTTTTTCTTTTCGTTTTCACTTTTTGTCTCGCCTCTTCATGCTGACCCTTGGCTGTCTACCCAAATGGATAAAAGTAAGATATTTTTATTTTATATTTTTATTTTTTTTCGTTTTTGCTTAAACGCAAACGATGCCAATCAAGGCGGCTTGGAAAACTCTCCGTGTTTTTTGACTGTGTGAGAAAGTAAATAATAGGCAAAACATGTAATAAAATAAATAACATGCGCAGACCTTAAACTTAAGTTTCAAAAAATTGACAACAGGCTGCAAATGCGGTTTTCTCTCCAGAAGTTATAAACAGTGAACTTTTTAACCTCTTCTAAAGTCTTGAATAAATTCACAAAAATGCTTCATAGAGCATCCCAACAAGAAATTCAATGTCCTAGCTTCTTCACTCAGGGGCACCCAAAGATAGGAGGGCACTCAGAGATCATGTGGGGCCATAGGCCTCTGTACTTCCCTACCCCAACCCGTTTACTAAGGGTCGTTTACATACCGAAGGCTTCATTACCAAGCTGGCTTTCGCCGTCGTCAAAAACTGTCATAAGCTAGCATTGCGGCCAAAGGCCTCATTTTCACACGACGGCAAATCGTTCTACTGTGCAACCGTGGGCAAATCTAATATGTTTCCAAGGCCTTAAAAAAGTTGGGATTTTTGGGGTTTTTTCTCCGAATTTTTCATTTGAAGGGTAGTTAAAAAAATCCCTTGCGCTTCGATTTGTTTATTTAGCACCTCGATCCTAAGTATTTCCGCTCAGATATTCCCAATCATGGTTGAATTATTTTTCCATTGAGTTCCTTTGAGTATCCCCACGTTGTTGAAAAATCTTCCAACCCGACGGCGAGACCCATGGTCATATGTACATGTGTCTCTTTGAAAGGTAGCAAGATTCCCAACATGGCCATTCTTCACTTTACCTCTTACTCTAACATTAGGCGTATCTCTCTCACTTTGTAACTGATGCAATATTTTTCGCAACATTGAGAAAGCTGTAAAAATGATCGTTGAAATAAGAAGCAGAAAGGGAAAAGCGACAAAGCTGAGTGAACTCAAGGAATTGTTCTTTTAAGGTTAACTACAATAGGTACATACACGTGTTTGGGAGGCGCTTTCAGCATTTTTTCTCATACACACAAAAATGGGGCGATTAATCGAAATGTTTGTATAACAATTTGCCAAGAACGCCTAATTGTTGTCGGTATCCAGTGGTAATGAACTTAAAGATACTCCACAGTATCGAACAATTACAAGTTTAAGTATATTCGAAACCGTTGTTTAAGTATATTTGAAACCGCTATTGGTTTCTTGCTTTAAACCAAAAATAACGATCCGCAGCTAAACACCCGTAGGTCGGAAAGAAATGAACTGGAGACAGGAACGCATTCACCTTTGGTGGTTAAAAAGAACATAACTATTGGGTTAACGCTTTTTTCGACTATTAGGTTAGGATACCCCAGGAGACAATTGAATTTTTGACAAAAAAAAACATCGGAGTAATTATTTTTCCTTTGAATCGCATATTCCTGAATTGAGGCTGTTTATTCAATTATTCACAACCAGAGACAAATATAAATTTATAATATATTTATCCAAAGCTGGTAACAAATTAAAGTCTATCGAAAAATTTTTTACAACGTAAGTTATTGTGTTTGATGACTGTTCTAGATCTTTGAAAGCGTAGATGTAACTTTTGTATTTGGTACTGGCTTGGAAAAAAAGCTTTTAGTGACCAATATATGAGCATAGCCTTTAAAAATGGCACAATGCAAAACAGTTCATCACGAAGCTGAAATAGATCAAATCTAAATTAGTTTTTTTAAACATACAATTTTTAACCAGTAGATAATGTTCTCTGCTTTGTCTGCTTCCAAATACATCAGAGATTCGATTGTTTCATAATCAAGACTTGATGAAGTCATATTATTCAAACACGTTTACCAACTAATCATGCGACTCATTACTTCGCTAAGATGATCACCGAGAACTGCTGGAGTTATATTAGTAGCTGCTAAAGACAGGGCAAACAATATACTCTTTAAATGATTGAAAATTTGTTGAAACACTTAGATGTTTCTTACTTGCATAAACAAAGATACGGTCATTTTCGTATATGCTTTTTGTGTTTGGAGACTGAATTTTGACTTGTCGGTCGTCAGAAAGCAAAAAACGTGACAAAGCATGCACTCAATGTGCAAACCGAATATGTGGCGATTACATTTTTAAAGATTTCATTCAATGTCTTAATGTGCTATTGTACTGTTTAGAAAAAGTCAGCAAACCTCTGCTGTTCTGTAACAAGTCACGCTTGTTTTGTAGAACAAAATCTCATCTAGGGTTAAGTAAATACCGATAGACACCACGGAAATGTAAGGTATAAAAACCACCATATAAAGAAACTGATCCATATACTTTTGTCTGAAATATGTATTTTTCATGCGAACACCTGAAATTTGCTGCAGTGTCTTTCAGACCTCGTGCTCATATGTTACTGTCACTCTGCTTTGATTTATTTTACCTTAAAATGCTGGTTTTCCAGTAAACGGATAGAAATGCCACGCTGGACATTTCTAAGACAAACATTTCGAAAACAAAGCGCTGATGACAAAAATAGACAAGGTGCTCGATGTGTACCTAAAAACAGTTAATGCAAGAAAGAATTTTCTTTTTCTTTTTTTTCTTTTCCAACTATTAACATTTTTTACAATTGTTATGTACAGTCATTTTAGGGCTGACTTTTAAAACTTGCAAAGAAAAATATGTTTACTGATTTTTGAAGAATGAATTTGTCAGGAAATTAGACATAAAAGACAGTTGAGCAATAATTGAACTAAAAAAAACATGTGCCAAAAAAAGCGAAAACAATAAAGATAAAAAATATTCTTTTAGTTTGAAAAAAAACAAAAAAAAACCAATGAACTCAATATTCAAAATGTAAGCCTTCCTTACAGTTTTTCGATCTTAAATATAACATAAAATCAGTGTTAAAATCATGTGCAGTTTAAATGCCACTAATAGTAAGTTGGCCAAACAACCTTTAAATTTTTTGAAACCCGAACCCCACGATCTCATCTCCGTCGACAGGCCCTTACAAGTACTTACTTATATGTACATGACAAGTACTTACAAGTAAGTGAAAACATTAGTTACAAGGGTCGCTTAGACATATTTAACAAGAAATAATTCTTACCAGGTGTAGAGTTTTTGTAACAATCATGAGGCAGTCAATGACACTGAACGCAATGAGCATACACCGGTATTTATTAAGTCTCTTCAACCTTCGACAGAGTCGGAAAATTATTAAAAGGTGAAGAGGAAAGCCGGCAGTCAGACTTATCAATAAAGAAATCTTTGAAAACTTAGCTTATCCTCAGTATAGTAGCACCCGGAAGTATCCTTCCGGAACTCTTTCACCTTCCGCGGCAACAGTTTTGTTGGTGATTCTCAAAAACAGTCCATGTCAAAAATTAAGATATTGAAAATTATATGAAAGATCAGCACTCATTCAAGAGTAAATTTATTCTTCAGGCAAACGTAAATATTTCCACAATCGAATGAAAAGTTCCCACCCTCTTACTTTCCCCCCGCAAGCGGCATGTAAGTGGTGCATGTGAATAGGAAACGTTTCGTACTTCAGACAACCAATTTTAAAAACAACCAAGGACTAGGTGCACCCAGTGAAACCTTTACGTTTTCAGAGTTTACGATTAAGTTTTTTTTATTTGAAAATTTAATCGACATTGTGCTATTTATGACAAGGTGACGACAAAAAACTGTGTTTGTGTTAGTTTTAATGGGTGAAACTCGTTCCAGTTTATGCGGCGAAAACTCAATTTCTGCCACTGTTTTGCTCATGTGCAATTTGTTGAGCATAATCCAACCGCCAAAGAGTTCCAAAATGGAATCCTTCGTTTATTTGTTGTTGCTTATATACCTGAACCCGTTTAGATAAAATTTTGTTCTTCCTGAAAAAAACCTGCTTCATCGAACAGGACTTCTTTCTCAGAACCTTGGTTGGAAACTCATTTTCCCAGGGCTATTGCAAATGCGATTGATCACAAAAGTGAAGTTTTCATAAACCGGTGAATATTTACCACAACTTTCGTCTTAACTGAAAATCGTTGACATTTGAAATGTGTCATTTTAAAAATTCAAAATTTTTTGAATTTGATTAAATGCTTATCGGGTGTACTTTCCAATTTCTGCCGAGCGTAAATTTTTTTTTCAAACTTTCAGCATACTTCTAAGTTTTTCAAACACTAATACGCGTAATTATTGAAAACGAACAAAAAGATGTTTTCGTATTAACTGGATCACTTGGTAAAATTTTGGTCCAGCTTCCTCTGATTTCTTCAAAATACTATGTTAAGTTTCTTCTGTGGAACATTTACTTGTTGGATAAAATACCTCGGTGCTACATAAAGTTCAAAAATAGGTGCTACATATAGTTCAAAAATAGTGGCCTATGTACTCATGTATCAGTCCCGTAACGGACGGGAAAGAAATCATTGACCAGCCGATTTCATCTTTCCCCTCTAGAGAAATGAACGCGTGGACCTCCGCTGGTCCACTACAAACACACAAACACACACACACATACCTACACACACACACATACCTACACACACTCACACACACACACACACACACACACACACACACACACATACACACACACACACACAGACCATAGCGTTTTATTACAAGGAATTTTATTGAACGCAGCAGACAACACAATCCTCTACCAGACCACGCACTTTTGATGGGGATTCATAGAAGAACCGAAGGGGCAACTGAAGGCTTTCGAAAATTCCACACTATTGCGCAATACCACGTTCACCCTAAAAACAAATATTGGAACAAAAGTAGTCATAACTACCTAAATTGCTCAGGCGAGTGTTGGTCCGTCTGTACTTGTTCCAGCGTGTATCTAGGTAGCGCAGATGTACACCAGAACTGAGCGAAACCATAGAAAAACATCTGTTGTTGTGATGCTTCCACATCAGGAAGAGATGGCTCGCGTTTGTTGTTTTCCAGGTACTTCTCAAAAGCACGGTAGGCCTCCCGCAAACCTCCGTTGCCTGCGATGTTCTCTCCGAGCGTTAGTTCGCTGTTAATATGCCTTCCACCTGCGTTAGGCACCTGCAAACATGACCGTTTAACAAAACTCATTTCTTTCAGCAAACAAACCTCTAACGCTGAATATTGTTGAATGAAACACTTGGTTCTGTTCTCGTATTGTTCTCTTGTTTTTTCGCTCCACCAATTTTTCCTATCACCAAGATAGTCGTAGTTCATTCCTTTGATATCAAAACCATGGGTGAGTTCATGTCCAATTATTGAGCCCAATGCCCCATAGTTCAAAGCTTGCGGTTGATTCTTGTGAAAAACCGGAAACTGGAGAATGCCGGCCGGGAGGACTATTTTGCGGTTTTTGTTGTACAAAAGTTTTGCTCACCAATGGCGTTCGCGTCCGGAGAATAACGCGGATTAGCAGAGACAGGTGAAAAAGAAAAGTCGCTTCTGTCAAGAGGCTTCATAAACTTTTCCATTTGCTTCACCATATCGAACTCCATCTTTACCTTGTACATTTCCATAAAATTGGCAGATTCCTTCCATTGTAACTGAACTTTCATTTTTTGAACAGTTTTTGAAAGCTTACCTCCGTATAATATTTATCCAACTTTGTATCATTGAAGGCAAAATCACTAAATCCGATAAGAGGAATTGCCTCTTTCGCTTTTTTGATTGCTTTGGCCATGGTTGTGCCATCCATCCAAGTTGCCTCTTCCACAATTTTAACAAAGGCTTCTTTGAGGTGTTGTACCATTGTAGAAATCATATTTTGAGACTCCTGAAATGTTGTTATAATTGAGTTTATATCGCAATAATTACTATCATTTCTCTCCACTTTTTTTGCATGATATCTACCAGAAGAAAAAACCCGCCACGCCATCTGTCTTCTGGGTTCGGCGGCCTACGACCGCCCCCACTTGGCGGCCTAGTCTTAGTTGACACTTGTATGCTCGAGTTGGGTACCAAGAGCGGCCGACCATTCTGGCACTTCGCGCCAGAGAGGTTTCCGGCTGCCCTTGGAACCTCCCCTCACTCCCGGACGCACCACCCCTCTCCTTTGGAAATGAAGGGCGGGGGTGCGAAACAAGAGAGAGAGAGACAGAGGAAAGGAAAAGATACGCAATACGTCCTCCATTGTATAATAAGATCTATTGTTCTCTCGGTTTCTCCCTGTCTCTCATTCTGTTGTCACTTTCATTCTAAAATTGGTACCTGATCAAAATAGTGTCTGGTGTACAGGGCTCCATAGGCATACTTAATGTAACTTGCCCTTTGTGCACACAACATGGACAAAGATGATTGTTCCTTTTGACCAAACAATTCCCTGTAGATTTCCTTAAAGCAAACAGTTTTTTCTAAAATAACTAAACTTACAAACTGAATATCCCGGTATTTAGGACCCAAAAACTTCGTAAAAGTGAGCATAACGTTATACATTAAATAGTTCTTGAGAACTCTGGGCTCTACCGCCTTCATAACAGCCGAAAATCTGCAAGATATAAAAGAATTAAATTAAGAAATTAGCATACTTTTCAATATATTCAGTCGGAAGAGAGATTTCGGTGTCGTTGCTCCTCATAAATGAGTGGCTGATTTTAGGGAAGGTTGAGGTAGCAAACTCCATTAGGTTTATACCCTAAATATTCACATTAAAATTGCATGGAAAAGCAAAATACGAAATGTTGCTTTTGTTCATCATTCGCAATTTGGAAGGGCTTGGTTACCAGTTCGTAATCCTCTTCATTATCCATTCTCTAAAAATGCAATTTTGGGTCATTAAACTAGTCGGCTACCATAATTTGTGCCATCTGCTGTTCAAACGTCAGTATCTCCTCTAAGTGTTTTTCCAGGCATGGGTTTTCGGCGATTCCAACATCTTTGGAAAATTCAAAGATAAGCTTCTTCCGCAAGGTAATGATAGCTCGCATTTCCTTCTTGTAAACTTGTGGTTCACGGTAGTATTGAAGAGGAAATTCGAGTTCAGGCTGGGAAAACTAAAAACAAATAAAGCACGTAAAGATTTGCCATACGCCGAGGATTCTTCTAGATTGGTCTTCCTCGTCTCTTTTTATCGAAAAACAAAAAATGCTTAGATCGTCAGGAGTCAGCCCAAGATCTTGTCCTGCGTGTATCAGAAACTGGTGCAAACTGAACTTTTCGGGAACCAAGCCTTGCTACATTGGCCATTGGCCTAACCTCTAAACAAAATTTAGCTTAGATATTAAACAGTTAGCCTAACCGTCATGGCAGCCAAAGTTTCCTGTGCAGCTTGTGGAACATAGTGTTCTTCTCTCAAACATGCCCTGTAGTACTGTTTCATTTTTTCAATGGCGACAGATGAAGAGGTTTCGTTTGAATCAAGGAGAACTGAAAGCAGGACATATCTTTCTTTGAAAAAGGGAATAACTAAACCAATCTTACTTAAACAAAAGTCCGTTAAATTCCGGGGGACGAAACTATCGGGTTACGGTAGCCTATTAGAATTTTTTTGACCCGTCGCCTTTCGAAAAATAGCCGTTTTCCGAATTTTTTCTTAATTCATGTTCCACCTAGATTTTTATTCTCTTTCGATTAAGCAGAATAACATAAGATTTTAAGGACTTTAAGCATGGTTTAAGTCCTGATTAATTTGGACGGCTTTGCGTGAGCGCTAAAATAGTGCCACAAGTACGCAGTGGTGTCGTCCCACCGAAAATTATTCGGACTTTTTCGAAAGTTTTTTTTGACTTTTTGTTTTTGTTTTCTGTGTTTTTCTGCTATATTTTCGTGTTTTGTTATTAGTTTATGGATAAAATGCACATTTATGATACATGAAACTGGTTTTTTTGAGATGAGAGAGTGTTCCTGGTCGAAAAACCGATTTTTGGGGATTTGCGGTAATCTTTTCTTTTTTTGATTGTCTCCTTGTTCAGTTACGTTGTAAGCCGTGTGTATTTTCAGAAAAGGGCCAAATTTGCCTAATCTGCATGAGAAAACGACGCGCGTAAGCCATCTGTTGCCGGAGTATATTACTTTTTCGCTTTAAGGTGTCTAATTGATTTTTATATGTATCCTCTTGGTTCCGATAAGTTTTCTTGCTCGTAATTTTAACAATTAGTTTTACCATTGATGTACCAGGGTCGCTTTCAAATTTTTGGGGCAAAATCTTCAAAAACATTCTTGCATTTGCATTTTATTCGAAATTTTCTGGCGAAATAAACGTTTCGGGGCTTTCGGGCGTGTTATTATCTGTATTTCATGTACTTCGTGTATTTTAACTCGTAAACTTGCTTTTGATTATGTATTACCATTATTCTATTTCAGAAGACTCGCTTTCGAAGGAATGCGCCGGCATCGTGCGCGAACACAAGCATCATATCGCTGTCACGCGTTATTCAGTGAGTTCACGATGGTCAGGAAACATGGTTTAATGTTTTCTAAAAATAAAACTGCTCATTCGCGACGGGGACAGGCTGACTTTCATGTGTGCCTGGTTAGATGACTTTTTCGAAAATAGCCGCATTTCCTAATTCGTAAAAACGAGGCTAACTTTCCAACAACAAAAGATGATCCGTCGTTGCAAGAAGAAGATAGGAAACACACCTGGTCAACGCACCGCAGGGGTATATTTTGCGACAGCCCCCTCAATTAGAAAAACTTCACGAAATTTGCGGCGGGTCCCCTCCCTTTACAAAAATTGGATAAACCTCAAATTGCGACACCCCTACCGCCGCTGCTCGCGGAGGTTGACCAAGTATGATCGGAAAAGCTTCTTTCAACCGGTCGCACCTTTGAAGCTTGTCCATAACCGTTCCCCTCTCCCTCAGTCCCAAGTGGGGGTACGGGGGGCGGAAGCCCCCTTGATCAAAGCAAAAAAGGAGAAGAAAGTCTCTCTCTCTCTCCCTCTCTCTCTCTCTCTCTCTCTCTCTCTCGCGGCGCCCTTTCTCAGTCGCCAGCGGGGGTCCAAGGGCGGCAGCCCCTTGATTAAATCTATTTACATCTCTCTCACTCTCTCAGTCCCAAGAAAAACTCTCTCCCGTCCTCTTTCATAGTCCCAATCTGGGCGGCAGCTTGCCAAATATTAAAAAAAATGTTTTCGTTAAAATCTGACCATCGTTTACGACCTGATCTAACCATTATGTATTGTACACTTGATTCTCTTTTGTTATTGTATTTGTATGTTTATTATATACTGTTTAATAAATGGTTTGTAAATTCAATGTGGTGGGGGCCAAGTGTGGCTGATCAGGGGGCTGGCCCGAGTATTTTTTACAAACTTTTTTTTAAAATGTTACTTTTCAAAGTCAACATTTTAAAGTTCTTTTTGTTGTCTTTTCGATCCCCCGAGTTTTGGTGTGCGGACAATTGGTTTCGTTTTCTGGGATAAATGGCGCAAATGGATGGAAAGACAAAAGCTTACTTTTTCATGAACCACGCTAGTAATGAGAAAAAACGGATAAAAATAGCGTTTTCTCGCTTTCACGCTCCTCTATGAAGTCCACTTTTTTTTCGCTTTTACGCTTAAAAGTATGCCTTCCACTTTGCGCGAGTTCAATAGCGGCCCCATACCGCAGGCATCGCTTTTTGAATTGCCAAAAGACGCGTTCCTCAGAAGTCACAGGTCGCAAATTTGATCGACCGAGTCTAAGCTTATATGAACTTTGTAACTGCAAGGCTATGTGAGAGGCGAACGGCGCGCCTGTATCTCAGTGGTAAAATGTCCGACTGCAGTGGTAGAATGTCCCGGGTTCGATTCGCGGTTGGTGCATTGTCTTTTGTGAGTACATCTATGACAAAACGCGTTTAGGGCAACGAGAATACTCTTGAAAATTTTGGTACTCAGAAGCTGCAAGGATCACACTCGAACTGCCACCTTCTCTGTGCGCAAGTTCGAAACACATGTCCAACCCAACGTTTTTGGCCTAGGATGAACGTCGCCGGCTGGCGACATCCCATCCATTAACCTCAGATGAGTCACCTTTGATTAAAACTAATCGATGTGTTAAGAGCCTTCCGCTATCCGACGTCCATTTGCCCGATGACGCACTCGCCTATTTCTCTGCCAGAAATTACTGATTATGACTTTGTAAAGCACCATTTTAAGTAACATGTTTGAGTTCCCTTTATACCTAGGCTTGAGTTTCTCATAAAATTGAGATAATTTATTATAATTTATGGATTGAACTGGACAACAGATAAGACTAACAGCGAAAAACAATGATAAAACATAAAAATGGGTTTTTCGGGTTACTCTGAAAACGAATTTTGGTCACTAAGACAAAATAAGTTGTACGGTATATAGTTTTAAGCATCTGAACTAATTTGAACAAAACTACAGTAACCAGGGGTGGCCTACCGTAACCCCGGAACGAAAATCGATAAACGTCTAAAAGCTTCAAAATAGTGTTTTTACATCAAACAAACGTTTTTGACAAAGTTTGGACAAAACCCATGACATCGTGTCGCACGAGTATTCGAATACTGAATACTGAAAAAGTCTTAAATACTGAAAAAAAAATTCAAAACAATATAGGAGTTCACCCGTACAGAATGCGTTGTACTTCTTTTTCCAAATTTTGGTTTTGCCATTTTTCTACATCGCTTACGAGACGAATCACACATTCCAATGTAAGAAAAAAGACGGAATAACACTGGAAATGGAAAATATAGGCAAAGTCACGGTTACACGAGGCAGCTTGAAATTTCAAAGGGGAAAGGATAATTTTTTTTTTTGCGAAAGGACTTATATTTCCTAATTGTCAGATTCATGTTCTAAATGATGTGTGCGAAATAACAAAATCTGGTGACAAAAACGTTTGCGGCACAATCAAAATCAACAAAAAAAAATAGTGTCACCGACATTTTGCGTGAAAAACAACAGCAAAATCACTACTGCCTCGGTTTCATGTATAGACATTGTTGGTCTTGTGTCTTGTTCCGAAACCAGAAGAGGTCCTGTTGCCGAACGTTTTACAATAATAGGCCGCAACGTTAGAGAGAGAATGAGAAAAAAATGAAAAATGATTATTTTTGTTTCAAAACGGGTTAATGAGTTAGTAAAACCGAAAGATAGGTCGAGTTGAGTAGTGGAATACAGACGCTGCGGTGCTTGGCTGTCAATGAATGATGCCAGATTACCAGATGTGAGAAAGAGAAAAAACTTACTAAGAACTATACTAAGGAATTTGGTAAAAATATACAATTAGTTAGTGTCTAAACTTATTAACAAAAATTATAAATAACTTTACTTGTTGTATCGGGAAAAATAGTTTTTGTAGTTTCTTTTCGGTTTTAAAGCTGCTAAAACATATGTAAACATAACGAATGCTTCAAAATGCTTATAGAAAAGTAGCACGACGAATATTCCCTCTCTTGAAAAACAGTAAAAAGGTGAAAGAAAATTACAGTTGTGGGTGTCGCAGCTTTGGTCAGATGTGTCCCGGCTGAAATGGGTCTGGAGTGCGCTGGCGCTAGACAGTCACAAAAGGCGCGCTGCGTTTCCTCGTCAGGTTTTGTTACGTTCCCCAAACGCAATTTGAATTCTGAAAACAAATTCTTTCGGCTTTCAATCGAACGCAAGGGGCCTTCTCAGAAACGGAACATGCAACAACGCGCAAATGTTAGCATGCCAGGGCCTCAAAGCGGTCCTGTACTGGCGACCTTGTAGTTAATTTTTCGAAATAATTTGAAAATTAAGTGGCTGTCATTGGTTTCAAACACTGGACAATGAATAATAGAACGTCGCAACGGTACGATCAGAAAAAGTGATCTATCATTTAGCCAGGTAAAAAGAAGCATTTCGCAATCAACGATGTTGCGAATCATGTGATGTCTGTGGAATTCCTATTAACGCGACGTCGGGATATTTCACTGAAATTTTTGGCAAGTCATTCTTTAGAAAAGAGGGGCGAAAACTGACAAAAAATTATTTAAGTCTTCTGAAACAACTATAATGTCATTGAGTACCTAGATAGGGGTAGCGACTGTTGGAAGCCGAACGAGTTCATGAAACTTCTGACTTTCTAAGGAGTTGCGGGCCAGTACTTTCCTGCTCCACACGCGGACGTATTGTCAGTTTTAACCGGGCTTGAATCGCCCGTCCTCAAGCCGTAGTGAAGTCTCGCAAGGATGTAGCACCAACCAAATGGAACACAGAACTTGTCTGCAGTTTCCCCCAATAGTCACAAAAGCCCCGAGAAAAAGCTGCTTCTCCCAAGGATAGCTGTGATAGCTTGGCCAGAAGTTACTTAAAGCCAAAGAAACGAAGAGTGGAATAAAGTAACTTAACTTGTTGCGATTGAATTCAGCAACTGTGATTCATTCTGGCAGTTTAGGGAACATCCCTAAAAACTAATTCATGTGTTTGTGTGTGTAAAATCCGGAGTTTATTCCCTCTGAAGTGTCTTCACAGAATGAAAGTGCGGAAATCGCCGAACAAATTTGAAGACTCAACTATTAACTAAATAAGAGCTCTTTTATACTTTTATAAAATCCTATAAGTTTATTTTCATTGCGAGTTCATACCACGAGAACACTCGGTCACGTTTTAGTCAGATTATCGTATGACAAGCATTGTATCAGCAGTGGGGCTAGCTGTTTCGTACATGTCAGCGCAGTGAAAACAGATGAAATGTGTGTGTGTGTGTGTGTGTGTGTATGTGTGTGTGTGTGTGTGTGTGTGTGTGTGTGTTGAGGGGTTCGATTTCCCACCGAACACAGAAACATGTTGCTTGTGTAGGGTTTGAATTTACTTCAGCAACGTGTTGAAACAACAGACTCTAGTTTGGTTTGGATTACAAGTTGGCAGAATTTGACAAAAGTCGTTTTCCTCCGAATGCAGAACCTCACAAACAACACTTGGCTCAAAAATAGAGAAAACGTTTTTGAGGACTTCGGAAATAGGGGTTATTTTTTTAGTAAGCTCTGACAATCCTAAAGGAACTGCCGCAGCCAGGTTTTTCGTTAGAGTATCTGAAAGAATGTTTATGAAAAATCACAATTTTAAAGAGGTTCAGCTCAATTTCTAGGGAATATTTTTTCCAAATTGTTTTCCACTTTTAAAAACTACTAGTTTACGCAAAACAAAAAAATCGGTCATGTGAAACTTTTTCGCACTTGAAACTAGTTATGTTTACAAAAAATGATTTAGGTCACTCATTTTCTGTCAACCAGTTTCGTAAAGATTCGGCTTCATATGAGGTTTTGATGCAATTCTAAATGTAGGGTCGGCAGCTCCTGGACTCCTGTAAGCCAAGAAGATATCGGAAGACGATAAACGGCGAAGACGCAATACAACATAAAATGAAGACAATTGGAGAGAAAGAGCATAGTGCGCTTCTTGATCATTCGAAAAATCGTTCTGACAGATTCCGTGAACAATAAATGTGGAGTCTCTGTTGCTACTGCTAATTTCCCCAATCCCGAATGGTTGCATGGTGTTTTTAATATTAACTAGAAAACTACTATTTTGTGCTTCTCCTGAAAATTAGTTTCGTCTTGAAACCTCTGATGTATGGATCGCTTCTGCATCGACTTTCTATGTCCAATCACTAGGTAATATGGTCCCAAACGTCGTCTGTAAGACACAAAAGTCCCTCGAAAAATCAAAAACAAAAAAAAGATAACCTCTAATCAAAGGATATTTTTGAAAAGCATAGACGGCCGCGGAGATTAATACAGAAACTGATATTCATTCAAGCCTAATTCAGCCAACCTGAAGGAATGTTAACCTCGATCGAATGAATAAGTGATTGGCTTCTGTGTTGGCTTTTAGGGCAACCGTGCAAAAGAGTTGAGGTTTTAAAGACGTCCATATACGTTTGAAAAACCGTTTAGTTACCGTACTTTGCCGTCGTATTCATCATGACATGACAGTTCCATTGAAGAAAACTCGCCTTTGTCACCTGTTTGTCGCAAAAATTCAATTACATGTCGCGCCTCTTTCGATATAAAATTCCACAACGGTCTTGGATGGTGAAATTTATCTCGCTCTGCTGACTTTGCGTCGAGGCATGTAATAAAACTCTCTGTAAAAACCAAGTAAGTAAACAAAACAACTGAGTAAAACAATGTTAAGGTTGACCCCTGCGACAATTTCTATGAACACGCGTGCGGAAACTACCCTCTGAATTTTCCAATCCACTCGAATAAGTTTGTCAGCAAGAATATGGAAATAATGGAGGATCAAGCACAAGCGGATATGCAAGGTAGGCTATCATTACAATTGAAACGTCGAAGTTTGGACTGTCCCGATTCCACAAAACAGTATTCCGCGTCAAATTCTTTCGAAATCCGTCCAGTAGCTTTATGTGTTTTTGTTCTCTTTACAAAACGCCATCCTATGTACGCTGCCTTATCTAACTGTCTCTCACTTTAGCGAAAAAAAGGAAGCGCTTCTCTCAATATTTATCTCTCCCTGTCTCTCTATTTCTAATTGATTGATTTTTTATATTCATAATGTCATTGATAAATCCAAGCAACACTTCTTACATGGTTCGGGGGCGTAAATTACCCATGAACATGAGAATAAGTAAGTAAAGGATTAGTGCAGGAGTACACAAAAAGTAGTCTCGGTATAAAGGGAACTCAAACATGTTACTTAAAATGGTGCTTTACAAAGTCATAATCACTGATTACAGCTCGTTGGTTCCTAGAATAGCGCTTAAAAAGGTCGTATTTTTCATGGACTGTGGCGAGCTCAAGGAAACTTGTTCATCCACAGTTCTGTTCGAATAACAGGGGGTCATTTGATTGTGGAGCTTGAACGGCCAACCGGGGTTATCAAGAGCGCTTATTCCGTGGATGTTTCCAAGTTCTCAGTGTATCCTTAATCTCCACCATAATTCCTGGCAGAGAAATAGGCGAGTGCGTCATCGGGCAAATGGACGTCGGATAGCGGAGGGCTCTTAACACATCGATTAGTTTTAATCAAAGGTGACTCATCTGAGGTTAATGGATGGGATGTCGCCAGCCGGCGACGTTCATCCTAGGCCAAAAACGTTGGGTTGGACATGTGTTTCGAACTTGCGCACAGAGAAGGTGGCAGTTCGAGTGTGATCCTTGCAGCTTCTGAGTACCAAAATTTTCAAGAGTATTCTCGTTGCCCTAAACGCGTTTTGTCATAGATGTACTCACAAAAGACAATGCACCAACCGCGAATCGAACCCGGGACATTCTACCACTGCAGTCGGACATTTTACCACTGAGATACAGGCGCGCCGTTCGCCTCTCACATAGCCTTGCAGTTACAAAGTTCATATAAGCTTAGACTCGGTCGATCAAATTTGCGACCTGTGACTTCTGAGGAACGCGTCTTTTGGCAATTCAAAAAGCGATGCCTGCGGTATGGGGCCGCTATTGAACTCGCGCAAAGTGGAAGGCATACTTTTAAGCGTAAAAGCGAAAAAAAGTGGACTTCATAGAGGAGCGTGAAAGCGAGTTACATTATGGACCCTGTACACCAGACACTATTTTGATCAGGTACCAATTTTAGAATGAAAGTGACAACAGAATGAGAGACAGGGAGAAACCGAGAGAACAATAGATCTTATTATACAATGGAGGACGTATTGCGTATCTTTTCCTTTCCTCTGTCTCTCTCTCTCTTGTTTCGCACCCCCGCCCTTCATTTCCAAAGGAGAGGGGTGGTGCGTCCGGGAGTGAGGGGAGGTTCCAAGGGCAGCCGGAAACCTCTCTGGCGCGAAGTGCCAGAATGGTCGGCCGCTCTTGGTACCCAACTCGAGCATACAAGTGTCAACTAAGACTAGGCCGCCAAGTGGGGGCGGTCGTAGGCCGCCGAACCCAGAAGACAGATGGCGTGGCGGGTTTTTTCTTCTGGTAGATATCATGCAAAAAAAGTGGAGAGAAATGATAGTAATTATTGCGATATAAACTCAATTATAACAACATTTCAGGAGTCTCAAAATATGATTTCTACAATGGTACAACACCTCAAAGAAGCCTTTGTTAAAATTGTGGAAGAGGCAACTTGGATGGATGGCACAACCATGGCCAAAGCAATCAAAAAAGCGAAAGAGGCAATTCCTCTTATCGGATTTAGTGATTTTGCCTTCAATGATACAAAGTTGGATAAATATTATACGGAGGTAAGCTTTCAAAAACTGTTCAAAAAATGAAAGTTCAGTTACAATGGAAGGAATCTGCCAATTTTATGGAAATGTACAAGGTAAAGATGGAGTTCGATATGGTGAAGCAAATGGAAAAGTTTATGAAGCCTCTTGACAGAAGCGACTTTTCTTTTTCACCTGTCTCTGCTAATCCGCGTTATTCTCCGGACGCGAACGCCATTGGTGAGCAAAACTTTTGTACAACAAAAACCGCAAAATAGTCCTCCCGGCCGGCATTCTCCAGTTTCCGGTTTTTCACAAGAATCAACCGCAAGCTTTGAACTATGGGGCATTGGGCTCAATAATTGGACATGAACTCACCCATGGTTTTGATATCAAAGGAATGAACTACGACTATCTTGGTGATAGGAAAAATTGGTGGAGCGAAAAAACAAGAGAACAATACGAGAACAGAACCAAGTGTTTCATTCAACAATATTCAGCGTTAGAGGTTTGTTTGCTGAAAGAAATGAGTTTTGTTAAACGGTCATGTTTGCAGGTGCCTAACGCAGGTGGAAGGCATATTAACAGCGAACTAACGCTCGGAGAGAACATCGCAGGCAACGGAGGTTTGCGGGAGGCCTACCGTGCTTTTGAGAAGTACCTGGAAAACAACAAACGCGAGCCATCTCTTCCTGATGTGGAAGCATCACAACAACAGATGTTTTTCTATGGTTTCGCTCAGTTCTGGTGTACATCTGCGCTACCTAGATACACGCTGGAACAAGTACAGACGGACCAACACTCGCCTGAGCAATTTAGGTAGTTATGACTACTTTTGTTCCAATATTTGTTTTTAGGGTGAACGTGGTATTGCGCAATAGTGTGGAATTTTCGAAAGCCTTCAGTTGCCCCTTCGGTTCTTCTATGAATCCCCATCAAAAGTGCGTGGTCTGGTAGAGGATTGTGTTGTCTGCTGCGTTCAATAAAATTCCTTGTAATAAAACGCTATGGTCTGTGTGTGTGTGTATGTGTGTGTGTGTGTGTGCGTGTGTGTGTGTGTGTGTGTGTGTGTGTGTGTGTAGGTATGTGTGTGTGTGTTTGTAGTGGACCAGCGGAGGTCCACGCGTTCATTTCTCTAGAGGGGAAAGATGAAATCGGCTGGTCAATGATTTCTTTCCCGTCCGTTACGGGACTGATACATGAGTAAAGTCATAGGCCACGAATCTTTGCGGCCCCAGGCCGCAAACCTGGAGGGTGCGCGACGAAGGCACGCGTACGCTCCATGTGTACAATATAACGAAATTTTGCGTTTTTTTCAATTTATTTTTCGAAATTTTCCAAGCGAAATTTTCCAAAATTTTTCAATCTTCACTTGCAACAATGTGACACCTCTCTTAACTTTTTTGGTTCAATTGAACTTAAAGGTGTTGCTTTTTGAGCGATTTGTTCAGCTCTTGTCTATACTCTCTTGGGCAAAAAGATCGATTCCCACAATAAAATCTATTTTATGATCATATGCACGCAAGATGCATAACAATTGTTTGACATCTATGGTCTGATGATTGTCAAGCCAAAGTAGAACCATATTACGTTTTCCATCGTCGTCCCAACAAAGCCATACCCCAAATACAATGCAAACAGATACCATTCTATTGACTTTATTAATGAACCCGCAAAGGAAATAATCTTATAGAAATAGATAGAAGAGATCTGATAATCTGAACTCTAACTGAAGAAGCTCAACGAAAGGGGGAAGGGGGGATTTAGAAAGAAAGTCGTTGTGGTCCTGTACACATAACCCTGGAGCGAGCTGTAACATAAGGCAAACCGGATAACGTCACAGAAAAGGAACATAAAACATAATAAATATGAAAGGGGAGAATCTAGATGAGATTCCGATGAACATCGTCTGCTCGAACGTAGGTGTACTCGTTCTGTTGACAGTCGATGGGACTGCCGTACTCGTTCGCCACCCGCACTGTTCGGTAGCCGTCGTGTGTCATCGCCGGCACTTCACTGCAAAAAATCGATTAAATTTTGCAAAGAAAATCGTAAATGATAGCGAAATATTGACAGTTGAATGGGAAAAGGGGTTTTAATGACCCTTAGACCTCCATGATTGCTTATCAGAAACTCACAAGTGCAATTGTCGTCGAGGAGTGTACGCAGAGACGGCTGTCGGAGGGGGGATTTTGGGAGGGGAAGGGGGGAAGAACTGGGGCGGGTTCGGCTGCGCACGCGGGAGCGCCTCGACATCTAAAAGTTGTGATTGATGTGGCGTGACGGGGAGCTAATTACCTTTGCCCGATGTTTTTTGCGACTTGCAGTTTTTGCAACAGACGAGGAGAGACACACACAGACACAGGGTGGAAATCACCATGCCAAGGGAGACGAGAAGGATGGAAGCTCCAGTGAGGCTGGTGATGGGGTCTAGGTCCAAGTCTGAAAAACCAGTTGCACTAAATCTTTCATAAACATCTTATTAAACTATTCAACTTCTTCCAGAGTCCTTGGAACAAGTCTGTCTTTTACAGCAAAAGCCGTAGCCAAAAGATGAAAAGTTGAAGAGTTGGTTGCAAAGGGCTCAGGAGGCCTACCACCCAAACGGTGGCAAGTTCGATCCGCCTCGTGCCAATCTGGCCTAACAACTACGAAAAAGGTTCCCCACCATGTGAAGCCATTGGCTGAAAAAAACAAGTCTGAACGCCAGAGCGTTGCTACCCCACCCCCGCAAGTGTCTAAATTTGGTATTTATAATTTAAAGGGTTGGTTCAGAAAACACCAGGTTGTTTTGGTAGACAAGTATTAATACAATCTTATCTTCTTATCGTCTGGGTCCCAAGATAACCTTTGTTTCGGACTTCAACCTACAATTCTCCCGTTAACTTTAAAAAAATCCCAGTATTCCTTTAAAACTTTAGGTTTTATACTCTTGGGCTTTTTTTCTTTTTTTTTGGAAGTAAGTTTTGGGTCAATTGTTATCTAAGTGCAGAATGGGAAACATTGTTTTCTTGCCATTTTGCTATATAGATGCTACTGACGTCTTCTAAGAAAACTTAGTGTTCTAAGTGCCTAAGGTTCGTTTATCCAAATACAAAACTATTAATCCCCCGGGGTCGCATGGCGAAACGCTCAGAATGCCAGAAACAAAAAAAAACAAAAGCTTCTATTCAAGTTATAGGACTTCTTGCTTTCTGGAGACTTTCTAACCCAACTACTAGGTCCATATGCAGTTGTATTTTTTCAGCAACACTGTGAGTTGCGTGCACTTGTTCCTTTCTAATTGTACCACCGTGATAAAATATTGCTAAGATTGCTAGAATTTGCTAAAACTCACTTTCACATCGTGCGAGGCTCCTGCTCTTCGGGAGGAGATCCGACTCGTCCTTGCAGTCGGCGTAGTGGTCGCACGCGAGCTCGACTGGGATGCAATCGTTATCACCGCACTTGAACTCCCGTGTGGGCGAGCAGGGTCCTGAAAGTGCAAATTAGCGATAGGCCTGTCAGACGAAAGCGTTCCCAATCGGGAACGGTCGGGGCACTGCAGCCGACGAACGCCATAATTGAAGCTATGACAATAGCCACGTACGAAACGACGGCCTTCGAAATAAGTTCGGGATAGAAAAAACTCGTTCTAAAAAACGCCCCGCTGTAACAATCGATGAACGGGAGACATAATCGCCGAAAGGAACCCCAATTATGGTACGAACCATTTCTGTAAAAAAAGAAATTACCTGAAGTGGAGTCCCGGTAAGCGGTCCAAAGTAGCTTGAAGCCGGCAGCGTGGTGGTTGGGAGGCAAAACCGGGTTGCTATGCCACCAGAGGGTCATGGCGTTGTGGGTGCTTACGCTCAGCTCACTCTTGTTCGTAACTCCACCACAGAATTGACCTAAACCCGTTGGATTAGGTTCAACCTTACGAAATCCAGCTTACCAATGATGGGACCAGGAGAGTTGACGTCATCCAGAGAAGACCTCATCGGTTGATTAACGTCAAGAGTGGTATCGTGCTAAAAGTAGGATTGTTTAGACACGTCAATATTGTAACTTACATCAAAAACATGAAGCGTGTCCTTTTCGCAGTTGGAAATATGCCCATTGACATCGAACTCCAAGGCCTTTAAGCGGATTCTGTAGCCGGCTGGAGCCACAATCATCATGAAGCAGTTCCGACTGGCGTTGTATGGAGCCTTTCCATAGAGACTATGCGAGTAGATGATACCCGAATCGCCTGAAACCACAAAGTTAGCAGTTTTGAAACCACAATCGTTAAATATGTCAAGAGTAGATCAACTCACCGGTGATTTTCCGTTCTAACCTGGTGGCGCACTGGTGCCCATCGTTCCCATCGAAGTAGGCTGAAAACAAAGCATGAAGATAGGAATTCAGTGGCGAATCAATAAATCAGGTGGTAGTGTTTTCACTGGGTGATTGTTTGCATTGACTTACTGATAGGGGGTGGATGGCCAATTACCGCTACTGACAGAGGTACAAGGGACACGAGAAGGATCCACAGATGTTTCATTCCTGAAAGAAAGTTTTTGTCCGGGCGATGAACAAAAGAAAAAAGTCAGAGAGCAAGATAACACAAACAAAATCAAAGGCAAAATAAAGTAAAACGATGAATTTGAAATTCGAAGTCCTTAAAGTTTAGTTCGAATTGGAAGCTAGCTTTAATGAAACTAGACCACCTGTAAAGGAGAAAAGGCGATTGGTAGCTGTTCGCAGTGTTTTTGCTGACCGCCAGCTGGCAGTGACTTTGTTATCGCGGAATTTAATTGCCACAAGTGCGAAAAATCGCCACCGTGTTTTACGATTCCGGGTGCTACCCCCATAAATCGAAAACACAGGCGGGTAAGATTTATTGGGTGAGAACACGGCATGATAGCTGACCGTTATCAGTTTTCCAGCGCCCATCCATAAGCCCAATGGTACACTTGTTTGCCACCTAAATAGCGCGCACAACGCCCACACAAACACCCAACTTGGAGGAGTGGGATAGGGACGGGCTACTGGTAAGGGACTTGAAATTGAAGAAGATATTGGAATTTATGGGAGGATATCAATTAATCAAAAATAAAATTAAAAATTGGCGACCTCCGAGGGCGGCGGAGGTGGGAGCGACTGACGAGGAGCCGCTGCCGTCCCCCTCGCGCGGTCATCTAGTGGGCGCAGAATCTAATAAAGCGCTTTTCGGAATGTAGGGCGGGAATTGGGGGTTTAGGGCACATGTATATTGACGGTTTAAACAAAGTTACTAAAAGTGCATGTTCCAGTTTCCTAATCGGACAAACGGTGGGAGCTCAAAAGTTCTTTCATCTTTATTGGACTTCTAAAAGTTTTAAACAATGGGGTTGTACGTATTTTAAACGTAGTATGGATAGCACGTATGAATTGGTCTAGGGCAGTTTCAAGAAGGAAAAATGTTAGTTAAGGGCATATTAGCGGAGAATACTTTGTGGTACAAAGGAAAAAGTGTTTTAAAACGAAATACTAAACAAGACTGAATATTAGGAAAACGGTTTTGTGTTCTATGAAAAGAAATGCTTAAAAAACCCAGAATGAAAAAAGTATTTCTCAAAAATTACGATAATTGAGTAATTACCATTTAATCTGGCTAATGAATGAAGATCTCGACAGGATCGTTAGCATCTGGATAACACAAGCGCCTTAATGAGGTGGCGGACGTTTAGCTGGCTAGGGCTCGGCCACCTGTTGCGGTGGGAGGTCGCAAAATAATAAGACGCGCCTGTTGCCGGACCTGCCATACGTCACGGCAAGCACGTTTCTGCTTGTTGCGGGGATTTATAGCCCCACGTAACGGGAATACAGAAAACCCCATTAATTATTGGAAAATTGAACAGATTTCGTGGGAACAAGTAGAAGACGCTATTATTTTGAATGGTGCTGAAAGCGGAAACGATGAATTTGGCGCAGATGTTTTTTCTGGGAACAGGATTTAGAGTTTCCAAAGGGCCATGCCACTAGGACATAATCAAAATGAAGAATAGACTGGGGTACGGTAGACAGGGCAAGGTCGAGACGCGCATAATGCAATCCCCGAGACTGGCAGCCAAAGGGTGCCGCGGCATATGTGAGAGATTCACGGGCGGTTCCTTTGTGGTAGTATTCCATATTCATATTCTGACCGATTGGGCAGCCGACTGTACAAGGAAGTTTGCAAAGTGCTACTTTGCAGGATAATAGTTGATAAGGGGACATGAAAAAGTCAGAAAGATACAGAGAAAGTGGCACAGAAAGAGAAAAGTGAAAGAGACCGATATATGGAGACAGATAAGCAAGGAGATACAGAGATTGTCGCAGAGGAATTAGAGAAACGAGGGTAAATAGAGAGGGAGAGAGAGACAGGGAGAAGAAGACAGAGAGAAGGAGAGAGAAGGAGAGAGAGAGATAAAGAGAGAGAGAGAGAGAGAGAGAGAGAGGAAGAGAGAGAGAGAGAGAGAGAGAGAGAGAGAGGAAGAGAGGAAGAGAGAGAGAGAGAGAGAGAGAGAGAGAGAGAGAGATGGAAAGATTTTTAGATATAGAGACGGAGACGGCGTAACAAATCCCCCATAAAACAGCGAGTTCGAAACGGAGGGGGAAGGTCAGACAATTTTCAACAACAAAAGACGCAACATAACAGGAAAAAAAGATTAAAGTTGAAATTTCATGGTTTAAATTGAATTTGAGATAAACCGCAATTTACACGAGCAGAGAACGAGACAGTAGGGGGTACCCAACAAAATTTGAAAAATAACGAACACACTGCAATGACTATACTGAAAAAAGCTATGAAAAAACAAAACAAGTGCGCAGTTACCATCGTCGGCCTTTTCCACACTGCGCCACCGAATTCGCCTCCGGCACACCTGATAACGCAACAATTTCGGCGGCATCACTTTGTCGGCGTCCTATAATTAATGGGCGGCCGCGACAAATGGTTTCCGGGTACCGCAAGGAACGCGCGAAAGTTGCAGAGCACTAAATTTTGATTTATGACATCAGTAATTGCTGAGTCAAGGGTAAACGTGTGTTCCGGTTGACGACATGGGTATTTTGGTGTTAGGTAGCAAGTGACTGTGCGTTTTTCACACGAGATAAGGTTTTAATAGTGGTTTTAAATGTTGAGGGTTATTTTCTTTTTCAGATGGCACAGAGATAACAAACAAATAGCGAGGCAATAGCATAGAAAAATAATTTTTAAAAAATTCTGTGGTTAAGCTATAAAAGCATCAAATATTGTGTTACAATAAGCGAAAAGGATGGGAAATGATTTCCAATTGAAAGGAGTCTTTCTGAGTTCAGAATTTCGAAATACCGAAGCGCTACGCTTTTTTAGCGCCTTTTTAAAATTGTGGCCTCAAACGTTGACGGTATAACATCGCTTAACTTTGTTTTCTGTTTTGTTTTTAAATTAAATGTTTTAAGACGATTTTTTTGATCAATCCAATTTTTCAGACCTTTAATTAGATCTAAACAATTTTTGTAATTTTGGTAAAATGGCGAGAAATTGTTAGAAACCCAATTTGTTTTGAGTTTTCCTTTCTTCTATATGTTAAGAGATAGTCCCTCTAAGTATCTATCTTGTTGCGTTGGGCCTTTTTTTATTATTGCGTGGTCGTAAAGTATATTTGCTGCAGAAGTTCGCACAAGATAGTGCTCTAGATAGGCAATTTGCGGCGGAGAAGACGAATGTGCACAAAGGAACACGCACTGGTATGCTAATTTGCGTTGCATGACAATCGACGCTTTGGGAAAGAAGCGAGCCTGCGAGACGATTTGGTCATGCTTTGTTCATCGCAAACAAGGGAGGGCAAGGGTGTTGCGTCAAAAGTGAAGTGGACACCTGGTGGCACGTCTGAAACGTACAAGACACAGAAAGGGACTTGTCAATGAGAAAGAAAGACACGGGGCCGCAGCGCTTTTCATGCGAATACAAAAGAGACACCAGATGCGGGCGACAAGAAGTCGCTCGGGATTGTCTTTTGCAACACGAAATGCAGCCCCAGGCAGTCAGGGAAGGGGAAAGTAGGGAAAATCAGTTAAACTCCCTCCTATCAAATTCATCAAAGCCCCCATAACTAACTATCCAATGCTCAACGCTTTTTTGCAAGCAGCTAAATTCAATTGTTCGTGTGGGGAGAGGAGCATAACTGAATTATATTAGGTGGGGTGTTTAACAGAATAAGGTGGGGGGAGGTTTAACTGAATTATTCGTAGGGGGGGGGGTGGGCATCAAAAAATTTGACGGGGGTTTTATCTGGAGAAGTTACACGTACACTAGTTAAGCTTCAAACTTCAATTGAAATCAGATAACTGAATTCAGATAAACACCCCAGGAAATATATTTCAAATATGCCCCCCCCCACCTACGGAAGTTCACAATTTCGCATAGATTGGGGGGGGGGGGCAAAACCGAGCGTGGGGCCATATTAGAGTAGGGGGGCTTAACCGAATTGGGATTGTCTTTTGCACCATGAGATGTAGCACTTGCAGTCAGGAAAAGGCAAACTAAAATGAGAAGAAACAAGCTGGAGCAGATTTCAGGATAGATAACGCGCGAAAGCACTTCATCATTAGCAATAATCGAAAACGTCGACAATTCCTTGAGGGCTCCTCAATTTTCGAGAAATATGAAACGTACTCAAGGAAAGGGAAGCTCCGTCTACCACTAAAGTTTTCAAATCAAATGCAATATATTGATTGTCGTTTTGGGTAATTGAATGAAATGCTAGAGGGTTGTATTCGTACGATTTCGAGGAACGAAATTGGGCAAGGCGAGTGATGGCCAGACAAAACTTGCGAAATGAGGAGTGAGTTACCGTATGCGTTCGGAAGCCTCCCATTCATCTTCTTCTCTATCGCGGTCTTTATCACGCCATTGTCACTCTAGATTCGTATGCTTGACTGCGTACGACAAGCACTCGCTGGATTAGGTAACGGATGACTTTGTTTGGGAAGAAGCGGTGGGCTAGAGCAGTTATCAAGAAATCTCTCAATTGAAATGTAAATATTTCAAAGGAATTATCCAAAAGGAAAATTGAAAGTAAATAAAAAAATACACGAATACTTCAAAAACTTTCCTGCTGATTGGATAATTTCTTACTAAAAGACATTTTGGAAAAATTGAAACCCTTGAAACGTTCAAATCAGGCGCGTTAAGTGAAAAACATGTTATTAGTGCAAAATTATGCACACTAGAACAGTATTAACATATGATTCAGACACCTAGTAGCGGAATCCAAGCAGATTCAAAGGACTTCTGCCGATATCGAGTGCTTTCTCCGCAAACCCAAAGAAAACAAAATTGAAAAAAAAACGATAAGTTGTAGCTGAATTCGGCTCACAAACTGAAATCCGGTTTTTTCTAATTAGAATTCAAAATGGCGGTTTTAGGAGCACGGAGAAAATTAAAGTTGAATGAGTTTTAGTAAAAGATTTTATAAATGAACGAGGTGACATTGCGTGGTTGATTGTCTAAGGGGTGGCGCGGAAATGTGTACAATAGAAGCAAAAAGAGAAGCGGCAACAGAGAGAAAGAGAGAGACAAAATTGTAGATAGAGAGGAAAGAGTGAAATTTATAGATATTTGAGAATGAAATTCAATAGGAGATGATTTTCAAGACTCAAAAAACACACAAGGAGACCGATTTTCCATCAGTTCACCCACGGTTACCTCGCGGCGCCCGAAACCTTGTCGGATATCGGCGGCTACTTCTAACAAATCGCCATTATGTAGCCGATGTTGCGAACGTGGTCATAATTCTTTCGGGAGGACTAAATGACCAGAAAATGGTCTTGTAATGTGCGCGGCACTGCATTCGGGAGATTGATGGCTGGGATGAGACACTGGGAAGACAGATTGCCCGCGAGGCAGTGTGCGCTTAGAGGAGGCTCGCGAACGAGCAACGAAAAGCTTTAATCGCCCTTGTTAAATGTGGCTAACGATCTGGGCAGACAAATGGGAAGAATATGTAATTTTTGGGTTTTTGGAGGATGTACCGGATTTACAAGTGTCTTCGGGGGTTCAGGGTAGAAAACACCAAGAAACACTCAATTTGCGATTTGAAATGTGAGATTGCACTCTAAGCCGGAAAAAATCACAGCTGGGAGGTTTGTCCAGACGGAGAGGTGTTTTTCTCGCCTCTCTGCGCTTACGAATAAGAAAAAAACTACAGAAAACGCAAGGGTCCGTAAAATGTAGTAATGTTTCGCTTGTTTCTGACTCACCTAGCTGTTTATCAGCCAATAAGCATAAAAAGCAGGCTCTTTTCCCGGTGGGGCGTCGTTTGTTACATCCGACGCATACTTTTGATTTATGCGGCTGCGCGCAGAAGCTCGTAAAAACAGTGCATCCATCAGTCCTGCCCCACAGCTGACTCGCCGCTAATTGAACACAACCACGAGAGATTTATCGAACACATTAAGCTCTTCCGAAAGCTGTTAACATTAAAATTGAGATTAATAGGCACAGGTGGCAAATGGAATGATTTAGATCTAAACTTCCGAATATTTTTGAGCTCATGAAAGTTCCTATGTCTAAAACGCATCAAAACTTCGCGTCGACATTGAATGATAGAAATGAAGTCAACAATGTATCCAGAGCAATGGAGCAATGTAGCAGGAAATGTTTAAGGGCCACTTGGCTCACGGAGGTCGCAATGCGCAACGAGCGTGGGACGGTGCGCAATCAGATAACGAAGCTGTTGCGCAACGCTCTTGTAGATCCATCATAGTTCTCGTGTCATCGTGATATGTGGGCGGATGTGGTCGCAAAACATTCGCTGGACAAAACGATTCACAATAAACCCAGAAGAAAAGTATATTCGGATAGATAAAACTAAACGAAACCCCGATAGAGGCAAATATATGTAAATGGGTCTGTAATAAACATAAATCAAATAAGCGGTTGGAAGAAAAGGTATTTCTGACAGGTTTTTGAAATACACAGTAATTAAAAAAGTCTTAAAAACCATTTTTAAGGGTTTCAAACATTATCTAAATGTAGAAATTAAATGTCACTGGTGAAAAAATTTGAAAATTGCTAAAAGCGTTATCCCCAACTCGGCAAAAGCGGATACATCTGCGCATGTGATTTGTGTCAACAATGTTTCGCGTATTAGGTCAGGTTTGCCTAATTATACAAAATAACTTCTTAATTGTGGGATATGGTCCTTTCCCAACCGGATATGGTCCTTTCCCAAAGAGAATTTGGGTTATTGACACATAGGAAAATGGCTTGAATTGTAACAACTTTAAGCAAACTTACCGAGATACAACAAAATGTCTAATTTTAGCAAAATTGTGATATCGAAACAAGTTTTCTGGCCCAATAAACAGCTGAAAAAAAAACGAACACTGAAACATGTGAGAAGAAAACGGACGCAAAAGTGTGTAGCAATAAATCAAGATAAGATCTACGTGGATGATTAAAGAAAGAGCTGATTTTTTCGTGTCGCAACATTGAAGGACGCGGCGCGCACAGCGGGGGATGCCAGAGGTCCGGACCTGTGCCCTCGTGGGTCAGCCCGGCGTATCATTTACTGACACCTTTTAGCACCGGGTTCTTTGAGGTGCGACCTGGTGAGAGGTCGTAAAGTCATCGGGGTGCGACAGTTGCGCAAATTGCTACCTTATGATGGGCCGGAACTGCGCATTTTCCCTCGTTGGGTAATAATGCACATTTGGTTTACATTTATAACTGTAGCTACGACACGAAAACATTGGAACGTTGAGGAATTGTCACGGAGAGTGGTTTCAGCTTGAACTAAAATCAATGTCAGCAAAAGTTTCACACCACCACTAATTTAGTGGTACAGGACTGAAACTTGATGAACTAACAAACTTTGGTTTGAGATCTGTTTCAGAAAACAAGGCCTTGCGGTTGAACAACGGGAAATTGAGTATTCAACACAATATACCTTTTTGTTTTAGAAGTAGTTAGTGCTCATGTGGATAGCGAAAGATAAAATGGACATGAAGTGCCTGTTTTTGATATGTTTCTTAAAGTTTCGCTCAAAAACAAGCCTAGGGAAATAAATATTGGGAAGCTCATCTCGGGCGCGAAGTATGATAAGTGGAGGGGTTCGGGCTATATCTGTCAGGGCAGCTGGAAATCCCTCGAGATCGCGCCAGTGACGGGGCTCAGAACTGTCAATCACACATGGAGGCTCCAGTAGATTAGCTGTGCCGACCACCCACAGCCATATGCACCCGCGGGACCTTTCGATATTTTTAGAAGCACTGTGACCAAAGCTGCAGCTGCAAAATTTTTAGACACTCCTGTAGAATCGGAAGCAAAAGAAAACAGCAGTAGAAAAATTTCCCGGAACTTGTAAAACCGTTCATTTCCAGCGTCGTAACGCCATCTATTTCTTCGATGTTTTCCGACGACGCAACATTAAACACTGGAATGCATTCGGGTTCAAGGAAGAGACAGATTGCTACACAAACATGTAGCAGATGCACTTTTTGCAACCGAGAACATTGAACTTAAGACCAAAGTTTCTTCATCAGAGAGATAGGTAATGCGAAGGGTGCCCAAAAGAAACGTGGGGATATAGCTCAGTGGTAGAGCGCTCCCTTAGCATGGGAGAGGTCTGGGGTTCAATTCCCTATATCTCCAAAACTTTTTTGCTAATTGAAAATAGTGTAATAGTATATCAATTTAGTTACTACAATTACTGGTAAAATTTCTTGTTTGTTTAGGCTAACTTTTCCTTTAAAGACAGGCAGAAACTAACCGCAGACAATTATAAACTTCTTAAAGTGTTGAAATCAAAATAAAAATCTTGTTAGCAATGCTGAAATGGCTTTTTAAATCTTTCCCGGTTTTCCTCAATCCTTGTTCAAGAGTATCCATTAAAAACGATTGTAAATCATTTCGAAGAAGGGATTTCGGGTAACGACAAAATTACCTTATTGAAATGTTCACTTTAAGTTGTAAAAACACATTCATGATATTGATTTAACTGCGCAAAAAAGTTTTGGAGATATAGGGAATTGAACCCCAGACCTCTCCCATGCTAAGCGAGCGCTCTACCACTGAGCTATATCCCCACACTACGCCCTGCTTTGGCGCATTGTTGCATTCCCGCGGCGCCCGTTGGGCCACTTGACACCTCTGTTCTGTGAGTGTTCGAATTGAACTCTCGTGCAGCTGTTAAAACAGAAACCACGTTTTTAAGCACCGAAACAGCATTTTTAAAAATTAAACCTTTTCCCCGCCTGTTCAATGACGGAAAAATAATTCTGCGGCGTTTAAATATTTAAAAGAGAAATTGATTTTTGTTATACTCGCAATTTCAATGATTCGAATATCAGGTACAAATTCCTCTACGAAAATCTCATATTAAACAATTTGTGTATTGAAACAACTGCCCCTTAGATATTATGGATGCGATATCATTTGGGGCTTTCAAATTGGAGGTGGACAATTGTAGATCTTCCTCGGAAAGTGGTTTTATGTGATTTTGTTTTTTTTTTCAATCAAATTTGCGAGTTGCGGCCAATCAAGCTTACAATTCCGGTATAGACTAATTTGTGGTTTTGCTAAGTTTTGCTAAACAACAGTAAATTTAAAGCGAAATAAAAGCGGTTCAATGCGATTTGTTTTTGTGCTACTCGCTTTTTCACATTTCAATCTGTTGTTTACATGTTTGTATCGTTGTTTAGGGAAACGAAACACCGAAATTTTGTAGATTGGTCAATTGTCGAAGCCAAATAACCCTTAATTGGTGTTCCCCTAATTATTTGAGCATGATCAAACTGTTAGATCCTATGCTGCAATGAACAAAAATCGCAATGACAAAAGAGAAACAAAACGACTTGTTTAAAAGGAAACTCGCCGAAACACAAGCAACAATGAAATTCTTCTGTTTCATTTCCCTTTTTCTGTGGTTTTTCGATATAGCTACCTGCTATCCCATCAACAATTTGCCAACAGCCCCACCTACGGAGACTGAGCAAGATTCAGAGACCGCTTCTCCCGGTGATATTCGCAAGTTTCTTCTCTTGAATTTAACAGGGAAATTTTTAGTTTGGTGCTCATCTCGCAACATATGTTACTTGGTAACAAAGTGAAAGAATATGAAGAATGGGGCAAATAAATTTTCACTTATTTTTTGATATGGAATTACAATACAACATACAATTGGAACAAATATCAAGAAAGGACACGATATTTTTTTCCATTAAACTAATGCAAAAACAAAATAAAACAATATTATGTTATAAACAGCAATAAAGTGTATGGTTTGGATGAAGCGCCTCAAAATTGTACAAAATGAACGCAATGCTTGGAAACTATAATTCTGAAACAACAAATTGCTAAAAAAAAAACCCCCCAAAAGATGTATTTACAGCAAAACTGTCACAAAAACATATATAACCTCAGCTTTTTTCGAATTTTAAACGAGTTATAGCTTTCGCCAAACGGAAATCGGCGAGAAAATCCGCTTTTTCTCTGCGTCTGCGCTTTTTGTTGGCTGTATTGAGGCTTTTTTTTGGCAGAATTCCCAAATTCAGAGTTTTTGACATTTTTACGAAGGTTTCAATCAACAATCGCAAACGGCTGAACTTTCTTTTAAGGCGAAAAAAAATAAACGGACTTGTTGTGATGAATTTAGAAGGAATTGAAAACGAGTATACGTCTCAGAGTTGTGAGTTTTCTACCAATTTTGAATTCAACAATGCATTGTAAAAAAAGAATAAAACCTTTACATTTTTTAAATTCGAACGGCAGGAGTTGATTTTATCTTTGTGTTTACAACACCTAATAAATACGCAAAAAAAGCCGATTCGTTCAAATTATGTTTTTATTTTTTTACGTGGGCAAAGGTGAGTGTAATCATAGGCGTATGTACTTAAAGGGTTGCATAATTTACACAAAAAGTGAAACGTTGAAAAAAAAAACTTTTATTGTTCCGCGAAACATTCTGTGTTTTGAATTCACTGATCCCTATTACTCCGACTACATTTTTCACACATTTGTTTGAATAATATTTTAATAATCATTGCCTAAACTAAAAAGTTTGGTACATATTCTGTTCATCAAAAAAATCTGTTTAGCTCAACGAAACTTTTTTCAAAGCCGGACTTTCCGTGAAAAGGCCTTGAAATACCAACAAAACTGTCGAATCTCCCGGCCGATTTCCTCGTTCAGATGACTGGTTTCTCCCACGGCTTACCGATCGAAAACAAAGTTCAGAAGTCTTTATTTGTAATACCCTTAGCTCAAAGGATGCGTATGACAGATGAAATTAAAGATAGACAGAACCAGGTGCAGTCGAGAAAAAATACAACAAAAAAACTTGTGTACACAGATAACACAGATACAGCGAAAAAACAATCAACAATACATCTAGGCTACTAGTAGAATATTTGGGAACCCATCAGATATAAGATCTTGTGTAAGATTTGTAAAGAATTTAAGTAGAGTGACTGGCGAAGATGATGTGAGTGCTGAACATGTACTTTTCTCCGCACTGCATTCCGCACAGATTGCAGCGCCAGGGATCGCCTTCGGTGTGGAGGCCTTTGTGGAGCATGTGCATGGTGGGGTCAGTGAAGGAAATGCCACAGTGGGTGCATTCCTGAAAACAAACATTAAATTTTGGAGAAATAGTGGTTTCCTCGCTCTGCATTCGAACTTGAAATGTTCCGCATTACAGAACCGAAACATTATGAAGCTCAAAGAAACTTGGTCAAGTGTAGAAAAAAGGGGAGCATCGGTTTTTTTTGCTCCAAAAAACCAAAAAATTCAGCTACCGGTCAATATAGTTGTTAATAAAGTGTTAATAGCGAAATATGAAAACCCGAAAAATTCCAGAGATCGATAAAACTTTGAAACAATTTTGCATAGCATGCTTCAGATCACATAAAATGTAGACATTAAATGTAGACATTTTCTTGTTAAGGTAATTATTAGTTTGCAAGAATTTCGTTGTGTAAAGGTATCGGATTTCAAAACAGAACAATCAAAGAACATAATGAAATGTTCATAAAAACACTTCCTTCTATCAAGTTCAAGACGCAAAAAAAGCTTTTGTCAATAGGGAATGTTAAAAAACATTTTGGAAAAAGTCCGCATTGAAAAATTCAAATTACGTTACAAAAAGTCGTTCTCCATACTTAGTTAAGTGAGCAAAAAAGTTTTGGAGATATAGGGAATTGAACCCCAGACCTCTCCCATGCTAAGGGAGCGCTCTACCACTGAGCTATATCCCCACGGGAGTTGCTATTTACGCCCGGTGTTTTGCCTCTGCGGCGCCGCGTTCACCTTCAATTGCAAGAAATTCCGCGGGCTTTTACCAACTTTCTCCTTGATTCGCTCTCAATTCTCGTTTACTTTTCCACTAACCGAACAGGGCTTGGCTGCTTCCTCCACCACATCCACGTTGCTAGATCCGCTGTCGAGGGAAGGGGAGTGAGCTTCTTCTTCCACGGGAACTGTGGCCGACTGCTGGGTCATGTGCTCAGTCCACATACGCAGAGGTGCCGCAAGAGGAAGCTTGCTCTGTAGCCCATAATAAGGAACCGTAGGAGTGTTAGAGCCAACCGCTGCTAGAAGAGCAGGGTGGGCAGCCAAGGCGGTGTTGTTGGCCAAACACATCATCAGAAGGTCTTCACTGCTGATAGGAGGGTAGATAGGAGCAGGCTAAACTTTCATAATTCATGTATATTTGCACATTGCTTTACCATAATTGGGTTCTCCATTCGCTCAGCGGGAATCTCAACTTCCCTCTTCACCATCTCCTCAATCATCTTGCTCGTGGGGAAAGAGGTAGTGGGGAATTCAGTCATCCTCGCTTTTTTCCTCTGAGGTGACTCCAACATATCATTCTTGTCCATGGGAGACGGAGAAGTACCCTTAAATTGATTTTTACCTACTAATTGATAAAAATTCTACCTCATTTTCATCGTGACGTGTCTGATAATGAAGCAATAACCGCCTGGAGTTGGCAAAAAGAAGAGAGCAACGCTTGCAAGATGCTGGAGAAGCGGGAGTGATACTATGTGATTCATCCAAATGTGCTCTGAACATTAAAATGTTATGTTTGCGTTATTACAAAGTTTACCTTAATTGGGAATGTTGGCTAAATTGTTGTTTACATTGTGCCACGGGGCAATCAAAATCAGCTCCAGTTTTAATATGAGTCATGGAATGTTCTTGCATCTGAAAAGAAACATTTGAAAAGTTTACGGAATGTTTTAAAAAAAGGAATCTCAGTAATCAGTCGCAAATAAGTTGGAATTTATATCGATTTTCCGATCCAACTTGCCTGATTTTCCATGTACAGTAGGTATGTCATTTTAGAGTAAGTTTGGTTACTGTAGCTCTGAGTTTAAATGTTACATTTTCGTATTTTTTCTTTCTTATCTGTTAGAATGCCGCAGCCATTGGGCCAAACCTTGCTTTTCCAATTTTCTATTACAAATGGAGGGTGCGTTGGCCATTATGACGTCATCTTGCCCCCCCCCCCCCCTATTGACACCCGGCTGCCACGAAATACTGTTGACTACCCACGAAATATAGAATTTACTACAAAAGAGGAGCACACTGGATATTAGGCAAACTTTTAGCCTGTAATACGGTATGCTTGCTCTTTACTGATTCGGGTTACATAAAACAGATAAGGCTGAAATAGCGGTAGGCCCAACTAAACTTCTCCAAACTCTGCAAAGTTTCTTTTCTACCATTCTATACAGACAACGTTGTCTTTGAAACCTGCATTATCAAAGAGATATCACGACATTGACCTTCTCGCTACTGCTTTATCCTTTTCAACGAAGAGTTTTTTCTCTCTGTCTGAAGCCGATTCGATAGCTTCAATGTCACTTTCTTCTCTCTCCGCAGACAAAGAAGGGAAATCCCTGCCACTGAATCGCTCAACTGTTTTTCTCTCTCGCGCGCGCCGCTCTCGGGTCAGAACGGCTGCCGCGCGCTGGTTCTTAGCGCTTGGAAAGCGTCAAGGCCTTTGTTGCGCAATTTGGCGCGGCAGGGAAACGCGCGCCGACCTTGTCGTGTTCCCGGAAAGACTCACGCGTTTAGGGGATATCGCTCTTTCATCGGCCTTGTAAGGCACATACAGGAACCAGCTAGCTGCACACAGGCGCTCGGCGATCAATGCCGTTCAAGAAAGTAGCTAGTCAGGCGAGAAAAACTGATCACAAATCACCACAGAACAATCGGTTTTTACCAGCGAATGTCAAGGTTCTAACCTGATCTTTCCGGAAGAATCGCTTTTTACAATACCGGCATTCGTATGGCTTAACTCCTGTGTGTCTCATCCGATGCCTATGCATATTAGCCTAAAACTTTGGGGTTAAGAGATTTCTTGATTCAGTCAAACCTTTTGACTAAACTGCATCTGGCATATATCACACTGGTACATCTGGCCTTGGTGGCGCTCATGGGCTTCCTGAAAAAAGTGTTCGATTAGTCGGAAAAACAAAGTCAGGGTCACTCGTTCTCTCTCGCAAACAAATCACCTTCACCGAGAAAGAATCCCATAAGAGCTGCAAGCACGTAACCACAAAAAGTTTGGTTCAACATTTTTGCCCAAAGTTGGTAACGGTCCCTGGCTTTTCCTTCATAAACACGTGGATCTGCGGACGGAGCGGTCGATGGATTTTCACACACTCGAACAACGCGCTTCGCACGATAAACAGTTCATATGCTAATAGTGGCCGTTTTCGGACCGAGAGAATCACCCATATTTGCCGAGACTGTGAATCTATGATATACTTGGGGCAACATTCCTTGGGTTACGGTAGGATTGGCTTCTGACAATTGGCGAGCATACTAAGTAGGTGGAATTCATTAACGGGATGAACGCGGAGCGGCAAACCACAGTGTTCCAATGTCGCTGGGGTTTGATGTTTTAAAATGGAGAAAAAAGTATAAAGATGTGATTTTTGAGAAATAAAACTGTTTATCGGGCAAAAGCTAAATGCGCTTACAAGTGCATTGAAAATTCAAAGCATAGATTAAAAGCTGAGATTATAAAAGCTGGAATGACCAAATCCTTCAATTTTAACGATTAAAATAACATTTCATTGCTTTCAAAAGTAGGAAACCAAAGTTATGTCTGATTTGTTACTTTAAACTAGGAACTTTTATAAATAACGGCAAAATTAAAATAATTTTTGATGTTGATTTGTAGCAATCAAAAAAGGTACCGAATGCGAATTCAGAATTGGATATTTAGATTTAGATATTTAGATAAGTAGATATTTAGATATTTAGATAAGTATTTAAGGAATCAACATTGTGAGTTTCAAGACTGGGTCTGTGTTTCTATAATTTCAAGATTTTTGAAATAGAAATGTGTTTTCTTGCGCTATCACAACTGAGGACCAGTTTTACTTTTTTACTGAAATTCTGTTTCTGAGATGTAAAAAATTTGATTTCGCTGTTAGCCCCTTCAAAAAAATAATTGACGTGTTGCATTTCTAAACCGTATTACTTCCTATTCCTTGTTCTTGAACATTTGTCATTTCAGGTGATATTTTGACATGTCGCCTTTTCAAATTCCACCGTCATTTTACCGTAACGCATGGGATTAGTTCCATATTTCCCCCGGGGTCCACGCTTCCCGTTGACGTGAACCGACGGAATTTCCGGACTTGCTGCCGCTGACCGCGCCGGTCAACACTTGGCTAGGTCAACAGGCGATGGGTTAGGTCCGCCGCGGTGTTTGCTGCACAGCGGCGCTCCTTTCCTTATTTGCTTGGATGGTGTCTGGGAAACACTGCTAGTTGACATCCTCTCTCTCTTCGCTTTGTTTGGACAAACTTACCAAGTGGCTTTTCATATGTTGTGACATGAAGGTCTTGAAATTACAATGTGGACACACGTGGACCTGCTTGTTCCCTTTAGAAGTGAGCTCCTTTATCACAGAAGACTCGTCTGAAAGAAAGAACTACGCGATGGAGACTGATATGGTCTGCGGCATGCAAGATGCTTCCATAATGCAAAAATCTGCATCGATTGACATGACAGTGAATAAATGTCCCCGCCTGGATCACGGTGGATTTGCTTTGAAAAATAATAATGAACTCACTTTTCATATTACTCAATTCATGTAGAAGTTCCAATTTTCGATCGATTTCGTTAGAAATTTGTATTCGATCTACGCTTGGTGGTTTTTCTGGATCTGATAATGACCCTGTAGGTGATGGTGTTGAAGAATCGCTCCCACTGCTTCCAGCTGTCCATTCTGTTGTCTGAAAAAGAGAATTGAAATTTTCAACAAGTTTGAATTACCTGTGAATGTGATAATTCTCCTGATGATCTGTGTTCTTCTTCGTGCTGTTCTGAAAAAAACATTTTTGTTGGGTTTGAAAAGCAGTTTGAACATCTATGACGTCATTGTTGCCTAGCTTCAAATTTAGACAAACGGAGATCAAAAAAGGCAAACCAATGAAAACATTGAAAATGTGTTTATTTTGTAAACAACATTTGTGTGAATAGTTTAGAACGCAAACTACAAATACCGTATAATTGACAGAAAATTTAAGGTCAGATCATTATGACGTCATTTTTGTAAATTTTCACTTTCCTTTGGGATTTTGTAGTTGTAACTCTAAGGTCTATCACCAAACTTAATATCAATATAAACTTTAAAAATGTGTTTTATTGTAGACAAAATCAATGTGAACAGTTTTGAAAGCAAACTACAAATACAGTATGCTTGAATATAGACTAGGGCGGATGTTATGACGTCATTTACTTTTACCCTATTTCTTTCTTTTTTTGTTTGGCTTTTGACAATTGTAACTCTAAGGTCTTAAAGAAGTTTTAGTTCGAATTTATTATTGAAATTTACTAAATATAAATATAATCAAAACCTGTAGTAGCAAAAAGCGATAACAACAATGGAAACAGTTGTATTTTTTACAGCGGAAATTAGAATTCCAATTGAAAAAACGCGGCTTTTTTGTTCTGCAAATAGCTTTTTTCTGATGAACGCGATAAACGCATCTTCTGCACCTATGACGTCATTTTGACAGTTTCCGTCATAGTTTCTCGGCTTTTTTGGAGTCCCAAAAGTTGAAAATCTCCCAAACTTTAAAACAATTTAAACGAAACCAAGACTCTTAACTTTTGGGATAGCGCTGTTTTTGTTATTTTATCATAGTTTTAAAGGATTACTCACCTATATGTGCTGTGAAGGTTTGTATACATGGACTAGTGAATCCGCATTCGGAGCAAGCGTTGAGCTCCGCCATCTGCCCCGTGCCTGGAATACGGTGGCTGACTACGGAAACCAACCGGAATAATCCATTATCAATGTTTATCAAAGTCGAGGAAAGCTATGGCATCAACAGTTCAGGATCCGTTGGTTTTTGAAACAAGAACCGACGATCCCCGTAAAAAAGGAAATAGTGTACCACAAATTGCAGGAAACGGGAGGAATAGGAAAAACAAAAAGGAGAACACAACGATGATTTCTATTTAGGGATGAACATCAACGCTACAAAAGTGCTGGTGATGTAGAAATTGGTTTTTTTTGTAAGAAGGGTCCAGAAAAATGACCTTTATTGCACATTCAGTGCAAAGTGATAATCTCGGATGCTAACTGCTCTAATAAGAGGTATGGATGGAGCAATATCTGGGCTCCAGGCGCTCATTTCGTGCGCGGTTGCAAATTAAGGACTCTACGAATCCGAGCTTGAATTTGCCCCCATTTTCAGAAGAGGGAGGGATGAGTCAGGCGATTGTTTTGGTATACGTGAGTGATGTTTAAGGAGCAGCGGATGCTGCTCGTCTGTTGACTGCAGAGTCCACGCTCCGAGTGACCCCTCCGATATTTGCGTACCACGGGTTTCCGGGTTCGGCCAAACATCGGTAAGCCTCGGATCGAGTGAGGATGGGATAAGACAGAGGTCAGTCGACTACCGACAGCTACCATAAGACAAGAAGTGGAAAAAAAGAAGATCGTCTTCAGGAGGGGCGTGTCACATTACAGAAACCCGCTGTCTGGATCAGTCTGCGAATTGAAGACCGTTTGGCATCGATTGTTGAACGTGAGAAAAATCTCGCAAGAAACGATAGCTTGATCCTTAGAATGGAACGCATGACATCCAGATGGCTAGATGATAACAGCCCTTGGAGGGCATGATTTTCTGCTAGAACACGAGGTATTACATCCGTTTTTCCGTGGAAAATGAGGAAATCGGAATTGAGTGCATTGTGTTCAATCTTTTGCACAGGTGAAGAAAGAAAGGGACAATCAGTCAAACATCAAAGACTACATCTGCTGATTTTTAAATGGAAAAACGCGGAAAGTTCAAAAGTAGGCAACTTTGTTTAAGGCAAAAGAGGGATTCGAACGGTGGTTCGAGTAAAAACTCAGTTCCTGAAGTGTTGTTCTTCAGTTTAGGACCATTACCTTAAGAAATAAGGTCATTTTAGCACCGTTATCTGGGATCGAACTTGCGACTCATTGAGCCGATTTCCGTTTGGCGACAGCTATACCAACCTTTCGCTGCCTTTATTTTGTCAGAAGCTACCCAATGTTTTTCTAATAAGAGAAGCTGCTTTTGTAACACCGTTCAGCGACAGAAAAGACACTTGCCTTATTATAAAACTAGAGTCTGACAAAATAAAGGCGGTGAACTGGCCCTTTAAAATGCATGTGATCTTTTTTTGTTTGTTTTGGAGATAGCTATACTTCGTTTTCCTTCAATTTCAACGGTATTTTTTGAAAATTGGTTTTGTGAATGGGGCAGGTTTACTGAATTAAAAAAATTGTAATAATTTCATACATTCTAACTCTAAATGCTGTACTGTTGTTGAAATGCCAGTAAAATGAATAACATTGCTTGTAAAACTGCTTACAAACTTTGTATGTCAATTAAGGATTTCTGGCAGCTAAATACAACTGTCGGTAAAACTGTTAATCATTCTTTTGCATCATTGAATGTACAAAGAAACAATAGAGAGCTGCGAAGCACTCGAAAGACTGAATAGGTCACCCATTCGCCCGACTGTTCCGCTTGTACCGAATGACATCTTACCTATCATATCGTCATGAAATGGTTCCCAAAACGTCCTATCCTTTCATTAAACTTTGTTTATCCGCCATCCCACGAGGATACGGTCGCCGAGACCTTCCGGTGTTAATGCCAACCGCGGTGGCGTCAGCGGGGCAAGATTGAAAGAAAAAACTGCGCTCGTTGAATCTCTGAACAGATCAAAATTACCCAAATTGATCAACGCGTCATTGAACCCGGAAAAGTTTGAAAGTCATCATAACAACATCAGCTAAGCTATTTTGAAAAAGTCAATTTCCGTGAACTTTAAGTTGTTTTTAAGCTGTTGACAATGAGATTTTTGGATATAGAAAAAAACCAATCAGAGGAATGTCCAAAGAGAAAAAATCGGGATTGACTCAGACTGTCCGCGAATCGCACGCCAATGGCATCGAGTGTCTTATTCACTTGCCGATCAGCGCACTTAACTCGGATAAAGAAGCGGTCTGCTGATTCAAGGATCGGAGATAGCACTTTCACAAAAGGAGAGCAAGGATCCAGAATTTTTAAACGTGGCGATTTCACATGGCGAGCAGGAACTAATCGAGGCGAAATCCACAAAGGGGAAGGCTGCCAGAACAGGCGCCAGTCATTATCCACACACAATTAGATCCCAGTAGCCACTTGTATCTGCCGGTTACCGCGGTAAACAGACGCGCAAGACGTGTTCTGGTCAGTTAGTCTTTCTTAGTGGGCAATGGGCATGAAGGCTGGCAAAAGAAGAACAGTTGCGTTCAAATGTGGAACATTTGCATCTTTCAGCTTCAGAAGCTTTCGTATCCATACATTACTCTTTCTATAGCTAGTTTTAGCACCCCAAAACGTGTATAAAGCCAGCAAAAATGAAATATTTGGCTAAATTTCGGTTCTAAACTACAACTAATGTTCTGAACATTGCGAACATTCAACATTTTGCTAACAATAAGTTGACTTTACTATGGACACTAACAACTTTAGAAACTGCTTTAAAAGCTGCGTGATAGAGCCAATTTCGTTTTAAAAACTTTTGCAAGAATTGAGAAGCAATTGATAAGTTTTGGAACAAATGTGCTGTTGGGTCTCTGAAAATTAAACGGTGAATTACTGTATGTGTGTCTTTTCATTGTTTAAATTTCATATTTGCTCAAAATTTCAACATTTATTGAACAATTGATTTTTAGGCGTCTTTGGATAATATTTCAAGCAGTACAAATTTAAAGAAATTGTGTAATATTATGTTTTAGACGCCTCTTTGAAACAAAAAGGAGAATGTTTAAAAGGAAAGTCTTCAATCCGAGATTGAAATTTTACTTGAAAATCAGAAGTTGTCAACTCTTTTTAAAAATCTACACATACGAGAAAATTGCATCAAATTAAAATGAGCATTAGACATTTGGATTTCAAGATAGAAGGCATTGCAACAGTTAAAGTTCTCCCAAGGAATAAATGAGTAGGAAAGATTCTGAACCGGATGGACAGTGTCCTCTGGGCGTCGGGTACATATAACTTAAGAGGGCGGGGAAGTTCCGCTGGTTCCGGTGTCTATTACAAGATTACAGGTATGGGATTAGAGGATTGAATGACGTTCGGAGTGGGAGTGCGACTGTTCAGCCTCCTCTTCTTTCGTTTTGAAAACTTCTTTACAACAGCGAAAACTCTATGGAACCGCAACATGCGGGCAAATTTTCCGCCATCTACCGCACACCCAAGCGAGATGACATTGAAACGGGCCGAAAAATCTGGCAGATGTGCGCAACCGATCAACTGAAAGTGAGAGGAGGAGGGTCTCAGGTGGTCTCTCAATCTCTTAGGAGCTGGCTACATGTAATTTCTTCTATATGATCGGGAGCGCGCTAATTGAAAATCACGGATTGAGCAGGTGCTGTTCGACCTTCGCACTGACTGGATTATTCCTTTTTCTTCCGACGGCTGCATTTACACCTGGATCTATCAGACATCGAACTCGGCACCCTGCCGTTGCGCAAGGGAAACTGCTACTGGGGAGAAAGCTGAAAAACGCGTTTTGACGCAAGAGTGCCTTCGCCCGCGCAACGGCACAAGGAAGGCCATTGCGCAAAAGTTTCTGTTCAATTGCACTTTCGGATCCAAACGGAAACGGTTGAAACATCTGCGCTAAAAATATCTTAACGAAAAATAAGAAGCGATTCCATTTAAAAAAAAGTGTTAGCAGAAGTTTTCCTAGTTTGAAAAAAGTTATGATGAAACACACACACACACACACACACACACACACACACACACACACACACACATACACACATGCGCGCGCAAACATACAAACATACAAATTGTTCCAGAATTAAGCTGTTGTAAAGTAAATTGAAAAAATGTTACGTGGGCAAGGATTGCCATTTTCACCAAAATTTGTAATTGGGATAGCAAAGAGCAAGCAAAGTTTTCCAAACGGTGACCCTCCAAATTTGAAAACAAAGATTGCCTTTTAAGGATACAATTTTTCAGCAAAATGTCAACAAGCAGTTTTGAAGTGTAAGAAACTTAAGTGAAAATAAAAATCTAATTGTAGCGTTCAAAAAAGTGTTCTTTTGATACACACATACTTTGGCATTTAAATCCAATTGAAAGTGATGCGCAAAACCAGTATTTAAAGAAGTTGGATAATTATCATGACTGTTTTAGCTGTTTCCCAAAAACGGAAGAATTAATCCAGCTTACGTCTTCATGGCGTGTAGTCTGATTCAAACTCAGAAAAGCAAAAGAAGCACAATGGTGCCAATGTTGCACGAGCCAGTGAAAGTGAGTCAAACGATCCCGGTGGCATTGGAGAAAGTGAGCGCGGCGGCACGCGCCGGATTGAGGATTTTGGCGCTGCCATCATGGAAGGGCGTAGACGGTGTGCGTGGAACAGGTTGCCGGCCGTCGACAAGGTCTCTCCCGTTGCACTTACCCACAAACCGAACTCGATAAGACTACCGAATGACCTCAAGCTAACTGTACGGCAGGCCTTGACGGTCCATTCGGGCTTCTCCCGGCTCTTCGGAGATTTTTTCACCTGTTACACTCACATAAAGCCCTACTTCGATCAAACGATGGGAATCAAAAAGTTAATTGAATTGGTTTGTCAGCTAATAAGAAAACAATTTTATGCAACATTGAATTCATATTGAGCCTAGCTCGTTCAAAAGCGCAAGCAGTTTCCGCGAACCTTGAGGGCCCGGAACCAAGGTCATTTGAACACGTTGTTCCAGTCAAAGCCGGAGAGTAGAGGAAGTTGTGTACTGTACTCAATTTCAAATGAAAGCAAGCCTTTACGAGACACCTGAATCTAGCTCAAAGATTAAGGACATGAATTAACGGTATGAATCTGCGGAAATGGGCCAAGAATGATCAACGTAACCTCAATCTTACTGAAGCTAAAGTAACATCCGAGCATTTTCTACAAAAATTGTACCGTAAGACAAAAATGATTAGCAAAAGCCAGTGAAAATACATAGAAAAAGTTAGAAAACACAGAAATGCAGAGATACCATGAGATAGAGAGATAATTAGAGAAAGAGATAGACAGACATGGACACAAAGAAACACGAAAATCAGAAAAAGTGAGACAAATATACAAATACAACACAGCGGAGAGATGCCGTTGAATACAGACAGAACGATAGTGCTGCAGAAAATAGAGAGAGTGAAAGAGAATGGTAGAGAAAGAATGAAAGAGAGACGCAGAGACGCAGAGATGCAGAGACGCAGAAACACAGAAACATAAATACACATATACACAGTAACACAGAGACACAGTAACACAGAGACACAGAAACACAGAGACGCAGAGACACAGAGACACAGAGACACAGAGACACACATACATAGATACAAAGAAAGATATAGAAACATATAGAGATATAGAGAGAGAGATACAAGACGGCAAAGAAACAGAGAGAGAGAGAGAAAGAAAGAGAGAGAGAGAGAAAGAAAGAAAGAGAGAGAGAGAGAGAGAGAGAGAGAGAGAGAGAGAGAGACTGGCATGCCGACAGACCACAATGGAACAAAATGTCTCGACGAAAACAGCTAACGACAAATTAAAAAAAACACAACTGACTGAACAACTGCATAATGAATAAAGCTAAAATACCACAGTACCCCTCCCAAGATTAAAACATAAGCGGAACAGATTTGTTCGAATCGAATGATGTGAAAGACTAAATCTAGCCACGGTGACTAGCCAGGAAAGATTAGCTGATACCCTTTGGGTGGTCCGGAAACAAGAAAAATCAGGGTCTCAAAAAAATGACAATTGTTCTGGATTAACGTCAGGTCTCCCTCCTACGTTCCTGGGAATTCCCCTATGATTATTTGTGGAAAAATGAAGCTTGATACTTCCGACTATTTACAATTGGAACGTCAGGCTGCCCCGGTACGGAAGAAGTTATCTAACGGATAATGAGGGCTAGGATTAGCATTGGCGGCGAATGAAGCGCGAAGAATCGCGCTCCTCGGATGCGCCTCAATGCTTTGGATGTCGGCGAAAACTGCTCAGAGTTGCGTTAGGGTCGGGAGAGAAGGAAGGCACGGTTTCCCACCGGAAACACCGCCCACTCGTCTTCTGCCATTCATAAGTTAATAAATCCAGGCACAATACGCGGACACTGCAATTTACATTCAAATTGCCTTGCTTTTAATAGCAGATTTATGCACAATACCCACGCGATGAATAGGTCTGCTGGTGATCCTGGGAATGCTGGCCTTTCTTTTTCGTGGGGACAAGAAAATGGGAATTTCCTGCAGTTGGGGCAATATATTTCTATGCCAAATATACATTTATCTAATAGCTGAACATCAAAATTCCATAAACAGGAAAAAGTTGGTAAAATCACAGAAAATGTAATCAAACTTGCTAAAAATTAATGTAGGACAAAAACACCAACTATTTTTCGACGGGAACTAAAATTTTATCGCTTCGTTCCAAACATTTCCAGGTGAAACTTTTCTTTCACGCCGGAAATTCTACATTTTCCTTTTTTGCATTGTTCTCATATATTTTTTCGTTACTGAGTTTTACTTTTTCGCTGAATTATTGTTGGCAACAATGTAATTCGTGTGCAATTCACTTTTTCATCGGAGATTTGATTTTTCACTGCGATAAAATGGAAAGAATGAAAGATGGGCTCGAAAACAGTGTTCTAGTTTACATTTTTTAAATCTTTAAAAGTTGAGATTTGCCTAAGTTACTTAGATTTCTACAATAAATTTTTCACAAGAGAAATTATCTGTGCCTGGAAAATCCGGGTTTAAAACTAATGATTTCGCCGTAGTCATTTGTCAACGATGAGAAACAGGATGGTCATGCCAAAACGCTTAACTCAAGGATCTACTCCCAGATTACAGTATCCAAGTTCGAAGATCAAAAAGTACCGTAACCTGGATTATACATCTCAGGGATCGTCGACGTGGGTGGTATTGTGTCTGGATACTGCGCGCTAGCTGAATCGTGGGAGTGAGACGCGGCCAACAGCGAAATACAGGGATATAAGAGATGTGCATGGGAGCATGGTACTCAAAAGCAAAAACCTTGAAAACCGCTTGTTTTTGGGCTTTTCTGCAATAATGAGTTAGAGGGCTGCAATTACTGCATCCTGGACGCGGATTGTGACTCATTATCACCTAGACTGGATGATAATTGCTCCCTGGGGACATATAGGCAGAAAGGAAATCAGCATACTGCACCGGATGAACACTATGGTGAATCCAGGGTTAACAGGGAAGGGAGGATACCGACGATAATCCGCGCGCGCTTCCGAAATCCGACAGGATTCACTGTGCCGGTCGACGAATGCCAGTCGGACACGCTCGGCAGCTGCAGGATACAGAGAAAAGCAGAAGCTGAATGGGGCACGTGGAACTTGTTTTTGAGGGATAGACTATTCTAAACGTTTTTTGCATGTTTTTTTTAATTGCAACCCCAAATTTGGTAAAACATGATCTTATTTGGGTCTTTATACCCTTTATACTTATTTGGGTCTTACCCAAGACAGCAAAAAACTATATTTTTTTACACGTTTTCATCTGCAAAACGGTTTAATGTTCCTATACTGAATAGGCCTTTCAGACGACTACTTTTTCGACAAGTTCAGGGGGAAAAAGCATAAATATGCTCCTCGTCGAATCTACTTCGGTTATTTTGGCTGCGTACACGCCCTGAGTATCCTATATGGCACTACTCTTCCAATAACATCAAAAGATTGGCACGATGTTCCGAAATGGCTTGGGCACGAACTATACCTAATGGGCAAACTGTCGTATCGATAACGCCGTTTCTACAACGCCTTTAAAACCCATTCTAGTGACCTTAGGTCTCTGCGTAACCACCTATTCTTGCAAGGCACTCAGTCTTCTTTGTGTTACGTAGCTTTGTTTTAGCAATTTATATTTGACCAAAAAAATTCAGTAAGGCAAAAAAAAGGTCTAATTTTCGCAATTCGGGCCCTTATTCGGTTGTTGAGTACCTTGGCTAAAGGTGTTTTTGATCATATATAGAAACATAAAAAGCAAAATCTTGGATTTTCTTAGCATGAAATTCATTTATCCTACTACATCTAAGAAAAAAAACAGCAAAAATAAACGTATAAATCATACTCTTAGAAAAGAGGTAGCATTGGTACGGTTAGCATGACGACAAAGACCGGAAGGGTTAGCAAACCCACGCCATTCAAAGGTGGAAAATGATTTTTGATCATTTTTACGCTGTGAAACGAAATGATTAAAACAATGATCAAACTGAAATTTGCAAATTCTTTAGCAGTTTCTGAGTTTTGTTTAAAATTTCGACTTTTTCAGTCGTTTATCAACATTGTTTCTAAACAACCGTGTCATTCCAAACAATTTCACTGAAACGCGGGGTTTAAATGTTAAAAAAGGAGAGTCAGAATTCATCGAACAAACAAACAAACAAACAAACGCATTTCTCGCTTGAACACGAAACTTAACGACCGCCGCAAAAGATCAGCGGTGATCGTGACAGCGGTCCTTGTTCATTCGCTGTTGGCAAGAGATTTCGGTTTTCTTGACAACATTCTTATGTAAGCATAGAATATTTTAATGAAAATGTTTTCTAAGAAGAAAAACACTGCTTTCTGCGGAAGGAAACATGATAGAAGCTTTTGGTGGAAATTGTGGAGAAATTCTGGAAATTCCTGACGCAGCGGAAATGATTCATATTGTGTCTAGTAAACATACGCTGAACCATATTTGACAATCAAAATGTTAAGCAGGCTTTGTTACTAGTGTTTAAACCAACTATTTATATACGTTGAACTTACAAAACTAAGGTTCAACCGCACCCAACTTAGGTCTCCCAACTCAAAGGAATCATACACTCTTGAAGGTTATCTTTAAGGTTATTTCAGTTATACTGCGGTTAATATACCCAAGTGATGTTTGTTGATCTACCTGGGGTTACGGTATGCCACCGGCGGTCGCCGAAAGTCGGGAAAGCGACGATTGATCGCACAGGGAAAGCGCGCATCCTTGAGCGGCGAAAGTTTTGACCTTGGCCGGTCCCCAACCTCCAAAGCTGGTGTCAGGAAGACTCTTGTGCAACCCCTCTGTGCGACTGCTTTTTTAATGGGGGAAGCATTGCCGCCGCAAATCGCAGAGGAAACTTTCTCGAATGGGGGGAAAGTTGCGCAGAAAGGAGAAGAATGGCATTTTGTTACGAAAACATTCCGATTTCTTAAACCCAAAAGAGAAATAGCAGAAAAAGGTTCAGATTATGAAAGGAACAGGGTTAAGCGACTTGCTAATGAAGCCAACATTCTAGCTTTGTTCAAAATCCAGTGTTCCGAGGGAAAACGTTGAAGGTCTTGAGAGTTCCTGGGGTTCGTTACATATATACGGCATATATTTTCCACCATTTCAGCATAAGAACGTTCTTAACTGTTCAACATTATTAACTTTTTTTTAAAAACAACCACATTGAAATTTGGCCTGTGTCAGTTTAAAAGTAAAATTCTCTTAAGACCTAAACTTTTAAGTATAGCATATAGTTTCCTCTAACATCAACGCCTAAAGGTAGGCCAAATGATCAGAATGCTTGGGAAAGTAATGTTTACTCCCGGAAGGAAAATAAAAACAACCGGGATCGGTGCCATTTCTCGGGCGCTACGAAAAATATCGCCAGAAAATGTCACCGGTGCTGGGAACGGCATTTTGAGTACGATGCGTCAACCAACGGTTCCTATGAATCATACCGTACGGAAACGGGAAAATCGCGCATCGTTGTTCGGAAGCTAGCTGGAAATTACACCAAACTCCTTCGTGTCGCATTTGAATTTCACCGCCAAAATTCAAACACTATTAAATTTTATTCGGCTGGACGCGTTCTGCCATTTGAACGGGTCCAGTTCTGAACCAGCGTGTGGTGATCTCGCCGATCGGAGAACAAGAATTTTTCAGGCAGGCATGCCGTCCGCGGACAGGTGCATGGATACGGAAATAAAGTGCTAGTGATTGATGGTGTCTTCAAAGAGGTTCCTCATTCGAAATGTTGCAAAAATGACCATGTAGCAAATTTAAAAAAATATACCAAATTTTGGGCTGTTTCTGTGAAAAACTATGGCCCTGAAAACTAAGCGACACTGAATCTCAATTTTTCGAAATTAAAAACGCATGTTGAATGTTTATCCGACAAACAACAAAGCCTATTTTGGTCTGTGTGGCCGAATGAGTCAAAAGACAGAGTCAGTGTACCTATGCTTCCCAAATTTGCTTTGAAAAACTGCTCAGCACTTCTGATTCTCAAGTTATCAACCTAAAAATTCTAAAAAAAAAACAAATACTACACGGAAAAGGTTTAAATGCTAATAAAATTTAAAAACTAGATGAGTTTAGCAATTTTGGAATAAATATTCGAAGTCAGAGGGTAATAAAATTCTTTATATGACTCAGTTTCCCTCGTGAGATTTATTCAGTTGCTCGAGGAAGAAGAGCCAAAATAATTCAACCCTTTGAGTTTATCAAATGCTTTGTAAATGAATTTTATCTCTTAGACGTATGATTTTGTTCACAAAAATAAAGGTTTATTTTCAAATTTTGTCTCTCAAAATAATCATTTTTCCAGCAGTTTTTTCATAAACAACGAATTTTCGTTGTGCTAAATTTTCTCTAAGTTTTTTTTCCGTTTTAAAATCTGCCATGAACAATGAATTCCATTCCCTGCACAGTTGGGTGTTTATGTTTGCCCGGTGTTTACAAGCAACCGCGCCCCATTCGGCACGGCTTTCCATTTTGGCGCCTCACCTGCTGGGTCCTGTTTCTGTGTTTTGATTTTGTTATTTAATGTTTTTCACTTTCTTTTTTATTATTTGCTTAATTTTTTTATTTTTATTTTGCAGTTTAATATGTAATAACGGATTTTCAGGCGGTATGAAATGGATCAAGTCGACCAGCACATTTTAGACGCCTGCAAACAAGTGGAATGGTTTGTTTTTATTTTTCCCATTTGTAATTTCGATTGTTTCAGTTCGTTTATTGAAGAACATGAATCCCTCGCTAGTTTTTCTACGGAAAATACTATCGAATTTCTTGTGAGGTTCGTTTTATTCTATTTTGAACTCCAATTTGGTCATTCAATTAATTTTGTTCTTCTTTTACAAAAATATGTTTTTCAGATGTGTTTGGTCTATTATCCCCTCTTCCGTCAAAGAAATTCCCTCTTGCAAGCTTCCGCCGAGTATTTCATATAGATTCAAGCTAGCTTCGCAGATCGCAGAGAAATTTCAGGTAATGTTATTGTTTAAACAATTTAATAAAACTATTTAGGAAGCCAAAATTGGCAGTGGATATGGCTACCAAGCCCTTCTTTATGGAAATGTAACGGAACTTCGGAAAATTTTTCTTGATGTCATCGAGAAGCTTCCGCGGCAACAGGGCGAAGGAGGTGACCATCACCACGGTAGGTTCTACCAATTCTTACTTTTAACCTTGCATATTTTATTTATATATATTTTCTTGTTCAGATGACACTATTCTCTCGTTGGCTGCTGAGTACGCTGGAAATCGTGACCTCTGGGTTCCCGAATTCTGCCGTCGCTATAAACTCCACCACGATGGTCGTTTCTGGTGCCCTGGAGAGGTTTTTTTTTTGTTAAAACAATTAATTTTAAGTGTTATTTGCAGGGTGATGGTGATTTATTCCCTTTCTTTAACTTTAAAGGCGATTTGTGGTCGGCGGTTAAGGAACAAGAGAGTAGATCTTTAATCGCTGGGCTCATTCGCTCCGAGGAAGGTACAACTGCTGACCATTTATCGAAACGCTCTGCTGAAAAACCGTTAGTTTTTATTTATTCTGTGGCATATCAGTCATTTAGTTCGCTACCGCCAAAACCGACGATTGCGCCTAAGCCAGGATCCAAGCCTCACCCACAAGAAGACGACAGGACGGCGAAACTAGCAGCAAAACGGGCTAAGCTGGCTGAAATTATGCAGAACATCGATGAAAAGAGATCTGCCCTTTTCGAGGTTGGTTTGTTCTATTTTTGTGTAATAAAATGCCTTTAGGCTCACGTACGCGCCAGGGATCAAAACAAGGAGATCGATCAGTTGGTGTCGGAGCCCAAACGCGACAGACTCGTGACACTTCTTATGAATCCTGAGGAAGGAAAACGTAAAATTATGGTATGTTTTTGAACCTTATCAAACTTTGCTTTTTTCTTTTTATTATCTTTTTTTGACAATTTCCTGAAAATGTTCTGGATACACCAGCTTAGCTATCCTCTTGAATTGCAGGCTTAACTAAAATTCGGCTAACCCCCTCCTCTTTTCGGCTAACCCCCTCCTCATTTCGGCTATTTAGGTCATTCAGATACGCCCCACCTTAGGGTGTTTATAAATAGCATTGATTGGGGTCCAAACTGAGCATATGAATCCGTACTTGTGTAGGCGTCTTAGCCGCAGTTTTCCCATTTTACGTGACAGAAACGCCGTATATTGATCGCTGTAAATGTTCCCTTCAGGAGCAGCTCAACAAAGCTGATGAGAAAGTTTCACAGTTGGAGCAGCAGTGGGAAGAAGTGCGACAGACCAAGGTTGCGGAATTGGAGTCTCTAAGGAGTGAGAAGGGATTTGCGGTAAATTTCTGGAGTCTTTTCCAATTTATCGATTTTTTAGGGAAAAATTGACCGGATCCAAAAGGAGACGGCACAGAAGAAGGATGAAAGGCAGCAGTTGTTCGAGCAACGAGAGTACTCTGCTGTTCTTAAGGATAAATTGGTTCGTTGTTTTACTTCTTTTTAATTTCTGTTTATATTCTAAATTTCAAGTTGTCAATTTAGGCCGCCCGTGTTGCTAAGAAGGGAGATGAAACCGTCAACAGGAATGCCATCACAAAGAGAATCTTTGAAATGACTGCGAGCCTGAAGAAGCAGAAGGAAGAGCTTGATAAGGTACTTTTCTCGTGTTGTTGAAAATATTTTACATTTAGGTTTTGCACGAGAACAAAGTCATCCAAAAGGAAATGAACTGGATCTCGCAGTCCTTGTACAGATCCTTCAACATTATTGAAGAGACTTTGTATAGGGTTAGTGAATCTACTTGTATATGAATTTTTGAGTTTTAGGACACCGAAACCTACAAAGGCGAACAGGCCTATCGTCTTTTTGGCAGAATCAACGTGAAGTGCAACTCGTCAAGGGATTATATTGAAAAGAACGGAGCCCTGCTTCGGCAGACGGAACACATTACTGATCAGGTATGGTTTTATTGCTTTGTCTATAGTTTTTGGTAGGCTTTTAACAGAAAAAATAGCAGTCAGCAGATGAATATTGTTTTTTTTTTTTAAAAGTCTCTCTGACCATAAAGCGGTCTCTTTGACCTTTATTATTGTAGTCCACAATTAGTTATTTGAATACGCAAATTATATCCACCAACGTTGTTTTTGCATGCTAATATAGGGAAAAGGTTGTATCAATTCTTTTAAAGTTAATCTATACGTGTGTTTGGGCGGTCTGAGGACGACTTAGGTTTGAATTAGCTTGAGAATTACTTTTCCTTACCGTTTTAACTATTTTAACCACAAGAACCGTACGATTTTCTTTATAATTTTCTCTAATGTTTGTACTGTATGCCTTCGTAATCTACTAAATGAACTCAACACTTGAAACAAGTGTTGAGGGATACAATGTGTCAAGTTACCGGATGAATTTCAGATAAGCTTTGCACCCTTGTGTGACCCCAAGGTCGGTTTGGTCCCCGAACCAATGCGAATAATAGAAAGTGGAGGTTGAACTGAATGACATCTTTTGGGGGGCCTATATGAAATCAATATAATTGCCCGCAATTTATGTGTTCTGTCTAACTAGTGCACTCGGAACTTCATCAGAAAAACGACTTGTAAAATTTACGCCCCCATACGAGTTGCTCAGGTCAAACACCACCCATTTGTCTCCCCCCTCACATACAAACAATACAGTTACAATAAACGTTCAGCGAGAAAATGAATAATAAATCTTACAACATACTTCATATCTACCTATGATATAGTCATTTTGCGTTTTCCTATCCTAAAAAATATTACTATTGAATCAATTCTAGAAATGACGCTGTTTATGAATTTTATAATAAAACTTTTAAGATTGGATATTCAGCACCGCTGGTGAACCTATTTCGGGTGTTTATTTGAATTGCGTAGTCTGCTACTACTAGGTCAACTGAATTGTTAAATATAGCGTCCAACCGAGGAGAAAATTTGAAGCGGGGCACAACTGAAGCGGGGGGGGGGCGCTACTTGATGAATACTTGAAGTTTGAAAATTGGAATGTTACAATGAAGTAATAACAAACAGTGTTGTTTGTCTAGTGTGTCTCTTGACTTTTTTGCCGTAAAAAGGCAATGAAATGACTATAGGTTTTATTCAGTCTACGTATTTCTTTGACACCTAATTAAATTTGGTTTTAGCTGGAGATTGAGAAACAGAAGAGCTATTCTTCTCAACTGGAGAGGATTCTTCGCGACCTCGAATGCGTGGAGCAGGAGAACCAATCGATGGAAGCCCAACTTCAATAGTTGGTGCACAAATTGTAAGTTTCATATCGTTTTCTGCAGTAAATTCCTTTTCAGGTAGCCCCATTTGAGGGAGGGTGTGCACCAATACATAGCTTCCACCGCTGACAAGGAACGAAGTGTCATTTTTTGAGGTCATATTCGTTACCGGTACGAATGTTGTCATTCTGTAATGTCGATAACCAAGTGTCATGCGAAGAAGAGCGTTTTTGTATTTTTGCACTCCCTTCTGAAAGCTACGTGTCATAACAAGTTATCCACTTTTATTATATTTTACTTTCAATATTGCATTCCATTTTGTTTTACATTGCAAACCGGTAGTTTGAGATTAGATTTTTTTATCCAAACTTTCCATGTGATAGATTTTGTGGTTGTAAATTTTTAAATAAAGTTTGGATGTGATTTTGCTCTTTTTCAATGCGTTTTAATATAAGGCCCCTTGTGTTCGTGCCCTACGAAAGCAAAGAGTGGAAAGAGGTATATTTTCTTATCGCAGGAAAGTGGTGCTTTGGTGGTCGGTCCTAAAAGAAGGATAGTCAGAGTCGTGGCTCTGCAAAAAGTGTAAAAATGGAGTTTCTGCGATTATAGAAAATCGCCTGAAACTTTGAAACAGTAAATACGGCTCAGTCACGAATGTATGTTTTTGGCATCATTGATAGCTGAATTTTAGGTTATATTCACGCCAAATAACAATGTTTTGTGTTTTCTGGGCGTCTAAATTCCAAATTTCGTACAATGAAGATATTTGCCTATCATAAGGAGCTGATGTCAACACTACATCCCCACCATGAGTAAATGTGTGTGTGTGTGTTTGTGTGTGTGTGTGTGTGCGTGTGTGTGTGTGTTTTGATGATGTTCAAAGAGTGATGTCTGCAATATAGGATACTCAGGCAGGTAGCAGCCAATTGATTAAACGAGGAGTTTAAACGTATTAAGGTTCTTCAAACGATGACTGCGTCATTACATTTCAACCATTTTCTTTTATCACCTGTTTGGCATCGCGTTTTCAATTTCCCAAAGCGCGTAAAACACTTAAAATGTGTTGCCCAGACGTGTAAAGTTTGTTAGCTTTTGTGCGGTTTACGGATGTTACAGGAAACCGGCAGAAAAACAGGATAGCTTTTTTGTCCCGCCCGTCCGCATTCAAAGTGTTGATGATGTTCTAAGAGTGATGTGTTCAACATAGAATACTCAGGTAAATGGCTTAAAATTTGTGCCCCAGTCGTGTAAAATCTTACAATTTGTTAGCTTTTTGCAGTTTACGGATGTTACAAGAAACAGGCAAACTTTAGCTACAAGAAAATATCAAAGTAGTCTTTTAGGACACTCTTGCGTAACTGTCCCGCCCGTCCGCATTCGGCTGGATGGCCTTTTTGCCTTCATGGACACTGTTATCTGCAGCGGAAGTACTGGGCGGTGGAATGTCTTCTGACACTGATTAAATGGATTTGGGGTTCAGAACTGATACCGCTAGCTTAGCACTGATCTGTTTTGTCATTAGCTGATGAGTTGGGTTAGAGAATGGGCGGTGCCGTATTTAGGGCTTTTTACGTTAGTGTTGTTGCAGTTGCTACTTAATGCACTATTTTAAACCATGTTATCCGCTTTTATACGGCTTTCTGGAGAAGTTTTCAACATGTGATCCCAATTTTATGCAAAAACTTTTTCAAGATCAAGTTTCAATTTGTCTGCTGTTTCATATGAGCAATCCTGCTGGCGCCTGCATCCTCTTCGAGAAGCCGTTATCAGCGGAAACTCTAGAGATCGATCGCGATAAGTGTTAATAAAGTGGGTGTGTCCCCTTGAAACGCTTCCACCATTCTGAATTGTCGATGTTTAATTAGCTTCTTCTTCATCGCAAAGTTATTGAATTCTTTCTGTTGTTGCCGCTAAAATGGGTATCACATATTTGCATCTGCGCCTGTCTGTCGAACAATTTTAACTCAAATTTAGTGCTGTTACAAATGAAACTTTTCTTTGGTAATTTTGTCTGGATATATCAGAGAAATAAGCAATTTCGGTCTTTTTGGGATTTTCCAAAACATGTATGTGTATTATAGAGAATGAAAATAGTACCCCAAGTAGTAAGCTTGATCCTTTATGTACCCAAAACCCATTAAAACATAGCTCGTTTATCTGTTTTACATCAATTAAAATGGAAAACGTTTCTTTATCCCCTTCGTCAATCATTCCCCCACTCCCTTTGTTTTTTTTTAACGGAAATCATTATTGTCTTTTTAAAACCGCTGAAACGCTTTAAAAAAAACCCATTGACTTTTGTATTCCGTATAAGTGTTGCGTAAAAGAGGGTTTAGTACAAAAGCATGAGGCTCACACTTTTGGTGACCACCCTCTGCGTGGTCTGGAGTGGATTTGTGTCCGCCGCGGCTACGGGTAAGAAAATAAAAGCAAACGACGGTTAGAATGATTTTAAGACCGAATTTGTCAGCACGATGGTTTCTTTAACGGAACCGTATGTGTATGTAAACCTGGATTTTCCGGCGACTCTTGCCAGAAGCGGATCTGCTTGAATGATGGAGTGGCTAGAACAGGAGTAGGAGTAGCTTTTGACAATGGATGCTATTGCCCACCAGGATTTTTAGGAGCTAACTGTCAACCAAGTACAGAACTATGGCAAAATTTCATTAAAATGAATTTAGCAAAGTGTGTGGATGGAGACAGCAAAGCATTCTACGCCGAAGAGTCGGATAAAATGATTTCTGTTTATATAACGTCAAACATCGATTTGCAAAACAAGATGACTGCTAACGACGATCCTATGAAGGCTATTTGTACCACTTTCACCAATTCTACCTACAACACCCTTCTTGTCTACTATGGAAGTGTGGGTTCTATACGCTTATAATCGTCTTTTGTTAACGCACGAACTACTAAATTTTAATTGCAACACCGATTTGGTTTTGGAACAAATTTAACATGACTCTTACGTTAGAAAAGTTCATTGCAAAATTATCTAAAAGATATTGTCTGTTCGCCCATCCTACTTCGATCGAAACGCGGCCACGCCCCTTTTGCAGCGCATAATGCAAAAATAGGTAATTCGAATATCAACATAATAATAATCCCTCTAATTTCCAAAAAAGAAAACCGCCCAAGTGGGGTTACCCGGCATTATATTGGGAACCACAGGTGTTGGGCTGAAAAAACCTTGTTCAACTGTTTTATGGGGGTAATTTAGCGGTTTCGAGTGACAAATTATAATAAAAAGAATCACGACAAACTTTGCCTTTTAATTGTTTTGAAGGCGATTTTTTGGGTTGGCTATACTAAGGTGGCGTCTCTCAAAGTTAGATAGTCAAAGTTAGTCAAGTCAAAGTTAGATTTCATCATAATGCTGAAAAATGGAGAAAACCAAAATAACCTTCTTAGAATGATTACTGGTTTCACCAAACTAAATAGGTTTTTTCTGAACACCTGAAACAAATCATATTTTTCGTGTTTTTGTTGGCCGCCCATTCTGAAAGCCTTGAATTATTATATGCAAATTTTACGTTTAAGTAAGATTGCTTTTTAATGGAAGGTGAACATCCTGCTTAGAAAATGTTCAGAAAATTGTTTTTTATATGATAAAGATTTTTTTTTGCAGAGTCGTATTCGATTGCCGAAAGAAAATTGCCGGGATACTTTCAATACGACAATTTTAGAAGATTGCGTTAATGATCATGACAACCTGATACATCCCAGTTGCCCAGGAACTGATAGTCTTTCTATCAATGTTAAAGCTATTTCCACTGTCGTGGACAACACAACTCCCAACTCCCAGGTTAGGAAACTGTGTTTTTCAGCAAATATTATTTTAGTTGTTTATAATTACAAATTATCCCCTGGCGAACGTTGTTGATCAGGATGTACAAAACGTTGTCAAAAAGGCCATATCGAAGAGACTCACGGTAGATATTTGTTGAAACTTAAAACAAAGTGTTTTAGATTCACAGTCTTGTTTTTACAACACCGGATGTTATGGATTACACGGAATTTGCGAATCCCAACAATACTGGTTACCAGGTACGGTTCCCAAACAACTTTTAAAGCATAGTTGCTCAAAAAAGCTAGAGTTTCTTATTAATATCATTATTTATGTTAGAAAGTCAAACACAATTCCTATTTGCGAAAGTCCCCGTTCCGGCAATTTAATTAATTGAAAAAAGTGGTTGAAGCAAGTTAAACTACGTTTTTCAGGCACTCAAAACTATTGCTGAAAGCACTCTTGGAGCCTATGTCACGCCATATTCTGGAACTGCCAGCAATCTTTTTAGAAAAAGCAATAATCAAAAGGTAGGCCATTTTCTAACTGTTTTGAACTGTTTTTAGGCAGCAAAAAAGTTGCTTTCAATGGCCAAAAATGGAATTACCCCTGCTGCTATGTTTTCAACCCGAACTCCATCGCCGCAGGTTTTGTACATTGGCAAAGGCAACGTTTTTTACGCCTCTTCCCGTGTTCAAGACATCGATTGTTGGTTACATTTCATTGAAATTTTAAGGAAAAGTTTCAGACAACCCATTTGAAGGCCAGTTTTTCAACTTCTCCTCTTTTCATCCATTACCCACGAACACTTCTTATGCAATCGATACTGGTTATTACAAAATGGCAAAGTGAGTCAATTTTAAGGATACTTTAATTTGTGCTCTAGGGCGATTGCTACAGACGATTTGATTCAATTTTTTATGAATGATCGAACCCTACCACAAAGCAATGTTTTGATTTTTACCGAAAAGACAGCCGATGTGTATCCTGCGATTACCACGTCTGAAATTGTTGATGCATCTTCGCCTTATGGAAACGTTGGTAAGCGTTTTTTACACTTACGACGCTGTCCCTGTAAGAATCGAGCAAGAGGGGGGGGGTAATCGGATCGGATTGCTGAGAAGTTGTGTATGACCTTCCTATGAGCTAATCATGACTTGAATGGGAGATCAAAATACCCAGAATATAACATGTTTCTTAGTCAGAAAAACTTCTCCCCTAGGATTCCCACACTTTGGTTGAAGCCTGAGGGGCGAAGTTACGTTTTAACATAAAATGGCCCTAACTCAAGTCATTTGGGGCCCCATTTTTGCCTAGATTTCCTTCTGATGCAAATTACTGTATAAACATTGAATATACAAACCACGAAAGCATAGCGTAATCTGAAAACAATGAATGGACTTAGAAGGAAGCCGAAAAAAGCGATCTGGATTCCAATCAATCAGTAATGAGGTGACCTCTTGTAACTTTCCCAAACCTGAACCCCTAAATGGGAGATCAAATTACCCAGAATAAAACATGTTTCTTAGTCAGAAAAACTTCTCCTTGGATTTCTAAGCTTTTGTTGAAGCCTGGGGAGCGAAGTTACGTTTTAACATACAATGGCCCAACCCGCACCTTTATATTTTACAATACAAACGGTTTATACTCTAGGGCTGTTCCCTGAACCGCCAGAATGTATCACAGTTGTCGAATTCAATCCCACGACGTTGTCTTGATTGATCCCATTCTCCATTGATTCTGCTACAATGTCCTCCTGACCAAGTTGCTGGTACAGCTCTCCTTGGGGGAAACAGCTTCTTCTCAGGGTCATGGGACGGTCGGGGTACTGTAGACGACTTCGGTGATCCATTTGGTTGGAGCTACGTCCTCACGGGACTCCACTCCGGCTTGAAGACGGGCAATCCAGGCCCGGTTGGGAGAGCGGTGAAGGGAACGACCGCACTGCCGCGCGAGACGCAGGAAAGTTTACTTAGTTTACCGCACCTTTACTCACGTCAATTTCGGGGTTTCGGGTTACGGTACATTTTCAAACTTCACCAAATGCTTTGATTTATAAGTCGTTAGTTGCAGCAAATTTGATTTCCAGAAGTATTGTCAATTTGCGAAAACTTCAAATCTTAATGAGAACCGAGTAAACAGCAAAAATCCGAAAATGTGATTGAAAAGGTCGAAATTCACGCATTTTTGCGTATTTTCTCGAAAATTTTCACGTAAGAGAAAAAATCAAAAACATGTTTTGAATTTTCCAAGTAATTTGTCAGCTTTTCTATTTTGAAACTTTTGTAATCGCTCGTTACAATTGTTGTAAAAGCTCTTTGAAAATGTTGTAAACGCGTTTTCTCGTTTTGGATGTTATGAAAAGTAGTAATATTCAGTAAATAAATCGTTTCAATATGTTTCCTGGCAATTCTAATCTAATTTTAACGAGGATTGCTGAAATTAGTTGGAAAATTGCTGGCAGCGATTACAATGTTACGATTTTCAAACGTCATTTTGATAACCATATCGATTTGATAAAATCTAAATTATAATAAAATTAAATAATTTCTTCACCGTGATTATCCCTTTTGGGATAAAATTTCAATCAGATAGAAAATCTAAATTGTCATGCTGCATTAGAAACTTCAAACATTTTTTTAAAGTTACAGAACAGTAGAATATAATTGGTTTTGAAAACAAATGTAACGAAATTCAACAATGACAACAAATTTTTGTTTCGGGCCGGCCCGATATTTCTTAACAAAAATCACAATTTTCCTTGGCCCATCCGGGCCCGGCCCGAAAAAATCTCTGCCGACCCGCGTCAAGTTTTACGATTGTTTTGGATTTCATTTCAAAAATGGGGCGTGCTATTAAAAATTGTAAAATGCTGTATTTAATTCAGAGTTTCACGACACGCCTCTTTAAAAGCATAACTTTAGTAATTGCTTTAAAGTGTTTAACGTGTGTCGTAAAAATCCTGTTTTTAAATTTATAAAACGCTTGTTTTGTTTTTACTCCAAGTAGAAACGTTAGTAAGGTTAAAAACAAGCTTTTCAAGTTAAAAACAAAAACAAGTTCAAGAAAAAAAAACTTTTTCTTTCATCGGGGTTTAATTTTTTTTCAGAATCCGGTGCTCGAACCTTGGTTGGAAAACTGGCCAACCCTGCGTTGATCTTAAATCCTCAATTTACTTCCTTCTATCCTTCTGGTTTAATAACTTTGGACAATTCTACATATTCTACTCGCCCGGGATGTCAATTTTCGGTAACTTTGGGAACTGTGCAATGTATCCAAACGAATGCCGCCTTCCTTCAGGTAAGGAATAGCGCCCTTTTTGAAACATAGTTTTTCAGCTAAGAACTGTTGACTTTGTCGGTTCAGTTACTCCATTCTATTGTGTTGGAAATGGCAAGTTTATTTAAAAATTATTAAAATGTGGCCTATACAAAATTATCTATATTATCGTAAAACAACAATCAAGCGAAGACTGCGAGTCATTTTCGTTATTTCTACATTAAACCCGGTCTTTTGTGAAAAAACAAGATCATTAACCATTTTCATATAAGTTAATTACAATTTAATGTAAATTTGGGGTTTCGAAGTTAAAACACGTAGTTTGGTTAAAAGAAATGAAACATCAACTTGTGAAATTTTCGTGTGTGTAACTGTATTATAAGGTAGAAATGTATCGCAAAACTTCAACAATTTTTTAATTTTCTAACGGTTTAGGTATTGAAAACAGTTTTGGTATTGAAAATGTGCATAAATAAAAATGTGCATAATCCGTTTCAGTTGAATTGCTGGATTGACCAAAAAAAATCTGTCTGAGCTTCGTTTATAGAACAAATGTGAAAAAAGTTGCATTCCTGCTTTTTATGAACAAATGTGTTGCTGTTTACCAAAACAGGTCTGCAAAAATCAAAGAAACACATTGGAAATATCAAACCATTAAGGAGTAGAACATACACATTTTTTGAAAAACACCATTTTTTCTGAAAGATTCCAATTTCTTTTTCTTTTAGCTCAAACCACTGAAGGCAAATCATTCGAATTCGAAGAAGACTTCCTTGTCAGTGAAGCTGATGGTAAGAATATAAATGTTTCAAAACTCGATGCTCAAATTCAGCTGATAAGAAGTGTACGGATTCTGGAGACGCTGCTTCAAAGCTAACAACGAACCAGAGAAGCTTTGTGATCATTTCCCGTAATGCCAGAGAAATTGACCCAAGCACTAACAGGTTATTGTGATTTTTTAAGCGTAGTATCTGAGTTCTAGACCAACGGCAAACTCTCCTGTTGATCGACTTTACATAAACAAGGGAAATGTTTTCTCTTATTTGCTGAAGCAACAAGCACAGACCAACGCGACCTTCTACAAGCAGTTTGTTTATAATCTCGTGGACAAGACTTCTGTGACTAATACCGATGTGGGTTCTGTTAACTAATTTGTTCTCTTTATTCTGCGGTCTGTTTTCAACAAAGCATAACTGCATCGGAAATTTAAGACGCATTATTTCTAAGCCTCGAGCGCATGCCGGTCCCAGCCCAACATTTTTGGTTTCGATTGGGCTGAAAACATAGAAAACGGTTGTATGGATCACAGTATTCGAAAAAAATGCATGGACACCGGTATTCGAAAAAAAAAATGCGTTTGTTGGGATTCATGTTTCCAGCGTGCCAAAAATTTAGAAGTCGTAACTAGTTTTTCATATCTCGGTTCGGAAGCATGCAAATCACATTTTGAAAAAAAAGCGATCGTTAGCTAATTTTACAAGGATTAAAAGTTATTTTACTGCAAAAATTGTAAAATGGTTATGAAGGACTGATTTTGTCATTTTTCTTCAATAAATTTGAAAAAAATATAGGTTTTTCATGTCTCCTGAATTTTTTTTTAAAAAGTCCGTCGGAGATCTTTATCGATTCGTATTCTACGCAAAATTTGACATTAGAGTAGTATTTCCACAAAGCCTGAACCTCTCCCACTGGTTGTGAAGGAATGGGACCGGAAGGTGATGAAACCGCTCGATCCTTACAGATATCGCGTCTTAAAGGACGGGTGACCTGGTCCCGCCGCGGCAGCTAATTGCCAGCTTTGCCGTTTAGCCAGGGCTCCTATTGGCAGACGCTTTACATTCGCAAGGGTGTGGGATTGGCCGTGGTTACTGACTTTACTACAGCTTCAACCAAGCGAAAGTCAGCGAGAAAAAGCCGATTTTTCTCTTTGTCATAGCATTTTGCAAGATTTTCCGCTAAGCTTAGCACGAATGCATTATCAATGCTTTTTTGGCAGGATTTCAATTTGGCGGCAGCTATACTATGTTCCAAACTTATCTGTTGTTATGGGGCCCTACCATTTCAAATAGACTATAACTATACTGGCATCCAAGATGTTTTTAATGCCACTGTGCGTGTTAGCATGCTACAAAACCTGTTTCTATTGTGAAATTTAACCATTTTTCCAAAAGACGTCTTTGGCATTATCATTTGCAGCAAATACGAAGAAAAGCGCTTTATACTAAACACTGTGAAGAAAAAAACCGTATAATTTAGTTCACATTTCTTATAGACATAGTTAAAAAAAAAAGATTGAACCCTAGCCAAAATTTAAAAAAAGATGACATCTCTTCATTTGATATTTTAAAACAGTGCGAGTCTCTTCAAGGTACTTTTTCGTTGTAGGCAGATTTTGAGAGAAACTTTAATGTTAGTTAATTTGGCAGTTTGTAATTGCTTTCGAAAAAAAAACTAATTTCATGTTGTCTTTTTTTTTAAATTGTTAGTTATAAAGTGTTCTATGGGTTCTTCAAAACTGAAAAATAAATGAATAATTAAACGAAGACACCGTTTTTGGTCAATATTCTGAAATTCTGCAAAAATTTCTTTTCATTTTTCTTTTCTGGGCTGACCGAGGATCAAGTTTCTCAGCATAAAGCATTTGATTGATATAATTACGATTAACAGACAACCAGAAAAAAAATTACCAAAGAGAACCAGAAAAAAATTACCAAAAAATTACGAAAAAAAAATTGTACCAAAGAAGCTCCGCTAAATTCAGTTAAGTACCATAACTGTTTGAAAAATTAATTATAAACGCGTCGTTTTTTTTACACAAATTTTGCATTAATTGTGATGCATCAATTGTTAGTTACAAACTATATTATACATAAATAGATAAACATAAGATAAATATATTAATATATTATTTATAAACACTTGCTACAGGTTTGTTTTCGAATCCGTAAATTTAAAACAAGAACTTTTCTAGGCACCTCGTGGTAATGACTCCGCGCTAATATTCATGAACAACGTAATGAACATCACAGCAGAAGCAACTGATGTTAACGAAAACACCGATTTGCCTTGGCTGGATGCGTTAAAAGACACTGCTGGTTTTTTGGCTGGGCTTAACACTGGACAAAAGGATGGATCATCAGGTAAGCCCTATTGACAAAAGTTCAAACACAAGTTTTTAGACATCTTTTTGGTGATTGACAATGGAACGTTCACAGTTGACTTTGAAAAAGATGTTAAACTTTTTGAAGATTTGTACACATCAAGGTCCAGGGTACAGTAGCCCGTTTATCCTTGTATAACTCGCCTTTAGCTGTTTATTCTCGCTTTGGATACCTATGAATCCTATGCTCCAGGAAAAACCCAAAGTATGGTTCTTGCAGCCGCTCGCACAGGAGGAACCTTGCTCAGATTTACGGATTATGATGATCTTCAAAAGGTACTCAATAGAAATTGGTTTTAATGATCAATTTTCAGTTCTTCGACAACTATTTCCTTAGCGAAGGAGAGGTCTACATTTCCCAGAGTGACGTGGTTTATCAGCATCTGCTGCCGTTTGCTCTGACAGTACAAACAGACCCTATCAATATGCCAGAACAACTCGAAACATACAATGTTTCCTATACCCTTGTTATTTACGGAACTACCGAAGGTGGGTTGTGCTAAAAGACATACCAACTTTAATTTCAATGTGTCACAAGAACACAACGACCTATAAGTAATTTCTGTGCCCTCTCTAACTACAACGCTCTCTCGGTAGCAAAAGTCGGTCATCGTGCCATAGATCACGAAGTTTTACTTTAATCAGAGATCGCGCAGAAACAACAGAGGTTTCGTTTCCTTTTCGTCACATACTGCGTTAAATATATGTTGCATACAGCAGTAGTTTGAAGGGGCTTGCAGCGTAAAATCTCGTTTTTTTACTTAAATCATGTTAAAAAACATGTTTGAAACACTGACAGCGTAATGGAAAAAACTGTTAATATACTAGATTTGATTATTCTATTAAAATTTCATAAATTGTTTTACAATGAATTGAGACAGAAAAAATATACAGTAACGGCCACAAAGATATCAACTCTATGGGTTTTGAAATTTTGACTTCAATCTATCCGATAATCTAGAACTTTCCACATGTTATGTTTCACGCTCTTTTCAGCAAAATCAACTTTTAATGACTTGACAAGAAATGTTCCGTGGTCTTGCTAGCGTGTTGAAAATGTTCGATTTTTCGAACTCTGATACTTTTGGTAACAACTGGCATGCATTTTATTAATTCATTAAAATTTCCATTAAATGAGCATTTTGATACAACTTTAAAATTAGTCTTAGTAACACAACACATGGTTTTCGAAAACGGTTACCAGATTTCATGTTCACCAGCAAACATCGAAAAATTGCAATTGTTTCAAAACGCTGGCAAGACCAAGTAATATTTTCTCCTAAAGTCCTCTAAAGTAAATGTTGCTGCAAAGAACATGAAAACAGTTTTTTTTTTAAGTTTGGAAACTTTCAGACTATCGGAGTGGTTTTCGAGCGAAAAAAATGTGTGAAAATAGCCCATTTTTGTCCATTTTGACGCAAATCAAGGGTAGCCTTTTGAAGAAAGCAAAAATTGTTAAAAGATTAATTCAAATACAACATCTGCGAAAAAAAAACCAAATACAAATACAATATCTGCCTATTGCCGTTTTACACTTTTCCCACGTTTCTAGACATAAAATTTTACCTTGCAAATTAAATTGCAAAAACCGAAGTTTGATATATTTATGGCCGGTATGGATACGGTTCATATACATTGATTCTGATAAAACAAACAAAACAAAAAAGAAAATACAGAAGATCAGTTTCTCTCACATTATCAACGGATGAGTGGCAATAGAGCGCAGTTACTGGCTTCTAGGTGCGAGTCGCGACAATAACGTTCGACCACTGTACTTTGGGTGCTGACATCAACAAACTACATATAATTTTTCAGGTAACCGAAATCTGCTTACAAAGTTACTGTCCTTGAAAACAACATATTGTAGTTTTAGCCACTTTCCGTCGAGAGTCGACCAATATATTGTTAAAATGGCGATTTTTATATTAGTTAAAATGTTTATTACCCTGAACATGGAAACTGAAAAATGATGTCAATATTTTCTCTTTCTCATTCATAATTTATATCTTTTCAGTTTTGGATGTCACTATGAACTGCGGCTCATCAACGAAAGGTAAACAAGTTCTCTTTGTTTTGTGAAAATGTAGTTTTAGAACCTCTAAATGCAACTTCTACTTTCGGAGAAGCCAACATTTTTTCTTTAAGTTCACTACAAGGAGAAAATGTCTGCAGCTTTTTTGTTATGTTTGCTGGCCCTCAAGCTAGAGCAGTAGGTTTTTTTATATATATTTTATTGCTAACAATTTCGGGGTATTTTTTTCCATTACTTAGGAAGTAAAACGAGACGATTTAGTTTTCTGTTTTCAAATTTACGAAAAGTATGAGCAGCATTCTTTCGCAACAGTTGAATCTAAAAAATGCTCAAACGGCTAAATCCTTTTTTTTTTTTTTGAAATTCAAAACGTTTAAAATTAGCTTTCACTGCGGAGCAAAACTATGGCCCCACCCAGAAAAGTGGCAATATCTGGTTTAGACGGTATTTTCATCAAACGGCACCTTGTAAATCGCATTCTGCGTGATTGATAACCCTGTTATCACCTCTTACAAAATAGGTTGTCTGAGAAAATATTGATTTATCGATTTTCCCCGTTTTTCGGCCGTTGCAAAACTATGGCTCCACCTCATTTTTTTTGCATTTTCAGTTTTGTATTATTTTGGATCACTCTACACCGAAATACATAAATTTGACTGCGACTGCCTAAGCTTAAAAGTCGCTTCTACCTCAAAAAAAGTATGCTGTCAACCTGTTCTCTTTTTTCTCATCTGCCTATTTTGCGTTTAATTATCAGTGAAACTGTAAAAAAAAACAATCCTTTTTAAAAATTATTAATTGCTTGATTTTATATTTCTCAGCCCACCTCCAAATTTTGAAGAAGGCGCGCTTTGGTTAGCATCACTTTTAAGAGGCGGAAAACGGAAGACAAAAGATTTTTTAGGACGCAGAATAACAAGAACAGTTTTATTGTTCTTATTTGAGCTATTTTCTTCACTTTGGAACCCCATACAAAACGGAAAATGCAAAAATGTAAGGTGGGCCTTAGTTTTGCACCGGCCACAAAACGGGAAAAATCGAAAAATCAATATCTTTCTCCGACAATCAATTTTGTAAGAGGTGATAATAGGGTCATCAATCACGCAGAATTCAACAAACAAGTTGCCGTTGGATGAAAATACCGTCTAACTCAGATATTGCCACTTTTGGGGGGCGGGGCCATAGTTTTGCACCGCAGTGTATTTTGGCTTTTTTTGATTGAATAGTATTTCGAAATAAAAAAAGTTCTTCTCTGTTTAAATAAGTTGACGAAGGTCTATAAAATTGTGTAAGTCAATAAGTCTGTTATTGAGTTCGCGTGCACATTGCAATTCACAAATTTCTTTTTTTTCAGGTTAACGTTCTCGTTTATGCCAAAAACAAGGAATTACCACTATCTACAAGGTCAATTGTTGGATTCACAAACAATCCAACAACTTCCGTTTCTCAACCTCTTCTTAACTTTGGTTTGATTTCAAAAGTAAAACCAAGAACCAAATTTCAGCTAAAAGGGATCCCCAGTATCCTGTTGCAACTCAACCCAATACTGTGCTCACTATTCTGGATTCATCACGCAACGTTAGTTTCTTTTAAAAAGACGTAAAATGAAATTATTTTAAGGTGGTGTTAACCAGCAACATGACCAGTCGTCAGAGTTGTTTTGACTTTAACAGCATTCTGAATTACAACTTCCAGTGCACAAAAGCCAACGACTTCTATTACTTCCAGGTTTGTAACAAAAAGAAGATTTAAAATTATTCCATTATTTTAGACAACATTCCTTGACGAAAGCAATAGTTTACACACTAGAACGTTTGTAACTCAGTGTATATCTGAAATGGGTAAATGCTTGAACGGAGGTCAATTCGAGGTAAATTGTGTTATGTTTTTGTGAATACATATAAAAAATAGAACGGAGCTTGCGTCTGTCCAGTTGGCTTCAAAGGAGACATTTGTGAAACACCAATTTGTCAGAACGGAGGTTTGAAAATCACAAATTAATTTAAAAGCTCTTTTAGGTACTATAACCCCTGCCAACACCTGCTCTTGCGTGGATGGTTTCACTGGAGATTTCTGCCAAATTTGTGAATTTCTTCTTCAAAAGAAAATAATTTACAAAAATTCAGCTGCTGCTGGTTGCATAAATATGCCTACTATTCCGGATAGTCGTTCAGAAGTCACTTCTCTTATTTTTGTAATGGAGGCAACAGCTGGAGTGACGTTCACTACTGTTTCTCAGCTTCCAGGAGTACAGATTACAGTTGTGCAATGTAGGTTTGCAAATGTTCTCTTCATTCATGACAACTTCCGTTTTATATTTTTTTTGGTAACGAAGCCGACGCGAAACGTTGCGTATGGCATAAACGGTTCCGTATATTAGAGTAACGAATACATCGGACTGGCGTCTGGGGTGTGCAACAAGTGCCCACAATTTTGTCAAAAACCAATGATACCATCTTCAATTGAATGTAGCGAAGCACATGTGTTTTTTGAATTAGGCAGAAATAAACTTTTCTGGTCTAAAATTGCTCGTAGAAAACGAATATTACCATGCCAGCAGACGATTGCTACACGCTGTTACGTAAAGTGGCAAAAACTAGGATTTTTCGAAAATTTCGCAGCATTTAGTCTTTTTTTCGAGTTTAATCGTAAAAGCAACCATATCGCAATTAATTACCAACCTGTTGTATGTAACATTATCTATCGATTGCTTTTTTCAAAAGTTAAAAACGTTACGTTGAAAGCGAGTTATGACATTGGGCCTTAACGATTCCTTAAGGACCTTAAGGTACCAACATGTAAAAAGAGGTATGTTTTGCTCTTATTTAGGTCCCGGATAACAATCGTCTTCTTTGTTTTAGCCTAATATATTCCTGCTGGGACCGCAGCCTGCCGGCTCAAGTAGATACCGTATTTTAAAATGGCGTTTTGCACCCTTTCCGCGTCACCGTTCGTCATGACGAGACTAAAATTTTCAACATTTGAAAATTGCATTTTATTGCATTTTTGACGTTGAATTCAACAAAATAGATTATTTTGCGCACATTTGAACTTTGAGAGTAAGGTGATCAAAAAAACCTTATTTTTGTCGTTATTTTCAAACGTTTTGCCAAAACTAACGACTTCATCGTCACTTTTTTGTAATGACACAAAAAGAAACTTTTTTCCCGCACTATGAGCAATCGAAAGAGACCCTCCCTGGCATTCGTTTCACATCTCGGAGCTGAGATAGCAAAAAACTGAACTTTCAATTTTAAAAATTAATAAAATTTCAAAACAGGCAAACCGAAGTATTCAGGCCATTTTCTGACCTTAGTGAAATGAAATATTTGAACTAGAGCCGAATCCAAGAAATTTTTTCCGGCTGTGTCCGCAGGCCCCCAAACTGGGTGAAGGGACTCAGAAAACGTGTCTTAAAGCCGGATACCCGTTTTCGGCAAAGGATACTTTCCAAATTCTTGTCAATAAATGTTATTTTACAGTTTTAGAACATAATGTGCTTTTCAGAACACGCTAAGTTTTTGAATGTTTCAAACAGGCTTTTTGAATATAAATATTCGATTTGAAAGCAATGGTATACATTTTGTTTTGCGCACTTTCTAATTACAATGCTATCTCGAAAGGAAAGTAGGTCATCGTTCAATTTTTCTGCAAAATAGCTTTTCAATTTCAAAGGGCGCAGAAACAACCCATAGCCTATTGCGTTTCAACCATAACTGCTTTTATGCAAAGACTGTAAGCTTTTTTAACCTTAAAAGCCAAAATTTTTTTCGATATTCTCAAAAATTTTCAAAAACATTTTGTCAGAGAAGTGAAGTAAAGTTTAAAAAAACTTGTCTTTAATTTTACATATCTTTTTCTGACATTTTAGTCTCTTCTACGAAAACAGAGATTTCGATAAGAGACTCAATGAAATCATCTTCTATGAAACCGCGCTTTTTTTTCCAGAACAAATTTTCAGAACTTAAAAAAGTAGTAATATATTTGTTTCTTTTCTTTTCGGATGAAAAAAGAACAGTAAGCTCTCTAAAAAATTTTCATCAAATAAAGGTTCATCTTCGTTTCCACCTTACGATGTGATCATTTTAGATGTTTTAAACGCTGTAAACTCGGTAAGATGCCTTTTTTGAATTATTAAAAATTGGAGCCACAAATCAGAATTATTTTTGCGATAAATTTAAAACCGTCAAATCACTGTGTTTTTTGTTTAACTTTTCAAAATATAAAAATAACTTTTTTGTTCTTTTGACTTGCAAATTATTTTAGGGAACTGTAAAAATATTACCACAACTCAGCTTGGAACCGACGCAACTAAACTGAAAAACGCTGTCCCTGGAGGAATTACACCTTGCGAACCTTCTAGCGATAATGCTGTTAACGCCCTTCTAGCTGGATTCAAAAGCCAGGTTTACTTTCTTTTTTGTTATCAACATTCAGCATGTTTTTAGGCTACTGACCGTGCGGTTGTTGTCTTTTTCATCAACAGTAACTTTACTCCAACTAATTTTAACCAAGACGTATACAACAAGTTGGCTTCGCAGAGAGTAGATCTCAGAATCTTCTCAACAAAAACGCCAAACCCCGATTTGGACCTTTTGGCTCAGTTTGGAAATGGAATTGTTTACCAGGATGACGCAGTCAACTTTGGATTTGTTTGTTTCTAAAAACTCTTTTTTTACAAAATGAATTTAGTATTTTTCCAATTACACTGCAACACTTTTCCAACCCAAGGTAAACAGCTATAACACCGGTGTTCCTCGTTTGGCTGTAGCGCAATCTGGAACGGGACCACTCAATAGTCTCACACTTTTCAAGGATGAAGCTGAACTTTCAACTGTGAAATACATCGTACACACATTCAATGGAGTAGTTACTGTTAAAGGTAGGTACAATAAAAACTGGTTGTATCTTCATTATGAATTACTTACATATAGCTGTCGCCAAATTGGAATCTTGCCAAAAACGGCCTTTTTTCAGCATGCGTACGTTACTCAGGCGAGAGAGCGTGCAATAAGTGTAGATGCAGAGAAAAGATCGTTTTTTTCGTTTGTTTTCTGCTAAAATCCTTCTGGCTATTTTTATTTTAACGCTGCTGAAATATGCTATTTTGGTTTATTTTAATTTGATTTTTTTTTCATTTTTTTGGTTTGAAATTCGATTTTATCAGTTTCACGTTCCGAAAGTTTGTAAATTTAGGCTGAACTTACCCCACTGACTCATTAAAGATATCTAAAACTGAAAAATGTATAAGGAGAAGAAACTTGCTTAAACTATGCGTTTTACAAGCAACCTCGAATCTGTTTTATTTAAACTCACAGCTTTAAACTTGAACATTTTGCTTTTTGTGTTCATGACCCTATCTCAACAGCAGAAACACACAAAAAGCGAAATATTCGAAATTCTGAGGGTTTGAAAACTAATAAACATGTAGAAAAATGATTTTGAAACGTATATAGTTGATGCCGAAACTGTTTCGGCACGACTTGTCAATGCAATATAGGATACTCAGACCGCGTACGCATCCAAATCGGTCGAAATATGTTTGGGGAGAAGTGTGATTGAAAAATTTTGTTAAAATATATATTGAAAAAATAAACATCAAAATTTAAATAATTTTTTTCCATTCATTTTCTTGCCTGAAAATTAACCATCTTTGTGGTAAAGTTCACCGTCTTTATGTATTTTACTATAGTAACTTTTCTCCGTGCTTCAGAAATTAGGGAAACTTTTCAGGACAACCTGCTACTTCAACGTTTGGATCTGGCGAATCAAAAATCCAGTTCTTCTCTGTAGCGCAAGCCGGTATATTAAAAAAAAACGATGTCTCAACACATCTTCCAATTTCAGATGCCGAATTTGTAATCACTGGTGACAACACTACTAAGTACTCCATTGAAAAAATGACCGTACTGCCGGTAAATAAAACAACCTTTCCCTTACTTTTTTGACTTTTTCAGCTCGCCTTTGGCTTCCAGGATAATGGAATCAATGAGGGATTGCAATTTGGATTAAGAACAGGTCCGTTGAAATTAAAATTTGTGACAAACTAAAATTGTGCTCAGGAGTTACCAATTTCTTGTCCTTGTATACTCCTCGGTCTTTTGATAGCGAAGATCTTCCTTCTATGCCAGAGGTAAAAAATCAATTATAATAAATTTTTAATTCACATTTTAGGTGATTGTGACAAAACTGGGCATGGATGGTAGCTCAAATGCTCCAGTGATTTTGCCTACTACGCATAAAAATCACAATTGTATGTACTCGTACTACTCAATCCCGATCTCTTGTGACGAATCCACTTTGGGTTATTCGGCCAGCGTGAGTTTTTTTGATGTTAATTGGAAAAAAAGTCTTGATAGATTTTGGGAAAACACACAAGAGAATAAACAATTATCTTGCTGCTAAATGTTTTTTTTTCGTAGAAACTAAAAAACTTTTTAAAGCCATTAGTGCTTATTGGTGAGAAGTTCACAAAAATATGTTTTACAAAAACTTTATGCGATAAAAAGCGGGCGGGCTGCCGCACAAAACCATGGCTTGAAGGGTTTTGGTAATTAGTATAATGAAGAAACAAAGGTAAATAGAAAAATGAAAAAGGTTAAATTACTAAATAGAAAATATATTAGAGGTAACTGTGTGTAAGTTTTTCAAAATTTCCAGCACTTTGCTTAGTTTCAACGACTAACGATGAAAAACTAAAGAAGAGAAACATTAAGATAAAGCTGAATACATCTGATGTTTCCATTGTTTATATTAAGTCAATGAAATTGAAATATTTTTTTGAAAAAGTTCTCAAAAACATTGCTTTTTTAATACTTCGATTTACAAATCATGTAAATTAGTGGGGTTGGCGCAACCCACAAAAAACCGGAATTAAATTATAAGCTTTACCCCGTAAATGACAAAACAAGCGTTGAATGTAATTATTTCCAAAGCAGGCCAAAAGTCATTTTTTGTGTCTATGAACGGCGGTGTGTATTGATTATTCCTAGCCAAATTATGAACATTTCAAATACAGCAATGTTGTATTTGAGATAGATGCAGTTTCTAGCGATTGCCTTAAGTTAGATTTTCTCTGAAATAATTTATCACTTACTGCAAATTTTACCCTTCGGCAGAAGCGACCAAAAATTATTGTTTTACGATTACGTATTTTGTTTCAGATTCTGACTTTTACCGAATCTGGAAAAGCACGCCAAGAACAGAAAATGCTCGTTTGTCAGAAAGCAGGTAATGGTTTTTTTGTTGCTTTTTTTCTCACTTTAAAATCTTTCAGCATTGGGAACATGCGTTAATGGGCAATTGGCAGATGGATCATGCAAGTGCAATGGCGGATGGACGGTTTTGATCAATTTTTCTACTTTGATATTACCTTTATTCAGGGCTTAGAATGCAATCTTCCAATTTGTTCCTCTGGATCATCGCGTTACGGTAGTGCGTGTATGTGTGGGCCTGGATCAAGCGGAGCTAATTGTGGAACAAACGATGTCGAAACTACCGTTTCGCCAAACGCAGCTCGCGCCTTCGTTTTCATCCTCGATTCTCGCGGAGCCGATGAGAATCTTTACAACATGTCAATTGTAAGTTTTGTTTTGAAACAGAATTTGACCTGAAGGAACTGGAACCTGTTTTCTTTCCATAGATGTGCAAAATAGCTATAACCAATATTTTACAAAATGGCTTTCAAAATGTTATTCGGGGTTTCTCAAAATCGTTGAAAACAAACAAATCTTTCCTATGATGTTAATGATTTTTTACTATCTTTGGTTTTTAACTGGAATTTGTGGACCAACGCAATAAAAATGATCCGAGAAAAAAAATGAAACCACTTTTTTGAAAAAGAAATTGAACGGCTGAACTTTTCAAACTCAAAACAAACTCGAAGAGAACAAAAATCACAATGACGTTAGACGATCGGTAAACACTGTTTCGTAAATTTGTAAAAAAAAAAAATAATCCTGTACTATGACTTTTTGGCGCCTTTTTCCTCGGTTTTTTTAAGGTTCGGGGGTTCAAACTAGCGTTTGGACGTCAATTATCAAAATGTTTTTTTTTTCAATCGAAAGGTCAATCGAAAGGTTTTTTCAAACCAACAAAGTTGAATTTTCAAGGGAGTTATGAAAAATGTGTTTTTCGTAAAAAGTTCGAAAAGAGGCGTGGATTGCGACTAAGCAAGCCTTATCTAACTTATTTTCCCAGTTTTAGCCAAATTCATTTTCCTAGGTCAGCCCAATGCCGCTTCTCGAAGCTTAGTTTCAGTAAAATTTGATATACCTAACCCGAAATTTGAACGTTGTCCTTATGTTATATCAGTGTAGAACACAGTTTGAACAACATCTAAATTTGATTGAAAAAGCTGCAAAACTATAGAAATCGAGTCTTGAAAAAATTATTTCAGGCAACAATTCAAGACTTCATGACTATGTACAACCCTGACGCCCTAGTGCTGTTTGTCTCAAATGTGGGACCAGCCAGTGAAACCTTATTCCTTCCGTATGATTCGAAAACAATTGTCAATTCCATTGAAAAACTTCGGTCTCTTCGCGACAATACCAACACTTTCCAAGACGTTTCGCCGTTAGTTTGACTTGGAAATTTTTCACACTGTAGATTTAGTGCTTTCGACACAATTTACAACAAGCTTCAAGAAGCCATTAATAAACCATCGCTTGCTTCTGCTTTTGTCGCCCCACCTCAAAATACTGAAATCAACAACATCTTCTATATGGCACTGACGGGGTGAGTTGTAAGTGCATTGGGAAAGGAATTTTTGGTTTTAGTGTAAATTTGACGTCCACGGCTAACATGGAGATACTGAAGGCAAACTATAAGTTCCAAGTCAGGTAAGCGAAAAAAAATGAAATTGTGTTTTTTTGGTTTGTAGTAGTGGTTGCGCTAACATCATAAGGATAATTTCAAATTTAAAAGGGCACGTGTCTTCAAAAATCGCTGCTTCGTTTTCATCAAAATCTCAGTAATTTTTTATTTTGAGTTTGTTTTGGTAGCGAGAAAGGTAACCTACAAATAAAACAGTTTTCTCAATGTCCTAATGACACATTGAGCATAGTTCATATTCGTTGAAACATGAGCCTGCAGGTAAAACATCCGAGACCTGCATAATTACTTGGATCAAATTTTCACTGTAGGGCCCTCAAAACAAATATTAAAAAAAAAACAATTTTCATACAAATATTGCATTCTTTTGCTCTCTGGTCACAAATTGGGGGCAAAACGGAAATTGTGTTTGTGGGTTCTAGTAGTGGTTGCGCAAATATTTTACGTATAATTTCAAATTTAAAAGAGAAGTTGCTTTAAAAAATCGCTGTTTTGTTTTCAACTAAATCTCAGTAATTTTTTATTTCGAGTGGAAAAACTGTTTCTTTTGGTTTAAATGTAGCGAGAAAGATCTACGAATATTTTTCTCAATGTAACATTGACACATTCAAAAATCATATTTCAAAAATTCCAATTTTGGAACAAGTTCGGCATTTTTTCACACTTTTGTCACAACCTGGGTTGAAAACGGATCACCTTCGAACTTTCGTTGTTGCTTCTTTCTAGGTGGTATTTGAAGCTATTGGTAGCAAAAATATCATTTATTATGCTTTTCAAATGTAACGAGGCACTTATTACTATCAACTACCAAATCCTGCTAGTTGTATCCTTTTTGATGGAATTTTTTTTATAACAAAACATAAAAACTAAAAATTTAATGCAGAAAAACCCCCGTTTTGCAAACCAAAGAAAATTTTTGTTTATTTCCTAAAAAGAGTGGGTACTGCTGTCGGAAGTGAGAGAAGTACTTTGCTCAAAACCGGTTTCCGGCCGCCTTTGGTTCGCTCACGGAGCGTACACGCGTGCCTGAAAAAAGGCCGCACAGCGTCCCAAAGCGGCCAAAGGTCGCCGGCACTCAGTTAGGCTGCCGAAAGTAGCCAAACTCAGAAAAAGGTCTGTATTGCAAAAGGTCTCAGAAAAAGGTCTGTACAGAAAAAGGTCTGTATAGCAAGATTTTGACTACTGTTGCAATCAATCATAAAAACAGGGTTGCGCTCGCACATTTGAATAAGGAACAGTCTAGGAAATGTTTAAAAATGATGTAAATAAATATATGTTTTTATTTTCAGCAGCGTTTTCTTCACTGCAACTGATGCATCTAGTGATTTGGCTAAGAGCCAGATTAGCAGCATTATCACAAACCTTGGATCTAACTTGCAAGTCTCAAACAACACGAACGATGCCTTTTTGTTCATGAGAACTGAGTCGCAAGGAGCACCTATTACACCGATTATTCCACGTAAGTAAAAATTTACATTTTACTATTAATGCTCTTTATAAAAACGGAAAAAATCTAATTTAAGCCATCAGAACCTACTCTTGTGTGAAGAAGGTTCAATCCAACATCTTTATTTTTACTGAACTTTCCAATGTCCCCAACCTTTCGACATACCGACAAACCGTAAGTACATTTCGAAGTGAATACTTTAATTACGCTTTTCAGTACTCAGGATTCCTGAAAAGTTTCCGATCTGATTTCGAACGAAGTTCCGGTTACCCCGTTAACAGGACCATCGATCCAAATGCATGCGCTGTTGATATGAATAGATTCTCCGGTTAGTTCTTAACAAACGTTTGTTTTAAATTATTTTAGAGCAAAGTCTCATCTCTGGCTTTGTCTTCTACAATAGGAGTACCGGAGGTATTTCTTCTAGTTTCTGTGGTTCCGATCTGAATTACAAAAACCTGGAAAAGAAAGTAGCAGATACGACTGCTTTTGGAGCACCAACGCCAGAATGGCCTCGGTAAGTAACAAACAGTAACAAAGCAACAATAAGTTTATGAAGCGGCTTTGATAAAGTTGAGTTTTTTGAAATGTTTCTGGGTTGCTTTAACAAGAAAAACATTTAGTAGCACTTTTACTCGTGATTCCTAGCTTGACAAAAAAAATAATTTGACTTTTTGTGTCCTAATATTGGTGAAATATCTCATAACGTTTCCACATTGGAAAGTATTCAATGGGACTATTTTTATTGGATATTCAGTATATTGTTACCGTATATAAGTCTTAAAGGGACAGTCAGGGACTTTCAAGTTTGGAAATAAAAGGAATGCAAATCAAGAAATTTTGAATTGAAATCATTTTCACGAACACAGCTCCAGGCAACGGTTATGCGCAAAATAGTTGCGAAGTCCTCATTAGCATGCGATTTGGAAAAGGCCTCGAAAAAAAGAGAACCACTTTATGAGAAATCAATTTAAGACGCAGTTTTTATAAAACTCGAGCTCATCTCATTCGGTTGTAACATTGGATTTTAGAATTTGCTTGTATCTTCAATATAACTTAAAATACATCCATTGAGGAAATCTAACGCGTTTTTGGGTTACAGAGATTACGCCAGGTTAGGTTAATGTAGAAATTGCCTTTTTGTTTGTATCGCTTCAACATTAACAAAATTTCAATTTGAAAACAGAAAAAGATAGTTAATGTTGTTGTACGTATGTTCGTTTTTATTGTCAAAAGGCACCTACAACGATGAAAATCTGAAAACGTAAAAAACCACCAAAAACACTGAGTATTTTCACTTTTACATAAAAATCGTAGTTACTACGTAAAAAGACAATTGATAAATATATTTTCAGTTTGACCTTGTACTTCAACAAAGCCTTGAGTGCCCCCTGTCAGTGCTCCAGGATGAATGATTCTTCAACTCTCAAGATCGCAATTTGGATGGTTGTTTCAGAGTTTGTTCAACACATACTCCACTTTTTAATCCATTTTTAGCGGATCAGATGCCGACGCTTCGCAATTCACAGATAACAAGTTTGTTCACCTGGTGGTTCCTTTTGGCATGGATATTGTGGTCAGTTTTTACACATTATTGATTTTCAAACAAACAAAGGAAAAAAATCAACTCTTAAAGTAGACCTTAAAAGCATTAAGTTCACCCAAAATTCATAAAACGCATCATTAATTAACGCCGGTGTTATTTGCCCATTATTTTGTGGATCATCATTTGTTGAGGTTGCTATCGTGTCACAAAGTTATCTCGCCAAACGTTTGAAATATTGGTTTAAACTCTTATTTTTCTAAATACTAGAAATACTTTACTTGCGCTATTTGGTAACTACAAAGCTACCTACAGTGTCTGTCCCTTTCTTGTTTTTTGTGCCCCTGGTTATGTCATTAACATATTTAACAATCGTTTTGCACAAAACTAAAGCCAAATGCCGGGCGTTGCAAAAGCTAAAGTTCATCTATTACACCATTTCTTTTATTTTTCACATAAAGTGTAATAAGTGAAATTTTTCAGAAAGACAGCTTCTACTATAATCTGGCAAAAAGTAACATCGGAAAGTTCCAAGGTGATCCGTTTTCCACCACGGATAATTTCAACCCCGGAAACTACATTCTACCTAAAGCTGATTCTTACACGGCTGATCAGCTGGTTCAAGAAGTTTGGACAAAGATTTGCCAGTATGTTTCATCGAGGAAACCGTAATTTTTATAAATTTAGAATCACTGGTAAAATACCAAACGACAATTCTACTGCTGCTCCCCCGCAAGCCCAGAACATACAACAAGACGATATGCAACAGTTCTACGGAGAAAGTGAAACAGAATTTTAAAACTATGCAACAATAAATTTATTGAAATTCTAATAAGTTGCCTATTTCTAGTTATGAGAACGTCTGTAAAATATGCTGTAGAACAGCATTTTCTAATATCTGAAACCACACAAAATGGAAAAAAATGATGTTTCTTAAACTTGGTCTTAACTTGTTGAAGTTATCATAAAATATGGTTTTGTTTCAACTTTATGCGCATTTGAATTGTTTGCGAAGAAGCATTTTTTGACCTACCAAAATTATTTTCTCCTGATCGAATCGATGGAATAATTAAGACAACAGTATAAGTTTACAGTATAAGTCATATTTTGAGGGCCAATTAAGTCAAAGGTCGAAAAACATTAAAAAAAAAACTTCATTTTCTAACACAAAATTTCACTCCTATGGGGAACAACATAAACTTATCGCTGTTTAAGGATTTTGTATATGTGGGATATCTATGACTGAATTTTCTGGAGAACCCCCCTTTCGAATAATTTTGAGCAGTTTCACAAAATTAAGGCTATTGATCAAATTTGAACCGATTGTTGGACGAAAAATATAAACGAATTCGCAACATGGCACAATAAACCCGCTCTCTTCCACTACGAAAAGTTTTAACATTTTAATTTTTGGATGACGCCTAAAACATAAAAGTGTATGATGCCGTTTTTGTAAGAATTTTCAAATTCAATATGGGCAGAAAACGCTGGCTTCAAAAGAAAAAGTTGGATAATCACATGTAATCTGTGAAAAACCTATATTGGAAATTTGAAGGATATTATTGCAAACATAAAAATATTTTGAACCCTTTTTGAATTTTTTAACTTTATGGAAATAATGCAGAAAGTTTTGATTTTTGCAATTTTTTTAAAGTTATATAAGTGACAATTTAAAATCTCTTACCGTAACACCGCACTTGACAATTTCCATCCACAAAATTCACAAAACTTTTTAACTGCAGTTCGACGAGGGTAATGCATAGTTTTTCTAAAAATTTGATTTTATTTCCGATGTACTTATATTTTTTGATTTTTACAGATCCGTTTGAACACCTAAATTTGAAAAATACGATGTATCACATTCTTAGTCTCCTAGGCGGGAACTACTAACTGCACACCATTAAAACATGTTTTGGTGAAAACTTTACTTTGTTACTGAAATCGTCCCTGGTGACTACCTAGTTTCCTTTATCGTCTTGCGCATCAGAGTTACATCCCAAACGAGTGAGGGTTCATTTGTCTTGGCCCAGATAATCGCTATATAAACAAAACTATTTGTCAATTGACTGCTGTTCTGGGAATTTAACCACTCTTATCACAAATCTAGCAGCTTGCTTCCAAAACTGAACTTGTTATTTCACATACCCACCGTTCCCAGGAGTCCATTCCTGCTCGTTTCAAACGTGCGATGTCTAACCACCGAGTGCTGTTGCTTTCCTTTTTGCTGTTTCGCAGCTGCCCCTGGAGACACCTCGAAGTGAAATATGAAGAACATTGCCAGACTGCTTATTTGTGCTCAATGTGGTGATCGTGGCAACACTTACGACTTTAATCATTCCCCGAGGGCTCATCGCCAAAGTTCGTCCCGTGATCCCGCCATTTATTCCGTTTGCCAAATGGACACTAGGCTCCCCAAAAAAAGCGCCATTCCAGGTTGTCTCCTAGAGATGCCCCCGCGTTTCTTCGACAGAAGTTGTAACTTCTGTCTGAGAAAAATATATTTTTGGAAGAAGCCCTTTCCACATCGCTGCCCCAAGAGTTTAGCTTTATTGTACGGGGGTTTGGGAAACTTTATGTTGTTGTTTCCACAACCGTTTCATTTCCAGTTTCGAAAATATCTATTTTCGATATCTTTCGTCAACCAATTTATGGAGGGTTTTCAATAGCGGAAACAACGAAAAAAATCTAAAGATTCATTTTATTTTTCGCTTAGTTATTCATACTTCTTATTGCGATTTTTGTTAAAATCAAAAGTACGTCTTTTCAAAAGAAAACATTGTAATTGAACAAAACTGGACATCTTGTTAAAAAGTATCTAAAAAGTCAAAAAACCTTTTTTAAAGTTTTGTAACTTAGTATTTTTTGGGTCTCCTGAAAATTTTCAATTCATGGAAATAATATGCAATTTTACTAGGCATTATTACGCGTCGATCGAAATTTGCCTGGTCAAATCGATCGAAAAAATTCGGATTTGAAATCAATTTTTGCCGTGATGGTTTTTTTGATCGACACGTAAAAAAAATCTTGTTGGAATTTAATATGCATCGACGCGTAAAAAAATCTCGTTTGAATTTAATATGCATACTATTTCCAACAATTAAATAGTTTGCAGGAAACCCAAAACATTAGTTAAAAAAAGACACAATATTCAATAAGGCTCAATTATTACAACGTTTGTCAGCACACAAAGTGGTAAACCATAAACTCAATATAGTTTCTGGTAAAGGTTCACCTGAGTTACAGTAACCCATGTTACAGTAACCCGGAAATATTGTCGGGTCTCAGGGTGTCATACTCAGTTAAAATTTGGACAACGATTAGGCAAAATACAAGCCTTTAACCCAAAACTATAGCACTGGTATTCGGGTCTCTGCTCGATAATTACAAAGATCGTCTCTTAACTACTCATTCATGGAAAACATTTAAAATGTTAGTAGGTTAGCTCGAATTCTTCTTTAGTTAGTGTATTTTCTCTTGAGATCAATGATTTAAACCAACGGAATGTAAAATTATTACCAGCTAAATCGGAACCTTCGCGTATCTTGAACTTTCCCCAAAACTTTCCAATGCTTATCACAATGTCCCCCCATGTTTCCGTGGAAAATTCCAGCTTGCATACGTTTTTTCTCTATTTTCTAGCCTTTTACACACAACAAATTTTTTGTAAAAGAGGAAGATCGTTTTTATTACTCCATCTCAGGATGAGCCTAATTAATTTGAACTCCAGTTACAGCGAGCAGGAATGTTATAAGAAGGGTTATCTACATCTATATCCACTATTAAGCTTTATATTTCATCTTTCTTGTCGGCTTCATCGTATACTAGGTGCAGATGCAGGATTGTTTCTTTTCGCTTACGTGTGGTGTCGAAAAGGACGTCATTGCTAGTGCAACACCCCATTCTCGGTGCAATTCGTCGTTCTGAACGACCACCCACGGCTTTCAGCCGCACTCATTCTTATTTTTCTTCATGCTCGTTATAATTTCTGAAAAGGAAACAGTTGTTGTTTGTAATCACAAATTGCCAATTTCACAGGTGGTTAAAAAACGATCTGAAAAATTGTGGAACCTTTGCTATCAGTTTATTTGTATTCATTGCTATAACACCTTTACCTACGTCAACGTTTCTGATTTTCGGTTTGGCTGACACTTCATTTTCTTGTATGTCCCCTTTGTTTTCGGAAATCTTCTATTTTTAGGTTATGGTTGAGGATTTGACTAAAGTAAAACTTTTGAAAGGTGGTAAAAATAATAATAAAAAAGACGTTTCATCGATTCGAGTTTTTTCAAGAAGAACTGCATCATCATTAGTGCAGTGGGTTTCTAAAAACCTGTGATTACATAAACTTTCACAGCACTTCTGCCAATCTGGGCGAAATTTAATACGACATTTCATGAGCTTCGGCATATAATGAAATGTCCTGCTTGTTTGCTGGTTCCTAAGATTTATGAACCAATTTTATTTTTCCTGAAGGAGGGAATTTTCTATTCTTGTTTGAAACAAATTAGGAAAAAATAACGAATGTACACAAATGAAAAATAACCGGTCATTGAAGGGACATTTTATACACAATAGTAAACTGAATTCGAAACAAAAATATAAATAAACATAGATTTTTGTTATAAATTAATTTGTATATCAGAGCGCTTATTGTTTTATTATATGTGCAATACAGATAACCTTTATTAAAACTAGGGCAACTTTCTAGCTTTTTCAAGACAATGTCACGCGCTAATTGCTTTATCACTTCCTTTATCTGCAAATATATTTTTATTCATTATCCTATTCCGTATGATATTTTCGGTTTCCTTTTTTCGTTTCTTTTCCGTGGCATATTTTCCATTATTTTTTCGTGGACACATTGCACTCACTTAGGCCTTTTCTACAATCCACGAAGTCCAAATTTTTGTGTCCTAATTACAATTCATACTACAATCAAGACACTCTGAGTGCATCTAATTACAAAAAAGATAAAGTATGACTATACAAGTCTACTTCACAATGAGCGAGAATAAGCTTTCCAACTATTGAATCAAACGACTCTTTACGCGAGGCCAAATTATGATAGTTTTCAATTTTCGCTTTGAAACCTATGCCGCAAATGGTAGAAAAGTAGACTTTGTTCAGTCTACCAAACCCAGAACCCCCCCCCCCCCCCCCCAGAACAAAAATATAACAATTCAAAACATAGTGTCCTGAATAAGAACTTGCGCGAAGATTCACACGCTCCTAATTTTTCATCTCTATGAACAATGGGGCTGCGTGGCTGAGCCCAAGAAGCGCACCCACGCCCCGGTGGTCTTGGACCGCTGCCGATTGCGCACACTATCACGTTTCAAGCGCAGTTTGAACTTCCTTCCAAGGCTTAGCACTCAAAGCCGTTTTTTATCGAACTAAACCGGAAAATTATGAACTACGTGTGTTTTTGTTAAGTTTCCTTGTTTTTTTTTGGCACAAAAAGCCCTTTTTCAGCTTTGAAAATCCATGACCTTTGCTTCACCGCAAAAATTCACCTATAAGTTCAATTCTAAGTCTAGAATTTCTCTTATTTCGTTTTTTCTGAAATAAAAGATTCAAAAATCTTCTGGAACAAGCCTGCTAACTCAAAAATTCTTCAAAAATTCTTTATCACTTTCCAAACCCAACTTCCTTCCCATACCCCTCTCACGTAAGGATTTGTTTGTTGTGAAATCGGAGATTTGTCTCAACGCCAAAATATAAACACTTCCTTTCTCGATTTGCTTCCGCCCGCTAGTAAACTTGAGCCGTGGCACTCTCAATTTAGACTTGGCCTAATTCTCCGAACGAAGAATTGTAGGAAACATGCGCTAAGCCAAACACATATTTTGTTTTGCTTATTTTAAAGTATACTTCCTCGGACAAATAAGCTTTTCACCTGCTTCTGTTATACTTATTACAGGAGTACTCACGTGTTGGTGTTTCGAATGTTCTTGTTTTCATTTTTTCTCCATGTTTCTTCTATTCTCCATTTTCATACTTCAACTTCCATTTTTTTCAACATTGTGTATCATGGTAAAAACATGGTAAAATGTATGCACCATGGTAAAATTCAGTTGAAACTCTAAAAAACCCCATATTTTGCAGAAACAGTAACCGCGAAAAACCAAAACAAAGAAAACATTTGTCTAAATAGCAAAAGACATACACAACGCGATCTGGGATGTTTTATACTCTTTCTTACCTTTTGTTTCGTAAAAAGTGTTTTTTTTTCTGTCTAAGTAAGTTCGCTCATGTTCAGGTCCTTAATAAAACTTAAAAATCATTATCGGATACGTTTGGCAGTTACTTTTGCAGTTTTTTTAAAGTGTGGTATTCTACATTATCTTTTAATTTACACTAGTTTGATTTTGTCAATTTTCTCAAAACGCTGTTTCTCAGCGTCTTTTCTTCGTTTGAGAATGCAACGCGGAGTAACTCGGAAATTCTATTCTTACTCGGAATAAAACTACACGAAAAAATTCCAAATTTCAAAAATGTCCTTTTTCAGTTTTTCCCGAAGTGGGCTGTTTGTAGACATGTTTTTGTTTGAAAAAAAATTGTTTTTTCTCTCTAAATATGTTCGTTTGTGTTCAAATTCTTAGAAAACCTTTTTTATAAGTATAAAATCAATAGCGCGGAAATTTCGTTTTTTTTTAAAAATTTTTTTTAGTTTTATTTATTCTCTGTTTGTTTACATTAATTCTCCAAACGCTGTTTCTCTGCGTCGCCTCTAATATAACGCTCTTTCGTGCCAGTATGCAACGCGGAGTACTTGAAAACTCTATTCTTTACTGTTTTGGGAAGAACAGTACGCTGTACAAAAATACTATACATAAACCGCCTCTTATAATTAATTTAAATGACCTTCAGGTTTTTTTTGTCTCACAATGTTATTATGACACAATGGCACAGTGTGAGTTTTGTGTTATAATTGAATGTCGATTCCAAGAAAAATGATTAAAATTGAAAATTGTTTCCTGCGAAATCATCCAAATAGCTTTAATGTTTCTTAATCGCTAATTTCCTTTCCGAAAACTACATTTGAAACTGTTCACGTGAACCACATCACTGGTTTTTGTGTTTTAGACAAGTTTCAACACATACTGTAACGCCTTTTGCTTATTGTTTTTAAGGTGAGGCGCCGAACATTCAATAAGAGAACACTGTTCCCTAATTTCGAAAAAATGCCCTCGGCGAACTCAATCTAATACTTGAATGGGTAGTGCTTTAATGGAAGGCCATAAAGATTTTCTTATGAGTCGTGCAAACGGCGTATTTGATTACTGCCGCCGATCATGCCGTCTCCCACTGACCCTGAAAGCATTCTTCACTTTTTTGGCGGCTGGGAAAATGACACTGGTTGTTGGTCGAAAGGAAAGACAAGAGATGCCCCAATGTTGGAATTGTGGGCCAGACATGCTTACGCTTCTTTCGTTTCTCCCCTAAATGTATGGCTATGCTAAAAATTACAAGTAGAATATTTTCTGTACTGTTCAATTAACTATGGCCTCACAAGGCATGTAATCATTTGTTGTGCTTCTTTTTCATTTTTTGATGCTACCATTTTTTTCAAGATATAGAGGCTTTTTAAAGTAAACCTAAAAAGAATTTCAAAGCCTACGGCAGTTTTTACATACATGAACGTTGAGCGTTAATCATAATTTCATGCACATTGATGTTTTTCGAAAACGTTTTGCATAACCCATCTACAAATTTCCGCTTGTAGGAGTATCTAACTTGTTTAGAAGAGGAATTGTTGACTTTTTTATCACTGTTGAATTTGTAGCGCGGAAATTCGTAGACTTTGGAAAATTTCAAAGTTTTCGAAAAACTATTTTTTTCTTTGTTTGAGAAAGAAAAGAAACTTTTACCTAATTTTAAACTATTGAAGAAAACAAACTTTTAAACAACAAATAAATAAGTTACGCAAAATTTTTTAATGTAATTTATTCTACCAAATTTCTAAAAAAAGTGTTTTCCGTTAATAAAAAGTTGTGTAAAAAAGTATATGATTTTATTCGAATACAAATCAATAATATGAAATTTAGGGGCACCTCATTGTTCATCTAAACTAAGTACAAGTCCCCTAAAACTATTTTTCAATTTGGTAAGTACTATATTTGGAAATTACTGAATTACATAAAAAACATTAGTAATTATAAAAAAAACAAAAGTTGTCTACAATTAGATTGGCGGATTGGTGATTTAATACCTTGAAAAGACCTCTGTGTTTTTAAAAGCTTAAAGCCTTTCGCAGTTGATTTTCATATTTCAAAGATTGTATCTTTTACATGTAGTAACAAAATTGTCTTTTAAATATATTACGTGTTTGTAGTCTGACCTAACTTTATAGGTTCACTCAATTTTTGTATTATGTAATTCAGTAATTCTAACAAAGTATCTTTTAAAAAATAAGTTTTTGTAGTCTGTCCATAAGCCAATACTTTATGGGCTCACCCCCTTTTTTTGCTTTTTATGTTCAAAAGAGCAAAGAATTCTTGCGCCTAGAGCAAAGTTTGCTGGTTCACTTTGTGGTTTCCTCATGTTTCCATAAATATTTCGGCGAGAACACCGTCTGCATCGCTCATGAATTTCTGCCCCGCGTGGTGGCCCCTTGAAAAGTCCGTGCGTATGGCTACCTATTGTCTCCCGAACCGCGCACTTCTGAGAAGTCTCATCCGTCGTCCCAGCTCATGAACAATTACTCTCAAAAGCCGCGTATCCACTCGAATTGGTCGCAGTTTGGACCCTCGAATGGGGCAATTCGCCCACGAAGAGATTTGCCGTCGACGACCTCTTCCGCACCACATTCCCGTCACCTGCGCACACACTTATTTTCTTCAAAATCACCTGTTATTGTGTCCGAATTTACGACCACTTCAACCTTTTCTGTCAGGCAACTCAGGCGTCATCTAAGCACCGCATAAAACACAGCATTTCACGCTTCTCGTTTTGTGGGGGTAGTTTTTGATCATTCTGAAAAACTAAGCACAAACAAAGAAACTGCACCACATTACCGTAATCGTTTGCCCTCTGGTACAACAACTACCATTCGTTTTATTTGCCCCTCCCGGACAAAGTTGGAAAACTAACCAACTGGACCTAAATTTAAGACCCTATTCGTTAAGATTACTCCTTGCACTTTGGGTGTGTTTTTAGAAAAACTTGGAATTACTTCTGTTCTTTGCAAAGTAACTTTTGCGGGTTTTCTTTTTACAACAAAACTAGTTCGCTAAAACTAGTTCGTTAAACATTCAAATCAACAAAACAAAACCAGTCCGTTAAGCAATCAAACCAAGGAAAAATGTTCCAAAATGACATAACCCGTAAAAGTGTGACAAGCTAGCCAGAGAATTTTTCCTTACAACGTAAAAAAAAGCCAAGTTTTCCTAAACCACCTTAAAGTACAAAATATAATTTTAAAAACTGTAGACAAAACAGCCTAGACGATAATTTAATGATTTCTAGTAACCCATTGAAAAAATTGCCCAATTACACCCAAACTATTGTTATTGGGGCACGTTTACTAAGACCAGTTACCAGTTACACTATATTGTTCTATGTTTCTGTATTAAAGTCTTTCTCTCTCTTTCTATCTCTTTCTATCTCTCTCTCTCCCTCTTTCTCTCTCTCTCTCTCTCTCTCTCTCTCTTAATCTCTCCTACACTATACATTTTGCAGCACAACGTCTCTGAGAACATTTATTTATCTTAATTTAATTTAACATACATTCAGGACAATCGTTGTTAACACAACAACAATTTTTTTTTAATAATAAATTGAATCCAAGTTTTAGAGGCTGATTAAAAAAAGCAGGAATGCATTAATTACCTTACTTACGCGATGTGGATCACACTTTCAATCAATTGTATATGTCAAACGCACCAAAAAAGCGAACGTTTTTGCTGTGCGCTTTTACAGTGCGTCTTTGGCGCCGACTTTCCATTGAACGCCATTTTCCTCAATTTGTCAACTTGCATTTTGTTATTTTATCTATTTCTCTGTTTCTTGAAAACCTAGTTATTTGTTTGCTTTCTTTCCTTTAGAAGCATAGAAAGAGAGAATAAGAAATAATTCTCTGATAAATTGTTCACTTTGGAAAAATTCACATTCTTGTTCTGTCCCAATTTATAGCTAGTTCAATTTTTTTCGGCCTATTCACAGTGCCCTATTACTCTAGGAACAACATCGAAACATTGGCACGTTGTGATGAAGTATTTTTTATGTCAACTATTCTTTAATCATCGTTAGTTGGAATAGCAAATAGGTGGAAATTTGGATTTTTGATGTTGCAAATTTTTGTTATAAAATTTGAAAGGGTTTTGATCACCTACGTGTTTTTTCTTGTTTTATCTCTTTATTTTTCTCTCTCGCTTTCCATTCCGGTCTACCGATTTTGCAGAACAACATCTCTAAGAACATCGTATAATTTTTGTGCATGTATGACAAACTATTATAAATAAAAGTTTTTAAGGCGCGAGCTTCACTAATCTCCTTATCTTCAATAAGTCGATTCCAATCAATTTAATGGGTCAAACGCACCCAAAAACGCGGAGATTGCTTTTAGTGCGTCCTTCGCACCTTTCTATCATTGAACGCCATTTACCTCCAATATTTTTTCAGCAAATATGGGTAATTTTTGGAATTCCGTTCATTTTTCCTCGATTTTTCTAAGTGTCTAGCTTCTTTCATAGTTGTACGTCTTTTCAAAAGCAAAGGAGAAAATCTTCGGTAAATTGCTTATTTTCCAATTTTACTTTTTTCTTCTGATTCAGTTTACAGGAATTATTAATTTATTGCTAATCTTGCGAATGCTCTAATTACCAAATTTACTATATTTTAGTTAAATTTCGTTTCTGATAACAATCGTTTTTTTGTGTTAATGTTTCTATATTAACACCATAAATTCACCGAAATTAAAACTTTCCCTCTGGGTTTTTTTTTCATCGTTGAGAAAGCCTTTTTTACGTTTTGAAGCTAAAGAATTTAAAAAAATCAAAAGATTTTCTTAAAACTGCCACAACGCATTCAATGTTTCCTGGTCCCATTTGACATCACTTGAAAGTACATGCTTGGCGCGTTAAATCAAACAATACGAGGAGCATCTTGTGTGCTTTGTTTTGCATGTCACGCAAATCCCGTCTTCCCATATGTTTTCGGGCGGAATTATTGCTTTCCTCAGGTCTACCGGGGACCTCTCAGCTTTTCGATTACACGCCATGTTTTGTTTCAAACTGACGTCTAAACATTGTTTATTTCGTCGTGTAGCCAGCTTCCGGTGCACATAAGGGACTTGAGTTCTGTTTTGGTCTGTGCCGAAATACGACACCGAACGCATGCCTAGCTATTTGCAATAGTTTTAGATTACAGTGACAAGTAACAAATTATTCATTGTGTTTAGCAAAATTAAGCCCTTTTTTACTACCTTGAGAAAATCACCTATTTGCAAAAATAGTAAACAAACATTCTTTGCTCAATTACTTTTGAAAATTGTCACAATGTGCGATTTTGGAAGTTGAAGAAAATACTTGAAAATCTCTAAAAAAAAGTTTTTCATTGGACTTAAAAACCTTTCTAGGTAAACATTTTGCATGAAGCAGAACTTTATATATTTTGAATGAATAGTCGTTTCTTTACTTTGAAAAGTTATTATTTTAAAATGTAAATTCCGAGGCTGTGAAAATATTGAAATATCCACATCTGCTCTTCATTTTATGTTCACGCAAGTCATTCCACACCGATTTTATATCTTCAAAAGAAATTAAGACATTAATAAACAAAGTTTAAATTTCCGTTTTTTTCATTTAGGTGGTTTTCAAACACTATCTTATCTTGGTTTTTACCCAGCCTTATTACTTCGATATGATTTTCAAAAACTTTATTTTTAAAACAAAGTAAAATTTCAGACCCAAGGAGACGGTAGCAGTTTGGCGGACAGATGAACGAGACGCTTTCCGAGGACGAAATGTGAGTTTGTTATGAAGCCTTTTTTCCTGTAAATGACAAGAAGGGGGTTCGAAAATGCAAATCTAGCAGAAAAATTTTGTATTTGGCAATAAAATCTTGAGTTTTGTTTTTCACATTTGCTGGTAGTTTTTTATTAACAGTTTCCTGAAGGGTTACTAGTATTATAAACTAGTTTTTTCTTTTTGCACGTATAAAACCAACCATCCTGGGTTGTTTTATGGCATTGATATATTGCTTTCCCTGTCTCCGGGAAGGACTAATGACAGCTAGGGCCCGCTTACTCAACTATAATTCAATTTGTCAGCCGGTTTTCCAAGCCGCGGCAGAAGTAAGAAAAGGATGCATTGTGCCTTTTGATATATTCTTAATATTCTACTTTTGAGGCAGTTATAGCTATTTTTTTCGGACCTTCAGTTTTAAAACTATTTTGAAAACCTAGATCTTTAGATGCTTTTTTTTTAAAAATACAAGTTTTGTTTGACTGTAACCCTGCATAGGTTTTTTTAACCAAGCAACTTTTCTTGTTTGAATGTAGGTACTCGAACTGCATCAATTCATTCAATATCAGCAGACGATTCAGTTTTACAAAAACCCAAACAACGCAAATGTTCGATTCTTGTACTTTTAAATGATGTTCACATTTCAATTTATCTAATTTATGCACAGAAGCATAAAGTGACGGGTGAAAACAGTCGCATACGAGTGCAAGTTCAAACAACAGGCAGTTTCAGGATATTGGTTAGCAAAAACAATTGTAATTTTGTAGGGTTAACCGATATCTTGAAAACCCGGAGAAGCTACAGCCTTCTTATCACGTTTTCGAACAAAATTGTGTTCTTCTTCTTTTAAACTACAAGTGAGCGTCATTGTTGTAGCATCCATTCGATAACGTGGTTAGTAGTTCTTTCACATTAAATTCAATTTCGTTTAGCAAAGTACCGAAATAGCTTTGCGGCTCTAGAACTGTGATTTTTCATGATTGCGCCAACTGAACCTTGCATGTAGAACCCATTCAAAGTAAATTGTGCGTTCCAACCTTTACGACTTGACGTTTATTACTTCCCCACGCCCTGTAGCACGATGTTGTCAAAGATTGCCTTAGCTTTACTGATTGTTGCTAGACAATTTAATCGGTTACTAACAATCTTGATGCGCGTAGTCATTATGCCCATGGGGTGACTGACAGAACCCAAGATGAGTCATCAGGGAACGCCAGGCTCGTTCCCATGTAGATAATTTTCTGAAATCTTGTGAAAAACAAAACAATCCCTCTTTCCAGCAGTTTTTTTATGCTTTGTTTTTTGCTTTGTTTTTTTTGTTCAGTGATTGGTTTATTGTTTCTTTAGCAGCACATACACATACATACACTCACACACACGCGCACACACACGCACACGCACATACGTACACACACGCACGCACACACACATACACACATACACACATACACACATACACACATACACACATACACACATACACACATACACACATACACACATACACACATACACACATACACACATACACACATACACACATACACACATACACACATACACACATACACACATACACACATACACACATACACACATACACACATACACACATACACACATACACACATACACACATACACACATACACACATACACACATACACACATACACACATACACACATACACATATACACATATAACCGAAAAAGTTTCTTGACGTCACGTACCCACTTCCATTTGTTGCTTTCTCGGAGATCTGAGTAATCCCGTAAGCCTTTTGATTCATGAAACCCGCAACGCCAGCGCAACTCTCTGCTCGCCCCCGGGTAATCCCATAATCCGTCCTTTAATTGCCGACTGCTCCTCAAACCATCAAACCTTTTATAGATTGCAAAGAGTTTTCAAATTCAAGATCATTGTTCCAAAATTGGCGTTCTCGTTTCGTAGGAACGTCGTCCTTCCTGATCTTTACTAACTCAATTATGGTTTCGAAGGACAGCAATTCTGAATTCTATTTTCGGGGCTTGCCTAAGCATAACACTTTTCGTAGAGCTGGTGTTCTGTTGTCATAACTTTGTTTTGCCAAACAAAACAACTTTTTTACTGACACATTTTTGTGGTTTTATCTACCCTTTTTACGTTGGTTGGATTAAAATAGCGAAAATTCGGCGAAAATCGTGGAATTTTGGTAATTTTAAATTTCGCAAAAGCATTTCAAAGTTTATTGACCGAGGAAAGCAATTTTGAACAATTTTTTTTACACATTTTTTACCGCTTTCACTATGGTGTAAATACTTCCAAACCTGACTTCCATTTCCATACAAAAACTTTGTTATATCACTTTTCGCAGCTGGGCTTTCAATTTCGGCGAGTAGGTTGTCATAACTGTTTAAAATTTTGTTGAAAAGAAAAAGAGTTTTTCTTGCATGCGCATATAAAACTTTGGATTTAAAAAAATTTTTTAAAATCAGAGTGAAGAACTGTAAACATTTCTCATAAACCAAACAGTTAAATTTTGTCATTTCAAAAGTTTTGTCTTTCCTAAATTAACAACGTTTTCGCTTGAAAAAGTGTTTCAAATGCTTTAATCCAAACAGAATCGTGGGTACATTGTAATTTTCCATATTGTCTCGTGTCTATTTTGTCTGAATTGCGACGTCGTAAATTTCATCCGCTATAGTCAACCAACAATTCAAAATCTTCCATTAAGACAGTCAGCTCTGAAAAATATCCGCCTTTCATAACAAAGGTACAATTTCTCAACAACTAGGACAAAGCGTGTGCTTGCGATTTTCATTTTCAAGAATTTTCACTTTGTTAAAAAATATCGAAAACAAGTTTTCGATCCGAATTGTAGCCGAATTCTCATGAGAGTGTTAGATTTAGCTGCAAATTCAATGTTTGTTCAGCAGTTTAACACGTTCGTTTGGCTCATTTTCACGCGAACGTCTCAAAAAATTGCCTCTCGTTTTTCTCGAAATTCGGTGATAATTAATTGGCGTCGTGTGTCTAGAGACGTCCGTGCGTCTCGGCAATATCCCCACGCTGCAAACCGAAAATGGTCTAAATTATTCCCTTTCCCACGTCCGGCGCACTTTTGAGACGATGATTGTATCATTTCCAGTAGGGGAATTGGTATTTGATCAGTTGGAACCAGGGATTCCCACCAACCCGGACCTTTAATCTGTGGTGCATTTGAATTTCTCAGTTGAATCTGAGTTCTCTGTCCTTAAACATACCGTATCCCAATATTGAAAACTTCCGCCCACGTTCAGCCGAAGATTCTTGGAACGCTCTGGTCGCAAACTAGTTTCAATAAGAGTAAATTAAGCCCGGTTGTGTAAATTGTCTCTGTTTTTCGAGAAGATTGGCAATTATTGGCCTAAAGTTTGCTGAGCGCACGTTTCAATTATTTGACAGAACGCTCTCATTTAATTTCGAGTTGTTTTCCAAAACACTGAATCATAAGAATTCCCACCCTAAGTAAACATAAAACTAATTTTTAGAAACTGGCAAAGCGTTTGTGCTTGATTTATCTTCTTCAAAAATTTGGTAGACAAATTCAGATGTATGCTTCATGAATTTAACAAGCCATCTATTTAAGGGCCGATTATCAATCGGGCATCAGACTTTTTAAAAAGTTCTAATGATTTTAATCTGGTTAAAATCTTGGTTACACATATATTTAACTTCATTAAAAAGTGGTCTTCTCAACTTGTTTGTTAGCCCAATTAAAATCGAGAGTATTTTTGATATCTCAACTACATTTTGGTCGTTTTTAACACGTTTCATCAATAAGGTATACAAATGCTAAAATTGACAAATGCTGAAATTATGCGTTTTTTAAATGCAGAATCTGCTGAAATTTGCGGAAATTTTGCTTAATAAGGAAAAAAATTAAAAAACCTTGTGTTCGTTTATTTGGTCATGCAACGGCTTTACAGTTTTATGTTGTTTTAGCAATTTTATTCTTTACGCAATTTAGGAAATGATTCGATTAACTTTTTTGTTTCTGAGTGTTTACAAAACTATAATTTGTTAAATAATTAAAAAGAAGTGGATTTGAACGCTGCCATGAAAAGTTTACAACTTTCCTTTAAAATCACAACTAACGAAAAACGAACAAAAAAATACAGAAAAAAAATAAAATATAAGCAAATTCTTTGAATACTTTTTTACGTATCTACTTATAGTTTGTTCTTTTATTGTTTCAACTTATTTTCCTTTTTGTTACAGTTCATTCATTGATAAAAAATTATGACACGCTTAAAGCTTATGAAAAATTTATATTTTTGGAAAAAAATGTACGCTCTGTTCGCAAATCCTTTAGGTACCTTTTTCTTAATTATATATTTTTTTTACCAATTCCATTTTGTAAAAGACAATCTTTTCAATGCTAAAAAATTTCAACGTGTGTTTTCAACAAATATACTTCCCTTGACATTTAGAAGTGCACAAAATCGAATTCGGCTTAATTTGATATGTGAGAAGTCCGTCCCTGTTCTATATAGTAAAGGTGCACTTTTCGAATTTGACGAAGTTCATTTCTCTTTTTTTTCGCCATCACTCATAAGACGAAGAACATCTCGGCGCGAGGAACCGATTGCTCACGTAGCTTAAATCCTAACGGCTCCATCGGCATATGCGAGCGACCCTTGAATGGCAGATGACCTAGAGTCAAGTGTTCCGGGAACACGCGGACCCATTGAGACCACCTTGGAATTTGCACGGAAATCTCTGCTGAGCAGAGGAGTTTGCGCGCAACGAACGCGATGGCCAAATTGAGTTACCAAAGGTCAGCCAGAAACATGCAATAATCGGACTTCTTCAAGAGGCTTCAGGCACTATATGTCATTTTATACCTTTATTCGATGACCTTAGTTGACCATGAAGATCAGGGGCAATTATGACTCCGGACATTCGTTTAGGAGCTAAAAATTAAGTTTTCCTTCGGTTTTCGTAAACATCATCGACCTCTTTTTGGAACGAAAGCCCGAAATGGAAACGAACCTCCCACGCCTGTTGCTCAGTGGTGTCTTGATGCTTTGTTCCGCGTGGATTTTGAAAACTCTTAAAAAAAGTACTGAGCAACTTTTCGAAAAAGATCGTTAGTTTTGTAGAAACGAAATGATTTTTAAGGTTCACATCTTTTTTTATTTATCACTTGATACAAGGCACCTTAAAATGTCGACTAATATAAATAACCAAAACGAGACTAGTCCGCATTTTGTTAAAGATTTTTTTGACATCAGCTTTGAGACTTATCTTCTATCGATTTTTGAATAATCAAATGCTGAAAAACGCATTTTTAGGTGAACATTTGGCCTACAGATACCATTTTTACTGTAATTTTGAGTTTTCATATTGTTCATAGGATACTCAAGCAACAAAAAAGTCACTATTGGTCGTAGCCGTTTACGCGGAAAGTGCCAACCTTTAAAAGTGACTTTTCCCGCTGAATTCTACCAAAACAAAAGACTAATCCAAATAAAAAATGTACATTTAAAAAAAACCATAAATTTTTTCTCTCTGAAGAAATTGCGTAGTTTATCGAGAAAATCAGGCCTTCGAAAAATTTTTGGTATGCAAAAAGTTGGTTGAAAACTGCTACTGCCATCTGAAAAAGACAAGAAATAATTTCTCCTTCATGTGTTCATGATCATTTTCAATCCTTTTCAAATGTGGGCTTTTCCACGTACGGATTCCTACTATTTGCGAATAATAGCAGGAACTTCCACGCGATTTTTGTTTTTCATGCGGTAGAATCCAATAAGTTTGGCTAGATTTTTCCGTATTTGCGCTCGAGATTGCCGCTGGCGGTTCACAGCAGCAGCTCATTTTGAACAGACCCTCTCAGGCCGCTTTTCAATCAGAGGCACCCCTATTTACGTCACTTCTTCTGTGCGTTCATTGTGCAGTGTACTAGCACTCGCTCCCCATTTCGAGATTAACATCCTCGCTGAACCTTTCCATTATCCCTGTGTGGTGATATTAGAAAAATTAGTTCGTTGGCTTCATGTTAGAACATCGTTCTTTTGCCTTCTTTTTTAATCGTGCGTGATATCTCAGCCTGTCACTCACGTCAATCTGTCAAATCACTCACTCACTCACTCACTCACTCACCCGCTCACTCACTCACTCACTCACTCACTCACTCGCTCACTCACTCACTCACTCACTCACTCACTCACTCACTCACTCACTCACTCACTCACTCACTCACTCACTCACTCACTCACTCACTCACTCACTCACTCACTCACTCACTCACCCGCTCACTCACTCACTCACTCACCCGCTCACTCACTCACTCACTCACTCACTCACTCACTCACTCACTCACTCACTCTCTCACTCACTCACTCACTCACTCACTCACTCACTCACTCACTCACTCACTCACTCACTCACTCACTCACTCACTCACTCACTCACTCTAATTAAAAGATTACAATATTAGTTCATTCCTAGATAGTTAGGTCTTATCCCTTATCTATGAGTTGTTTGCAAATGCATAACAAAGGTAAATCGATAGGCTGCCATGAATTGTAGTTCAATTGGAAAGTCGCTTTTGACCCAGTTTCGACCACTTTTACCGAAAAAAGCGATCACAACATGGCTTTTTCCCGTGAAAATGCTATAAAAGGCCGGAAGTCCGTTGATAAATCAGTCCCCTTCTCCACTCCCTACCGTTGCCTCTACCTCTGCCTCTACATTGACTACTTCCTTCTGCCTCTATCTCTCTTCTACCGCGACTGCTCTCTTTCTCTTCTGTATCAGGTATCAATTGTTTTATGTGTTTCTTGTTCTCCTACCTAGAGTGAGGCTTCTCTGATGAAGCATTTACTTTATCTATTCACTTTCTTATTCACTTCTGCCCCGCTCACTCTCATTCACTGGTGATTTCTCTGTCAGATGCTAAGGGGCGAAACAGAGGAATTACTTGCTGTTTATCTTTCTTTGTCTTCTTAAATTTGTCTAAACAGGTTTTAATCTTCTACTTCTACTTCTTTTTCTTTCTTATCACTCACTCACTCACTCACTCACTCACTCACTCACTCACTCACATTTTTGTGTTTTGAATGTGTAAGCTACAAATGCTATTGTTCCAAACAACCGGACTTTTCAAAATTAAGATGTCATTTCGATAACGTCAACCTGTCATCCAACAGCAGTAAACAAGAATTTAAGCGGAAAGTTCCCTGAAACTAGCAGGAGGGCACCATTGAAATGAAATATAAATTAAAACTGCCCTGTGTTATTACGAAAGGACTTCATGCGTAGACGCGAAAACAATGAGAACTAGACGGGCAACGAAAACCACATTTTGCAAAAATCAAATTAGATCCTCGACCAATAAAAAGCGTGGTTCCATGTGTCACGTTTCACACACGAACACCTTTGGGTGTTCTCATATCTAATCCTTTTAGTGATGTGTTGTCGGCTTATTTGTTTATTATAAGCTTGCTAAATCTGCAACATCGTGCAATTCGAAATGATCAGCTGCGCATGAATACCACTAGCAATATAAGGACTCTTCATTGAAGTGAGCGGGACACAGAACGCTCATGAATTGTCAGAGATTGCACGTGTTCAAGCTCTTCCAATTTCGGAGAACAATCTCTCATGATGTATTCACTACCTGTGCCCTCGTAGCTGGTTCTTGGACTAGCTTCGTATTATTGTCCTTCCGCTTCAATCCCTAATTGTATGATTTGATGTGACAATTTGGATTCAGTGAATCACGAAATGGTTTCCTACATCAGAAAAACTGTTGATTTCCAGACATTCGCTTCACTCAAGTTTTGAATTTTCTTTCGCTTGATTTTGTCTAAAATATACACGGGTTAAAGTTTTTAATACTTTTTATAATAAGATTCATGAACGTTTATTTTGTAAATGGCTTGCATTTCAATTTCGTTTTCAACCTTTTCACATGTTTTACATTAACATTTTGTCAAAGTAGCCTATTCTTAGACAATGCTTCATACAACCATATTTGTTTTGGTATTGGACAAGATCTTATTTTCGAACTGAATTTCTTATTTCGAATTGTACCCAAAAAAAGAAATGACGAAATTTTCAAAAAAAAAAAAAAAAAGCAAATTTTTGTCTTTTCGAGTGGCTGAGAAAATTTTACAAGTTTAATTTTGAAACCGTGTTTCTTTCCAATTTCAAACACCTTTTGTGATGATACCAAGTTAAATTTTTAACAAAAACTTTAAACAAGGTTTCTTTTTGATGTTATACACCTTTTTTTCGGTTTGTCAAGGAGTTTTCGCAATGTTTGAAATTTTTTAAGCTTACGCCTAGCTAAAATATATTTTTTAAAAAAGCACTTTTCTAGTCTAAACGAGTTAAAATCGTAAAACTACATATTCAGTGCCAAGGTCTCTATGTCTTTCCAATCTACATTTCTCTCTCTCAAAAAAATGCTACAAACCTTAAGGGCACATGTTGCTCCAATGTTTTTTTTTGTTTAATTCGAAAAACAGTTTTTTTAAAATAATTATACGGAAAAATAGATAATATTTTCTAAGATACAAAGATCGACCACAAACTACCCAACTGATCGTTGCTTTGTCGAGGATTGACGCACGCCTGCGCATTTGACATCAATTTGCATACATCTGTTGACTTAGATCTACGTGCACTTTCATTTAGGTTTCGTTCAACTTTTGCCTTCTTGTGTAATCTTGATGACAAATCCTCTTTTGCAACTTCCTTGCGAACACCTTATTTACACGTCCCTTTTTAGAACATTCCCAAGAAAACCATCAGTATTGGGTGACAGATCACAATTAGAACACTATATCTGCCGCGAGCTCAGGTTGCACCTCAAACATTGCTACCTGAATGTGTGCTTGAAACTTTTCAAAGTTTCCTTGTTTGATTTGTTTTGCTTACGATAAAATACAACATGATGTTAAAATCCGGCTAAGCGGGTCTTTGCCTTCTGGTTTTGGCGACCTATGTGCCCCCTTCGACCGTTCGATTTTGCGGCCTGCGGCCGCTCAGTAACGCCGTCTTTAACCGCCTTGAGCCGCTTTGCGGCTGAACGCGAACGGATTTGCTCTCGGGCCGGGAACTAAAGGCGGCCGAACGTTCCTGGCATACGTTGGGGCCCTCCCCTCACTCCCCACCGTACCACCCCTCTCTCCCAAGATGAAAGGGGGGGGGGGTGTTAACCAATAAAGAAACAAACTCCTTTTCTCCATTGTTTTAATAGATTCCGGATTACTTTGTTAAGTCAAGTGGCTGAACTTTGTTGCTACTTAGAAGTTTGGGAAACATTTTCCAATAATCAATAGTTAGAAATGGCTTTGACAATATCCAATTACGTGTTAGACCAAAGCCAAAAACAATTGACACGAAGATCAAAATTTGTGAAAACTATAAAAATGTGCATCAGATACTTTCTGTATCTAAGCGATATCCTACATGTAGTTTGAACCTTTGGAAAACTTCCTTATAAAGTATCAAATTGCAGCTTAACTTTTTTGTTGTAGTTTGCATTATACAGAATTAACTTGAAAATTTCGTTGTCAAAACTCGAGATTTACATATTTACCTTGTTTTTTTCTGTGGGTCTAAGACTAATTGATTTTATGGCTCAATAGTTTTTTTGAATTACAAACATTAGCTAGTTGTTCTTTCTTAGTATACTGGAATAACTGAACATGCATAAATTTACACACCTAGAAAGACCAATGCTTGAGATGTAAATTCGGATTGGGTATTTCCTGGTGTGCTTTGATTCTTGGCCTCGAAATACATTCTTCGTTGTCTATAATTACAGTTTTTAAGCAAAATTTACTGTAGACAAACTGACATTCTGTTTCAATTATCCCATTCAGTTGTTTCTTTTAAAAGATTCGATGAATCGGTTTGCACAAATCACGAATTTGCAGAGTCTGCAAAGTGTAAAGCGTGAGCATCAACTTTTATCTACCACATTAATTACGGTAGTTTGCGTGATAAGAATCAGAAGGTTCCGTTCAGAATACCGTATTCCAATTATGACGAGGGCAATTGGCGTTCTGTGCTTGGCGTGTGGCAGGAAGTGCGTGATCGTTACCTGCTCTTTTTTGAGCTGACAATCGGAACGCAAATGGTGGCCACGCGAACGCCTCGCTTCCCGCAGAGGAGAAAGCAATTTCTCTTCTGCAAATGGGCAATTCATCATTGTTTTGCATTAATACTTCAAGATTTATTTGCCTAGCCGGCCCCCATTTTTAATCAGTCGCGCCCTCCGGGGTGCCCTGTGAAGCCGACGGCTGCAACCGTGTCCTCACCGGCCGCAGTCGGCATCAGTAAGCGATGTCCCGGAAGAGAGTGAGCAGAGTGGTTTATTCATGCCCGCCACCGACTGGACGGAATAAATGACACTGATTCTGGGCCACCTACGCCCATATGATCTAAGATTTTGCAGCTGCTGCAACATGATCTTAGTTTTTGGGCTTCCTTCCGAAGATCCACTAGTATGTCCAAGGCAACAGCTTAAGCCAATAACCCATTTTTTTGCACACATTTTGAGGATATCCACCTCAAAGCCAGTGTCTCAAGGCCATTTGTCAAAATTGACCAACAATGGGCTTTTTTCAACTAAATTTTCGCTTGGAACGGACGAAAACCTCTTCGATAGCCTTGAACTTGCACAGGTTATTTTTCAAGCTCTTGTCAGAAAAGTTAACAATTGGGGGCTTAGCCAGATAATTTTCCGTTGTCCTGCCAGCGTTTTGAAAAATTCATCCTTTTTTCCGTTTTCCTTAAATTCCATCTTTCAAATATACAATTGTTCGATGTTTCCAAGATGAAATCGGGTGACAGTTTTCGAAAACCTTGTTTCATGTTGTGTATGACTAAGACAGCGTTGGATGAATCGTACTTTTTCAACTAGCTTGCACTCCCGAAGCCCTCAATAGTTGATTTTTCTGACCAAGGCTCGGAGAGGTGTTTTTGGCCCGAAATATAGGTGAAAATTGTCCATTTTTGGTCATTTTAACGTACATCCAAAGTAGCTTTTTGGAAGAAAACAAAATTTCTTGAAGGAGCAGCTAAGTATTACACCACAATTGCAAGTTAACAGCTTTTTACAAGTTACTAGAAATATGCAGACCTAATAGGCAGTTAAAGTTGCGAAAAACCTACATTTGATATCTTTATGGCTTTTTTGCTCATATTGATCCGGTTTACGGTACTTGAATTTCAGAAAAGATTCCCGTTTGCAAATAGTGATCAAATACCGATATGTTCATGCAATTCTTCAATTTATAACTTTTGAACTTCTTAAAAATTCCAGGGTTTCAAGGTAACTAAATAATTTTTGAAAAAGTTTGGGTATCTTTGTAAAAACAATCATACCTTGTATAAATATTGCAGTATTTTGCTCCAAGATGCATAAGAATCTCAGAATTTTCGGAACTCTTGTACCTTCGGAACTTTAGAACCTTTTGAAAATCACAAGACCTAAAGGTCTTAGAGACCCAAAAATTCCAAAACTAAAGAGGACTTGGGTGAATAAGATCGCAAGATCGGCGACCACTTCATTCAGATTGTGAGAACTCCGATCTTTTATTAACTCCCACATCAATTTTCATTCTCAGACAGATTTAGCACTCTATTGACCTCGGTACCTAGCAATAGCAACAGAATGTTGACTTTACCGAGTGGGATTGCGCAAAGTACCCTTCAGATCAAAGTCAGTTTGTTTGTTTCCTCTCTTCTCGGTTTAATGATGAACGCTTGCAGTTTTCATTGAAGCTAAACTTTCAAACAATCAATAATTTGGCAAACTTCGTAAACCGAAGATATGTATAGATTTCTTCTTTGTATAGGTTACGTTAAAGTATTTTTGAAACACAATTTTCATAATCACTGTGTTAATATTCAAAATTTCATCACCAGGAAGCCCAATACCTCCCATGTACGGAAAACATAATATTCTATTCGTTGCGTGACCAAGGGGCCCTAGTCCTTCAAAAGTGAAAAAGTGGAGGGTCGCACCTCAAAAAAGTTGAGAAAAATAACGGAAAAACATTTAGAAAAAATACTGAAAAATTCCTAAAAGTTTGTCAAAAGCTGAGTTACAACATAATTACAAAGTAGTTTGGAGTTTTATCACGGAATATTTGCACCATTTGTAAATTAATGCACTTAGTCATCTGGTCCTTTAACTAGCATATCAAAAATTCTTTTTGTCTCTTTGAGTTCACTTTATTTTGAATCTTCTGTGCTTCTGAGAGACAATAGTGTCTAATGCAAGAAGGTCATACTTGCATCTGAATGGTTTGAATTGAAATACCCGGAATTTTTTAAACAATACTTTTCGTTTTTACCTTTTTATAGGAATCTAAAACCGTCTTCTCAGACGGCAATCTCTTGAATGCGCTCGCGCACTTTGCCGTTCGAAAAACCGCGGTAAAATTTTTCTCATAGCTACTCAAGTGGATCAGAATTGTTTTCCTGCTAGCCAAGTGAAACGAATAGGTCAACATAGGACTGAACCTTCCGTGTAGGCTAATTGCATTGGATCATGCGCTTCCTTGGCAGCTACGCCCCTGTGCCATACACTTATGACTTTTTCGTCCCTCATCGTCTAATCCGGGAAAAGGTCGCCTTTGAAGAACATGCGCTACATCGACAATCTCGTAAACAGGTGCTCGTTCCTTTCTTTTATTCGTTTCTGTTTTTGATTTTGGTTGTTTATTTGAACATGAGAAAGTTGTATAGTGAAATAAGACTCTTAGCTTATTACCGTCACACTTGAATTTATGTTTACATGAAAGAGCGCCCAATTTGTGGAGTTTGAAAAGCCACACTTCTTGTTCAAAATGTGCTAAATCCGTATGTTCAGCCAGTAACAATACTTGAGAACAGACTGCACTAAAGTTTTTCAGACGACTCAGTCGTAGTCATATTACTAGTCAAGTGAGATGGCGTGCTAACCACTTCTCATAGTTCTCACGGGCCGGAATCGGACACGTCATAACCTTCCTCCACGGAATATAGGACCTACCGCAAACATAAGGATGTTAGATGTAGAGTATTTTCTATTTTATTCTAGTTTTCAAACATTTGATTTGATGTAACACTAATATAGGTTTCTTTTCTTCAAGACACGTTACTGCGTCTGTAAAAAACTTGAAAGAAAGAAAAACGTGTATATCCAGCTTGAGATGTATTTACAGTACGTGCGGTAACAATACGACAACCAGAGGTATTTTCTCAATGTAATTTAAAAAATGTGCAAGTGACTGGTGCCAATCAATAAACCATCAAAATATCGTTAGGCTCCCGACTATAATTATTTTAGGTTCAGTCTAATTAGGCGCGTAAAAAAATGTCACGTGTCCCTCCTAAAACCTTCAATTTTAAGCGAAGTTCAACGTTTTTAATTTTTAAAAACGTTTTTCGATAGTTGATTGAAAACATTTGTTGCTATCCGGGGCACGGTATTGCACAGCGCGTTAATAACATCTCAAAGAGATTTTCCTAATACCCAACCGATTTTTCAAAAATTTACTTCAGCTATTTATTGTTATATTGTTGTTATTATAATTACATTAATGGAGTTTACAGTTTGTATACATCAAATAGGAAATTGTGTTTACCAATGGCTATTTGATTTCTAGAATGCAGAACCACTCATGTATTCTGTTTTGCTGTTACTTGCATTTAAATAAAAAAAGGTTAAAAATAATAAAAAAAAGGTTAAAAATAAAACTTTTACGTATACATAACATATTAATCTTTTTTGAACTTTTATCAGTAATCACATTTCGTCACAGAGATGGCACAGCCACCAAAAGTACATTTCCCGACTTATCATCATCAGCTGATGTCTTTATCCGTCAATTTTTGAGCCATAGTGGTAATTACCGTTGTCGTAATCTCCTGGTCATTGAAAATGATCCCTATGGCCGAGGCTCATTAGAAGAAGTTTTTCCTCAATTTGTTAACAAAGTTTGTACTTGTGAAAAATTGAAAAACGCCTTTCAACAGAAGAACTAATAGTACAATTTCTTTCAAGAAGCTTTCAGTTAAAAAATTTAATAAAGTTTCTTTTTTCTATCTTTTACAAGATTTTTTTTTATAAAGCCAAAGAGATGTTATTCTCATTCCGCGAATAAGGCAAAACAACAAAAAAACCAGGATTTTTTCAAAGTAAAAGGTTTCTAAAGGTTTCTAAACCTTTACAATGTAACCGTGTTTCGATGAATTCCCCTGTTCTTGGAACGATTTCAAAAATTCTAAGCCGATTACGATTTTGTGAAGTTTACCGTTTTCACCTAACAAAAACTCACGTAGAGAATTCAGCTAATTGCGTTTTAACATCAACCTCAACTTCAATTTTAATGAATACACGATTTCAAATTAAAGAAGGTATTGTTTACATCAAGTACCCTCGTTTCATCGTTTCTCCTTGTAATTGATTTCTCTTAACGTAGATTTCCGGCACGTACTAATATTTCCGCTGAACGGTTAAACGTTCCAAGATAACGCCATTTCTTGTAAAATTTTCGATTTATGAAGTTTTTTCTTTAAGATTGTTTTTATTTTTGTTTATCTCTGTGATTTTCTGCTTACGCACAACATTCGAAGACAACATTAATATTTACCACGATGGCATTATATTGTTGTTGTTATATTCGTAGCAATTTCAATCAAAACAAATGGAAATATTCATAAGACGCAGTGTGCCCGGAGGCCTTTATTCCCACACTGGTTTTTATTGGAATCAAGTGAAGCAAGTACCTTTTGGGCCAGACGTCTGGCAGAATTTTCTAGAATTGTTCCGCCCAGGAGCTTTGTTGACACACCTTCACTTGTACATCAACAACGTGCAAGGGAAACCTGTATTTCAAAGTTGTTTTTTCTCTGGCAAGTTATAATTATATACCTTGTCACAGTGTTTTGCCTGAAGATTTTTCATGTTTTTTTCCATAGGGCAAAAATGAATAATTTCCCTTTAATCGGTGACTTTTTTAGCTAAATGATTTACCCTATTTTTAACACATTTCTAAGCTGGTCTTTGGTTCAGTTTAGCCGTACTCTTCTTTTCATGAGATGAAAAACATTTTCTTTATTCAGACAATCTAACTTTGATGCTCTGACATTTGAATCGAGACACAAAATCAGAACAAGTCACACGTATCTCTTTTTGTTGTTCGTCCTATCGGCATCCGTGGGGAAAAACGTTTTTCTAGCCAGTATTTAAGAATTTTCTGAAACAAAAACCATTCTGTTCCTCCTCATCTTAAATAGAATTAACTTTTTGGGTAGCAAAGGCATTTCCCAAACTTTTTCGGGGTTAAAATCAAATGTGCGCTCAGATAAAAAAACAATCTACTAAGAAATCTGACTATACAAATTCGTCAAGTTCAAATGGTACGACGAATGTAGTGTTTCTCACTAAAAAAAGTCAGTTATGTAAGATGTTGCAATTTTTCAGGGCATACTTTTGGCGAAAATGAAAAACTTTCGTTTGAAGAGAATCTTAGAAATTGTACCGTTATTGTAGCAAAAGAACCTTGGTCGCTGGCCTTGTCAAAACATTTGAATTCATTATAGACATTCGAACCTTTTGTCTACAATTCTTATAAAAACTTGGGATTCGTCATCCACTGACCCAATAAATTATATAAAAGCTTGATTGCCCACTTGGACCCTAAATCAAAGAACCGTTAAGACAGATTTTCTGAAATTTGGAGTGGAGTAAGTCATTCAAATTTTTTGCTTTTGATTCATCTGAAAATGATAAAATAGTTTTATATGGACTCAAATAGCATAATAGTATGCCAATTGGGGCGCCAAAGTGAAGTAGTAAAAAGGTTGTGATTGTTAGCTCACTAAAAACCAGAAAAACCATACTTATAAGGGGTTCTGATCAAGTTCAACTGAGATATAAGTTGAGAGCTACGGCCTTGAGGAATTTAGATACCGGAACTTTTGCGCCGCATTTGGCCCTCAATTATGCTATTTGGGTCCATATAAAACTATTTTATCATTGTCAGCCAAATCAAAAGCAAAAATTCTGAATCCCTCAAAGGCCTCGAAAAGACTCGATTCTTCCAGACATCCCCTATTAAGGCCTTAGGCGTAAGTTTATATCTCAGTTGCATTAACGCTTGTGGATCAAAAGATTTTAACCAGACCTATACCATTGAATTTCTTAGCCTCTTCAACATCAATAGTTGTTTTTCCAGATTTTTAAAACAAATACTTTTTAAGAAAATGTTTTTCGTTATTTATCTTTGTGGAAAAAGTGAGACTCAGCTTAAAAGCTCAGTCTGACTGGTTTTTGCGATTGTGAAGTTCAATTTGAAACAAAAGACGGCTTTCGGATAAGTGTGTTTGTCTTTTTCATAGTCCAAACCTTGTTTCTGGGATCGCCACATCTTGCAAATCTGGGTGAGTGAGTGCATAAGTGGCGAATGATGAATAATTCATTGGTCAAGGGATTCCTTGGGTTCAATTATCTTTGATACCTTTTTTCCTTCACCGATTTTTGCTCGCCGACAACAAGTGCTTAGATTAAAGAGCCCTTTTCTCAAAGCTATTTTTGTTCTAGAATAACACCGATTTGCTTAAAGGTTTGCCGTGAATACCTCAAAAACGTGCAATGTTGTGGAAATTTTTGATTATGTAAATGCAATTTTCATTACTTGTGATCTCCGATGAAAATAGTACATGGGATTAATATTACCACCCCACTGAAAGCTGGAATCCCATAAGCCTATTATGAAGGATTGTCCCTGCAAAATCAGGATTCCCCGAGGACGTACTAGCAATGTTCTCCGGAGAAGCCTTTCTCAGCCAATAGCTAAGGTAATTGACCTGCTCGGCGAGTCATTTATCCAGAGGAACTAGACGACTTGGTTCCCTATTGCCAGACCTATCAGCCCCAAAATCCTCTGCACGGCCGGCTAAATAGCCAAAGTCTCTTCTTTAAACCAAACGACTTTGATTTTTTTTCTTCACAAACCTTAGTTTGTAGGTTCAGGTTTTAGCTTCAGAAATGTGGATTCAACTTCTTATCCAAAACTTCTCTGATTTTAAAAACCCAACTTCAATTTGTTACATTATCGATTTCCCAAGCTAAAATGGAAGTCTGACCAGTACAGTACCGGCCAAAAAAAAAATTCAATTTAAGATTTTTTGTAATTTTAACTATCAATTGAGTTTGTATATGTCAAGGAACTAGGGAAATGGTGGAAAACGATAAAAAGTTTACAGTTGTTGCGTATGACTTAGCTTCCCGTTCAATAAAATTTGCTTTCTTCGAAAAGCCTACTTTTGATTTGCGTCAAAATTGACCAATGGGCTATTTCAACTTTCATCTTTTTGCTTGCCGAAAAGCTCTCCGATAGTCTGGAACTCTCCAGATGTTATTTTTCATCAATTTTTAGTAAAATTAACTTTTAGGGGGCTTAAGGGGAAAATTCTGTGTGGTCTTGCAAGCATGTCGAAAAATTTGCGGATCGCACAATCGTAGAGCTGAAATAATATCTGTAAATTTTCGAAATCCATTATAATTATGTATCCCACTTGCTAATTTTCTTAGTCACCCACTTCTTATGCGAAATTAAGGCTTCAGCTTTACGCAGTCGCTTACTTGTGTGTCATGTCCCCAAACGGATTAACGTCAAAGGCTTCATGTCTTTTCTGAGGTCAACACTGCTGTGTTTGATTGGCGTCTTGCAAATTCTATTCTTAAAATGGTTTAAATTTTAAAAAAAATATCTTAAAATTTTCCTCCCACGTACAATTATTTGGTTAGTCTAAATATGTCTGAATACAAATTTAGACCCTTGCTAACTATATTTGCCCATAACTGCACAAATAATCAAACAATTATACCCGATGAACATAACTGAATAAACAAGCAACACAAACAACCAAGCAAACCATGATCAACGCCTTTAGGTTTTTCACATAAAGTTGAAAACCTAGATTTCACTGACAAAAGGACGTACCTCACAAATTCTCAGGCACTGAGGTTTGGCCAAGGAAGTGAAAGGTTTTTTGTTGTTTCGAGCTTCATGGCCATTGGTCTTTTTTGTTTTTACGCATGCCCAAACTTTTTTGTCTTCCTCTTTGAGTTTATGTTTTTTCTTCGAGCTCTCACCTTTAAAGGAAAATCTTTTTGAGTTACTGGCCCTGAATCTCTTTCATTCTTTCTCTCCCCTCTTTTTTCCTCTCTCTATTTTTCTCTTTTTCTAACTTCCTGTTTGACTCTGTATATCACCCTTTATCTAGATTCCGTTCAGCTTTTTACTCGTTAGATTTACCTTTCCCGTTTGCACCCTGTTCCTCAAACTCTCTCCGTGTCTCCTTGTGCGTCTGCGTCTCTCACTCTCTATGTCTCTTTTTTAATCTTTCCCTCTCTTTCTCTTTTTTCTCAGTCTTTGTCTCGGGTTGTCCCATTTTCATTACCCGTTTTCAGTTTCCTATCTTTCTTCAGTTTTCTTCTAAATGTGCATTCTGCGGGACTCCCAGATGTTTGGATCCATGATGGCCTCAATTCATGCATACGTTCTTTATTTCCTGGGTTTATATATTTCAAGCAGTAGGCATCGACCAAACACTGCAAAACAATCTAGCCTGGTTTATCAAAAGTGGCCTCCATTGTTGGCTGCTGCGTCGAAATCTCTTTAAACCCACGCAACCGAAAAAGACATTTTCAATGTTTTGACTTTTTTTGCAAGTCTAGTCACCAAAGAATATTGAAATCATAAAGAGTTTTGCTAACCTCATTTGCATTCGATTTCAAAAATTGTGAATGCATGTCCTTCAACCACATTAAATCGCGTTGTTCTGCATCTTTGTTCAAAGGAAACACTTATTCTTGCAGGTTTTCTGCAAAACCTCATTGATCAGCAGTTCCTTGTTGTCAATTGGGGGGACATTTACTATATCGAGAAGAAATGTTGTCTGGTTGTAACCAAAAAAACAATTGTAAATCGACCACACAACATGCACAAAACATTTATAGTTTCTACGAACCGTTTTAGAAGTTGTAGCAAGGTGGTTTCGATTATTTCCGCCATTTTATAATAATTGGTTCCTGAATAGGCGAGGGTGGCAATTACTAGGTGGTAACTAAGGGTTCATAAGGAGCGAAATTGAGCAAACATGTTTAGTTTTTCAAAACACAAGTTTGCCACATTTAAAAAAAACTTTAGCTAATTACACGTTGTTTCAAAAAAGCTGTTTTCGAACTTTTCCTAGTTATTTGGTAATATATTTCAATTAACATTTTTCTTTATGTATAAATACATTTTTATCACCGCTCCTGTTCTACGCGGCTACTTTAAAATAATTAAACTCTTTGCAAAAACCAACGTTTTGGAAGGTTTCACATGAAGTTTCTATTTAAACATACTTATTTTGCTAACATGTTTCATCAATTGAGCAGATCAATCAATTTTTTGAAGACAAGTTTTTCATTAACAAACAAAAAACGTTTTAAAAAGAAGATACTAATTTCACTTACTTTGTTTTCGAAAGTTCAAAATTGTAGCAAAATTGCGAAAACAGAACTTTTCGACGCCTCATTGCCACAATTCTGATGGTATTTAAAAAAATTTCATCGTGGGTAGACAATTTTTTATTACTGTTGCACCTTTTTCAGAACGATTCGATTTAAATAATTTTAAGTTTTGAAATATCTATTTTCACACTAACTTTCATTTTAAACAAGCAACTTTACCGACTACTAGAGAATAAAGCTTTAAAGATCTACCATTTCCAAAAACGGCCAGTTTAATCTTGTTCCGCAATCCAATCTACTTCCAAAGTTCAACGAAGTTGGTCCACCGACTGCTTACGTAGCTCCCGTCTTTGTCCTTTAAAGATTCGGCCCCCAGAAAATTCCGAAAAAATTTTTTCTAAGATTTTCTTTTTCATATTCTTTAGAAAAGTTTTCTCCGTGGTGTTTAATGTCTCACTTACCCTCACTCTACTACTTATCCTCGTTTTTGACATCTTAGATGAATTAATTCCGCATACGGTGGTATAAAATGAGCCGCTTTAGAAAAAAAAAACTCCCTTGATCTTGAATTTCCTAGGATCGCTAAATTTACGTTTGTCTACGACGTAAACAAGCAGATGTTTGACAACAACGTCATTACTTCCGTAACTAAGAATTACTGCAAACAGACATGTTGAAAATAACGGTAGAAAACAGGAATAGTTCCAAAAAGAGTGTTTTATGTTTTGAATTTTTCACTGTACTCGTTGGCTGAGTATCATACGGACAATCAACCAAAACTCAAGTATAAACCACCTTATGTGCGCAAAGTGCTGGCTTTAGTAAAGTACGTGAGGAAATTTTAGCAACATGCAAAAAATTAGTAACTTTTCTAAGGAAATAAGCTGATTCCCATGGCTAAAAAGCAATTTGACGTTTCGATCCGAGTTTGTCCCTGCAGCTGACACGCCTCCGTGCCTGGGAGCATTCAAGTACAATTTCTCATAAAGGCCAACATCTCCCGAAAACAATTCAACCTGTCTTGACTTGTCTCTATCCCTTTACGCCACGCATCAAAGCTCTGGCCTTAAGGAAATTTCTGCTTTTCCCTTAGGCTCTCCCCTTGTTGGTCTCTTTTGCTAGACATGTGTCCAATGGATGGTTTCCGACATTTTCCGTCTCAGACCTATTACCTGGCGAGGGAAGCATACAACGCGCTTTGGCGTTCGTTTTTTTGGATGTAAAGTATTAGATGTAACAAAACATTGATAAATACCCATTATCGAATTTTAGCCTAATTTAACTTATTAAATCTAGTAAATTAACAGTTCAGTTAGACCATTCAAGAAAATTTTCAGAAACATTTTCCCAAACAAATAAAAAATTTAAAGGCAGTGACATTGTTTGAGTATTGTATTAAAATATTTTCAAACATGTAAACCAAATATGCTTAAACTTGAAATTTAGGTTTAATCACTGTTGGCCCTAGGTGTAAGAAAATTCCAGTTTTACTTAATTTTTAAGCAACTTTTTATATAATTTTATGATCGGCTAAAGCATTTTTCTCTGTTCTATTCATTTTGAATTGGCGCCTCTTTCTCACTACAAAATCAGCCACATTTTTGCTTTTGTATGATCATAAAACGACAAAAAAGCTTCTCAGAAACTAGAATAATATTCAACTTCCATAATATTTTAACGATCCTTGAGCGTTCTTGTGATTTTCTTACCGGTTGCCACTTTTTTCTACTCACGGAAGAAAAAAAGCTCTTGTATCTAAAAATGGACACCCTTTCGAAGCGTAGTGTCACATCAAAACCTAATTTCAGCAAGTAGTAGGAGTATTTTGCTTTTGTTGCGGAAACGTGGTTTTTGACGCCGTATGTTGCTTCCCACTGAAGAGGATTTCCTGGTTTAAAAGAGAACAGTGACACGGTTTTTTTCTCTTTTTGTTCAAATTTTTTGCAGTTGCATCTTATCCCAAAATAGCTTTTAAAGGCAAAATTACCAGGATGAAAACAATCCGTGCAAAAGTAAAGAGTCAAGGTTAGTTCAGAATTGGAAAGAAGTGGAGTCTTGGAATATTTAAGTTTTTTAATCAGACTCCTGGAATTTTTAATAGCTTGTGAAAGTTTACGTCGGAAGGAAGTTTTTTTCTATTCACACAAAGTTCATGAAACGAACTTGGTTTTTTGCTGAAAATCTCACTGGCCTTTTTACATATTTTTACAACACAATATTAAAAACAATCCGCCACGTTATTTTTCACACCCTTCAATTTGCTTGCAATAGTGTCGATTATAAATTGTTATATTTTTAGCCGGATATTTTCAAAGTTGTAAAAGAATGACGTTATGGAACTGTTTTTTGAGGAAAGCTCTATTTTATTTTAAATGTGTGTGTTTTTTTTTTAGAAGCCACGCCCATGTCTGTTTTTGTAGTTTAAATAGTTGCTTTTGCAGATTCCTAAATCACTTTTTCTGAATCCAGCTTTTTCGTTCGAAAAAGTTCATTTTCTCAACATTTTTTTCTTAAATTGAATATCATTTTTCCTAAATGGATTTTTGAAGTTCGGAGTAGGCACAGATTTTCTTCAGGCGACAACTTTAATCCGATGAAATGATATGAAGTATAAGGCAACCTTTAAAATCTCTAAGTATCAAATTTCACATGAATTGCCTCGTCTTTTGAAAAACTCGAATCCTTCATTTCTAAGAGTTTCTTCTGAAAAGAACTTTTCACCCGTAGCAAGAACATCAAAAATGAATCGCACTTGATGTTATCGTAAAACTTACCCCCCAGCTGCAGTTAATCTATTCCCGAAAGGTGGGTTAGACATTCATGAGTATTTCCACGATTCATGTGTTTTCTAATGCGATGAACCCAGCTATCTCGTCTCACTGGCGACCGCCTGGATTTCCGAGAATGCACCGCGCCGTCGGCTTTCCATTATACCTAACAATGAGATGACACGCATGTTGCACCCCTTGAAAAGCATCTCTGCCGTAAACGGGTTTCTAAGTTCTTCAGACCTTCGACTGCATGTTTTCTTTTAGCTGTCAGGCGCTGTAGCTACCGCTCGCTCACGCGACCAGGCAAAACATCTTGTGGTCTAAAAAGAGGAAAAACTGCTTTACGCACCACTTTACCACCAGAAATACCACAATATCACAAATGTTTACGGTTGTTTGTCTTTTTTATGTGCAACCTGGTTATGTGCCTGGTTAATGGGCGGAAATTGGGCTGATCTCCATTTTTGAGATTGATCCCAGGCCGGATACGAATAAAACATATTAGGCTAGCTTTTCCGATATTTCGCCTCTTCCTGATTCCACTTGTATGATTTTTCGCTCCGTGTTCTGAAAATCTCATTTTTCAGCTTTGTTTCCGAAAAGTACAGTCAGTATTGGCCATAAATATAAATGGTTTTTCGTAACTTTAACGACCGAATGAGTTTGTATATGTCTAGTTACAATATGTAAAACGACAAAAACTTGATTTTGACTAGCAGCCCATTCAAGAAAATTTTCTTTCGATAAAATACCTACCTTGTAACGGACCGAAAACAATTCCAGTCGCCACGAACTTCAAACATGTTATTTTTTGTGCTGTTCTCGACAATAATAACAAAACGAGGATTGAGAAAAACAATTACAGTTGTCTTCCCAGCATGTTGAAAACTGGGGTTTTTCGATGTTGGGCACATAAATAGGAAAAAGGGCTACAACGTTAGAAATCCATTTTCTTTTGAGAACTATTTAAATTATGAAATAAAAATCCGGAAAAGGCTCTCTTTATGTCTGTTTTCGGATGTTTTTGGTCCGTATCTAGCAAAAAAAAAAAAAGGCTTAAAACTGCCCATATCGGTCGTTTTTGACCTACATAAAATATAAGTTGTTCAAAGAAAAAAAAAACATTTTTTGAATTGGTAGCCAAGTGAAACTCAACTACTGCCTTTTGTCGTTTCACATCTTTCCATAATTTACTAGACAGATACAAACTCATTCGGTCGTAAAGTTAAACAGATATTCAAAGAAAAACCAAATCAATATCTGAAATAACAGAGCATAGAGAAATATACACCAATGATTAAAAAATATTATTGTAACAAAGTATATCACACGGTTGTGGAGCAATAATTCTTCAAGTGCCCAGCTTATGTTTCTTCTGGAATGCCACCTAAATTTCTCTTTTTCACTTGCCCACTTTTATATTTAACTGTCCAAAACAAGGTCTAGCCTAGCTGAAAAACAGCTCAGTCTGAACAATGAATCGCAACCGACCTTCCTGTCTGGGGTCCATAATCCGGCATCATCTTTGGTCTAGCCAGATTTATCATTTGATTTTCCTCCCATTATACCCCCACAATATATTCCTCTCAGCTTCCGTAAACAACTCTGCGTATCATATTTCTTCTCCTAGTAGAATATGTTCAAGTGTTAATCTATTAGTCCCATTTTTTCTAGACTAGCGATGATGGAGGAATGGCAGCGAAACCACAGCTACTTCACCCTCAACGCTCTACTGTGAGCAATAAGTCCAAACTTTTCAATGGTTGCATGGAAAAATAAACAAATTTATTAAAATGTCACTTTATATTGATAATTTTGTTATTTCAGTTCATCTTGGGAGCGAAGGGACGACCTGATCGCTGTGAGCATCTGGCTGGTCATGCTCAGCTATGCCCTCATCAGCAACATTCTGATCCTCGTGGGCATTGCCAGGAGTTCTACAATGAGATCAGCCACAAGGTAACCAAATTACGTTGTTTTGATCTCTGAAGACGTTTCTTGTTTGGCCAGAAAGGGAAACCGCCCGAAAGACCGAAGATAACAGGGCTTGAATGACAAATCAACTTTGGAAATGAAACGAATTTCCCTATTTTTAAATCGTACACGACAAATATAAAAACATCTAGGTTGAAAACCTTTTCTTGTGAAGTAAACCTTCGAAGGCGAAGGTTCCGTTAGCAAAAATCAAAACTTTCCGAGAAACTTGCCATTTTGAAAGCACTAAATTATTTACATTCAACCACCAGGAACCTCCATGAATCGAAACGAAAAGGTGCAGAATATCTTTCTCGAATAGGTGATCAAGCATCGAAAGCATCAAAAAAATTTTGGAATCAGGAAGTGGTAAAGGTCGTTATTACGAAGGCGTTTCCCATACGGTTAAAAAACATATACAAAAGCGGGGGTTGAGAAGGGAAGATTTCGCGAAGGCAACAAAGAAAAGGTGTGTGTGTGTGTGTGTGTGTGTGTGTGTGTGTGTGTGTGTGTGTGTGTGTGTGTGTGTGTGTGTGTGTGTGTGTGTGTGTGTGTGTGTGTGTGTGTGTTGTGTGTGTGTGTGTGTTTGCGCGCGGGAGTGTGTGTGAGTGTATGAGAGAATGCGGGTATGTGTGTGTTTGCTTATCTGTAAATGTGTGTATAAAATTGCAAATAACCCATTTCTTTACCAAACCTTTTCAGTTACTGGTTCATCATCTCCTTGGCGATCTGTGACATAGTCATGACGATCATCTCCCTCGTGCACCTCGTGCCAGCCACTGCTTTCCACGAGCAATACGTCGAATTTAAATCGACAAGAAATATTCTAATGATCTTTTTCTACGACTTATTCTGGTATACGGGCGTTGTTCAACTGGGTCTTATGGCTGGTAACCGGTACGTTTTTGGAAAACTTTTCAATTTGCTAAGTGATTGTTTTGGTTGAATCTTCGCCCTTTTCAGATTCGTCTCGATTGTGTACCCAATGGAGTACAAGCACATGTTCTCTCGTCAACGCTCATTTTATCTCATCATGTTGGGTTATTTCTTGGGATTTCTCGCCTCGTTGCCTACGCTTTTCCCATGTTGCCACACGCTTTGGGACTCTAATCACTTTATTACCGTCTATGAAAATATGGATACATGGTTAGTTCTTAGCTATTTTCAAGGATTAGGGTAAAATTACAGTTAAAGAACCACATGCTTTTTCGCATTCGAATATAAAAAAAACAGTCTATAAACCCTTCTCTTCGTCTCAATAGGCTATTCAACCCTCACGAGACATAGACGCCCAAACATAACAACAAAAGGATTAAAGAGATTAGTAGATGAGACAAAACATATGAAATATAGGGGATGGAGTATTTATATAAAAAGATTTGGAAAATAGCGAAATTTAGGTACAAATACGTGGATATGGGTGTGAACAGTATTTCGTTGATTATGATGATTATGTCTTACGCTGTCATCATTTATAAAGTCAGGGAGAGTGGAAGAGCTATGGCGAAGTATCAATTGACCATTAGAACAAGGGTGAGTTTAATTTTAAAAAAAAAATTCAAGTGGAATTGACAAGAAAAATTTAATGAACCCTTGAAGTTAATGTTAAGTTTTGTCAAGTTGTCACTATCCCACTATTAAAGCTACAAAAAAGTAATTGAACCAGAAGTTTACAAAATCTGTCACTTCTCTGATATTAAACTTCATCTTAGATGTAGCCTAGGTGCATCAAAGTCTTTAAGGTCTTAAAATTAACTTTCGAGATTCGAAACATCTTGATAAAAGGTTTGTTAGATGACTTTTGTGGAAAAACCGCCACTTCTCGGTTAGTAAACTACACTAAGTCAAGGTTTTCTCACGAGTCCTAGTTTTTTCAACAGTAAAAGTGACTTTTATGCACAACTGAATATAATTTTTCATATTCTTGTTTTTTGCTATCTAAAATTGCGATGTTTTCTGGCATACACATGCTCGGACATACCCAGAAATTTGCGAATTTATAAAAATGGTGGAAAAACTGAATGTAGAATATGGAACTTTTTTCATGAAAATCATAAACACTGTGATCTTTCATCCACACCGTTTTTAATAACCATGTTTACAGCAACAAGCCGCGCTGATGTCAGGAATGTCCTTGTCATGTCAAATGAATGGCTGCACCCGTATGCCATCGGTCAGACCGCCCAGAAGCCAAGTGAGCAAAAAAGAAATGAGGTTGTTTATCCAGGTAACCAAACTGAAAACACTTTTAAAATTAATTTTTAAGTTCTTCGTTGTGTCAATGGTCTTTCTTCTAACATGGACAACATGGCAGTGGTTGCCCCACATGTCCGAATCAAAATGGGCCTATTTTGCAATGACTTCCCTCTTCTTCATTAACAATTCTGTAAGTACCACCTACCGTAGCCTGAAAATAATTCATTTAGGTCAACCCTACGGTGTACTTATTATTCAACACGCAATTACGCCGAGAGTTACACTATTTGCTCTGCCGTCACCGGGCGATTTCCGGAGGGCAGAGTAGGAAAAAACAGAACTTCTTCGGCCGAACTACGGCCACTGATCCCTTGTTGGCGACCAAGGTGGGCAAGGTGAGCATGCCGGACTGCAACTATCTGCATGAATTCAACCCTTTTACAAAGTCCCAAAAAGATCACAATTGTACATTAAACTTTAATCCCCAACCAGAAAACTACTACACATGTTTTTATGAGCGATATCAGTCCTTTTGGTTTTTGGGGCCACAAAAAAGGTCACAGATAAAAATAAAAAATAATCACAAAACTGTCCCTCAGGAAAGGTATGATTAGACATGTCAGCTATTCAGTACATCACAAAAATTTACAACATTTAGTGAGAGAAACAAGCTTCGGCAAGTCGTTAGAAACTCCAATCATAAAGGGTGAAGCTTCTTTTCTTTAGGAAAACTGACATATTCACAAATTTGGTCAAATGGTCAAAACTTTTTTACATAATCTTAGAACTACATAAACGTTCTTGTGTTTCACGCTATTTTTTATGTATTTAGAAAAAACTGATAATTCTCACACACATGGACAAGATTTGGTTTATAGGTCAAAAAATTTCATCTAACATCTAATTCGCGCTATTTTCGTTTTCTTAATCGTATCTTTGATTTCAAAAATACTACTTTTTGCGCTTTAGTCAAAATTGTCTAAATTAGAGTGACGGCCAAGCACCATTGAAAGTGCTAAGTTGAAAAACACGAGTTTACTTTTGTAGTTCACTCTACTTTGGGGGACAAGAAGTATAATATTGGATTATTCGATTAAAAGTGGTGAAAATACGGCTTGAGGTCAGAAACTGGCATTATCAGGTCCAATTTTGGGCGAGGTCATTTCCTGAGACAAAACTTCGCAAGCCTTACTAAAAAGCATTGCTATTTTCATACCGAAAGGCGCTCATAAATGAATTTTTACATTTTTTTCTCCAGACCCGTCGGAGAAAAAGTTTTTGCATCTTTAAAAATACATTTTCAGACTGCAAATGTCGAAGTGGACAACACGAGTTTAAAAAACACGAGTTTCTGTTTTGTAGTCCATTTTTTGGGGACTTGGAAAATAATTTGCCACCAAATTTCGTAAAAAGACTATCCGTGGTCAAATCCTGCCATTAGCTTGTTCAAATTATCAAATTTTTCATAGAGGGGGGTCATTTTTGATAGGAAACTTTACAAATCTGAACATAACAGTGTGCTCATTTTTGAGGTTTAACACTTTTCCCATATCCGTCCGACAAAAAGTTTTTGTATCGTTAAAACTACATTTTTAGACTACAAATGTCGAAGTTGACAACAACAATGCGCGAAGTGCCCGACTGATGTCCACAACTTCCTCTTCTGAAGAGAACGGCAAGAGCCAACTCATAATCCAGGTTTGTATTCATCTGTTGTTTGTGATTCTTAACTTCCCCATTTAGGAAATTCTTTACGTTTGAGGTAAGGGTGTGGCTTGGCTTTAATATTATTGCTATCCCTTTCGCTTTCAAATGCGTGCTAAACCGGTGCTCTGCTGTGTTAGACTTTGTAGTGTAGCTCATTGTGTGATTTCAGTGCAAACACTACGTGAACAATGGAAGCAATATTAGTGCCGTTTGAGAAGGAATCTCGTGACCCGATGATCTACACAGAAATGCTGGTACAACACTATGCCCTTTACTAATTGTCTTAGCCAACGTGTCGTTGAACACACAATAACTTTTCGCTGACGGATAGATTACAGTTGATATTTGAATTCAACATGCTCACATTGTGTTTATGGTCTTCAATAAAGTTTTATGTTTATGTGTTCCAAAAAATGAAACTCAAGCGAAATGGAATTCTGATTCATGTCAGTGTAAAAAAGGTCGATTCTCTTCGCCAAATACTCTCTTCTTACAATTTTGGTAGGGTTAGCGGTACACGACAGAAGTAAAACGGAAAATCTCGAAATTCCAAGTATGAAATAATTTCCCGATTTACTAACAACATTTGGATGCTTTTGGACAAACCGAATGTAGTAATGCAAGTAAAGTCTGAATTCAATAATAGAAAAGTCATACAAGGTGCCTGCGAAAGGGTCGAAAACGATTCAAAAAAGGTAGATTAGTATTGGAAGTTGCTTAACAAGGGCGGAACAATTTTTGGGGGAGCTCGTTTTATACTTTGGCTTGATTCCTTAATGTAAATATAGAAATGTTTATTCACGTTTATGCTAAATCTTCAAACTTCACCATCGAGCTCATTTCTTCCTTCGCTCCGCCGACTAGCTGAATCCGGCCCCAGAACCTCGTCAAGGAGGGACCGTCATCGACATTACTCCCGGTTTCTGTGAGGCATCGTTTACAAAAACAGCTGCTTAACTTCTAACAAAAGAAGGCAATCCGTTCAGCCTGTAAGAGAAGTTCCAGTCGCTCAAGATCTATTTTGAGGAACCAGCCATGATTCGATAAATAAACTGGTGAACTTGTAAACTTTTATGCCGTATTTTTGTAAAGAATTCGTTGTACACCTGTTCTAGCCCCTTTTATTGGAAATTTCAATTATGTCAAATGCGCAAGAACGGCTGTGCCCATTACCGAGTGACCTGCGAACGAGTTTTAACTAAACTGCAAATCTAACGAGCTAAGGAGCGTGCGAAATGCGCAGTTACTTGTGCGGGTCACAAGAAAACGCGCTATAATAAGCTCGATGGTCAAGGGGTATATGCATGTCAACGTCTGAACAAAAGTTAAATAAAACGAAAATATAACGCTTGAACGCATTTATTCATCTTCTTACGTGAAAAAAAAGACAAAGTAATTCAAAAACTGAGAGATCATTATCATTTCTGATGAATTCGTTTGCCAAATGATTCTACCGGCATTGGCAAAAAAAAGAAGAGTAAGACTTGTTAACAGTAACCGGTGAAATTAACAGGAGAAGTACACGTCAATGAAAGTTTGTTTCACTGTGCTGAGAAATTTATCAAAATGCCGGTACAACCAAAGTAACACATCTAATCTGTCATTAAAGTTTTGTCCTTTTATTGTAAAAGGTCAAATTGAGTTGATAGTGCGTGGACTTACTGGATCTTATTCGCCAAATTCTTTTGCACTTTGAAATTGGGTCCACCATTGTCCAGACTCTTACCATTTTTATCTTTACCGTTTCAATACTGACTTCCGAACTGAGTTTTTAGAGTCAAGATTTATTGTCCTTAAAAGTTAAAAACACATTTTGATAACATCTGTGACCTCATTTCACAAATATTGTGTGTGAAAATCACGTATACAGGTGTAAAAAAAATCCTTGCTACGGTCAGTTTTCGCGGCGAATTCATGGTATAGTCTGTTTCCAAGGGACGGTCTTCGACCTTCGCGCATTCTTCAAAAATGACACGTATTTAACAAAAAAAGATTTGAAACATTGAAGTGAACACAGAAAAAAAGCGAGAGAGCACTGTAAAAGAGGAGTGTGCAGACAAAGAGACAGATCGTTGCAGGACCACAGGTACCTGGTCCTTTAAAATTTGTGAAAATCCTTGCCCATTCGTTGGAAATGTAGTATAGCCAAACGTCCCACAGCGTTAAACTATAAAAGAAAAAGTCGTACCTGAAACCTCAAAAACCTACAATAAAAGCACTTGGGAAAAAGCTTGTTTTAAATGAAAACCAAACATTATCGCTTTCAAAAGCAAGAATGTTTCGTTTTCTCCCCTTAATGCCAAAAGCACGCAACTCAGTAATTGGTAGCTTTTTTGTAATCCTGGCGCCGTACTTAATTAGTTTCGAATATTTTATCCGGCTTCTGCAGAACTCAGTGTTCCTTTTTTTCTTGCCCATTTTTTTATTGTCCTGTGTTTCGATTTCTACCTTTTCTAAAACCATAACTTTGCGCCTTGTTCCAAATTTGCGACCACTCTGCTTTCGAGCTTTGGAAGAAGTTGCAAGTATGAAGTACTAGAGCTGAAACGGAAGCACAAAGTGTCTCGCAGGGACTCCCGATTAGCATAAATTAGATGGCGACGACACGCCGTTCCTCTTTTTGCCCCGGGGAGCTTCGATTACCCACTTCGCAGCCCTTCGCTCTTTTCCGACGCGCGATTCTCATTATATCTTGACTGATTCCCTCGTCACTCCCCCGTATAAAGTGAGTTTGGGTGTGTTTGTAATTGCTCGCACTGCGGTTTCCTTCTGTTTACAACCCACCATGAACTCATCATGAACAGCTACTGCAAGCGAAGGCGGCTCTGTTTCCGGGCGCCGGCGATAATAACGTTCTCCATATCTAGGCCGGCGATCTCCTAGCTTATTTATCGCAGCTACTAGCTAATAGCCTATTCGAGCGCAGTACACATTACCAGAATCCTTTACTCCTTACAAAAAACCTAATATAAGAATTGCATTCCTTAAGTTTCTTTGTTTTTTGCACAATTGTCATCATCATTTTGGGGTGAACCACAGTTTCGAAAACTTCAAAAATTCTTGTCACTGTAGGCCAGCTGGTTTATAGAAATATCCATTTTATATTTTGGCAAACAAGTGTTTGAAATTTAGCATTGAAAGTTTTGATCGCTGTTTGTTGAGCCTACTTTTAAAAAAATCTGCATTCAGATCTAATAGTTAAATAAATATATTATATATATTAAACGCGCGAATAAAAATGACACAAAAGGCCAAAACATGTTTGCACGCACAAATATCATTACCGTAACCTTTCTCTCATTTCAAAAAAAACCAAACAGTTGAAGAATAGCATTCTTTGAGTTTCTTTGATTTTTGCACATGCTTTGGGGGGAAATCAAAGTTTGCAATGTATTTAAATTTCCAGTCACTGGAAACTGGGAAGTTGACTTACTGAAAATTTCATTTTATCATTGGACATGCATTTTTTTAAAGTTTCGCATTGTGAGTTTTAACCCTTTTTTGTTAAGGCATATAGATTACTTGACAAGAAAACTGCTAACATAAATAACTCTTAAAAATCCTCACTCTTCAAAACTCTTCACAATGAAGTTTTAAAACTCTTTCTCCTTAAAATTTTTAAAATAATCCATGAGAAGCACGAAAAAATGACAACAACAAAAAGTGTTTTACGCCATAAGATCAATATACAAAGTTTAAAAAAAAGTTTTACAATTTATTTCAATGTGTTTTCTTCTTTGAAAAATACTCTTTGTCAAACTTTTATTTCTGGTTAATCTAAGTTAATTATATGACCTCTGGCGAGATTGCATTTTGCTCACGAGTCGGAATTTTCAAGTCGGCTCATGGAAAAATGAAATTCGAAACTATAAACCCCAGTTTTTCCGAAAACGATTCATCTTTTGTAATTTTCACAGGCGCACTCATTTTTAATAGACCACTTCATCTTAGTTCTGACGCATCCACTCGAAAAAAAAACTAGATTACCAACAATAAGTTGTTCTAACTTAGTCATGCATGTAAACAAACGTAGGCCAGTCATATTTCTGCAAACCTCCATAAATGACCGAAAATCCAAATAATTCCTTTCCTTAGCAGTCGTTCATATAGTTCAGTTTCCCATCATTCCCTTCCGCCCAATAATGATTCGCGTGATAGCCTAGTGGGCAATTCCAAGAATCCAAGCTAATCCGGAGATAAGCTCTCTGAACTAATGCTCTAGCTGTTGGAGGTTTATTCTCGTCAAGCTGACACTGCGAAGCAGGTTTGATTTCGATTTACTGAAACTATTGAAACTTTGCTCGTTGATCTGTAAACAGTTCAAACATTGAGACCGAGATGTTTATTGACGTAAGGTTTTGAGAGCTCGCTTCTCGAATACATAAAAACTTTGTGGCTTGTGCGCTGAAACTTGGATGACTCAAAGTTTTGTCTAAAAATAAGTTGTCTGGAAGAAACGCCGAGATTTTTTTAAAACAAATACATAATAATCTACTTTGCCTACTCTGTTACAACGTTTGAAGCAATGGTTTTTTCACGTCAACAGCTCAAAACTGGCACGTAAGCTCTATAAGTCATGGCGCCAATTTAGTAAAACTACGATTACAAGCTTTACATTTTATATTCAATGCATTTGAAAAAAAGGCCATTTGTAGCTTTCGCAAAACTGCCCCTGCGCAACAAAATTCCATTTCTTTGCATTTAGAGAATTGTGCCCTAGCAATTACAGAATGTTGAAACTCAAAATGCACTCGGATAAAGCTAATTCGTTTTTTTTAATAAACTCGGTTTTCCAATAAAGGATATTTTTTTGTTTATTTCATCGATGGCTTCTAAGAAAATTGCATGTACTCATTCACAGAAATATAATCTTGAGCCATCAAAAAGGGTGCCCTCGGCTTCCGGATAATCTATTTTCTGCTAATGAGACCATCGCGACCGAAGTTGACACAGCTCGTGTACAGGCAGTGTCTTGTTCAAATAAAACTGCAGCGATTTTGCGACGCACTCCCTCGAAATGTGACCAAACCGAGATCACGAGTGCGCCTCAGGTCACCGATTGGTTTCAAGCTTCTAGTTTTTGTTTTCTAGTTTTTTAAGTTTGTAAAACTCATACGTTTTTGTTCAAATGACATTTTTGCATTCACTAAATGTGCTCCTAATTTTGTGTATACCATCGCGGCTTAAAAGATTCATCATAACACCGGGTCAACACCCCCGTCTTGTCTCATGACATGACATGACGCCACACCAAAGAGGCCTCATTTTGTCCGCACTGGAGGAATATTGAAAACATTTCCTCGTGCTAATGGGCAGTCATTTCCCAGACAACCGGTTACTGCGTCATCAAGGCTATAGATTGTCCGATTGGGTGTTTTGACTTGAACTTGACTCGAATCGAAAGGATAATAGATCAACGTCATTTCACGCCAAGGTGCGTCAGTGTTTGTAAAGTTACACTTTCGAAGTTGTTGGTTTAGTTCCTATAGTCAGTGTCCGAACAACAAATGGTCTTCCTGATAATTTCATATAAAAAGAAACACTGGTCAAACGCTATCTTGTCTGGTTTCTTTGCGCACCCCTCTGAAAGCGCACTCCCTCGCGCGTTCGCAATTGGCGCCCTTTCTGATCTACTCGAATCGCGGCGGGACCAGATACCTAGAATCCTTTAAGGTGCCAAAGGGGCTGTTGTTATATGGACACAGACTATACTTATGTGTTTTTCTATTGACCCGAGTAATTTTTCCAGATAAAACTGAATACATTATTAATGGGAAAAAACCGTTCGAGTTATAGTGCACATTCCAATTTTGTTAAAACCCCCAAAAAGGGACAGTTAGAGGGCTTTTTATTTAATTGTCAATCAGATACTGTTGCAATTATGCGAACTAACTATGCTAAATTGTTTCGCACCATCCTTCTTTTTTGGAGCTGTATCGTTAGAATTTTATGTCCTATTAGCATGTCTGGTAAACGCCAAAAGTAGGACGTATCTGCGGAAGCCGCACCATCTGCGGATGCTCGGACGTTTTTGGCGGTTTCGGGCTGTATTTTCTCGGAAACAGTAAATTTGAAACCTATAAACATAACGTTTTCATGATTAAAAATTTTTTCTTCATTAATTTATCCCATGTTGTAACGGTTTTCATATTAACTAAACCCATGTAAACCATTTTTGTTCATTTGAATTGACTCGAAGTAAAATGTAAATCATGGCATCAACTCCTTTGCTTTCTGTTTTTGGTTTTCTTTTTTTTTGGAAATAAAACCCTAAAAATCGGTTTATAACCACAATTTTTTAAAGCTACTGTAACCACCCAATACCCCAAATTTTACCATCCAGAACAACAGGCATGGGTGTTGCTAACGATCTAATTTATTGGCTGCTGAATGACACATTCAGTGAAAAATGATTAACACTGCGGATGAATAATCTGTGCCGATTTCGAGATCTCCGCCGGATGTCCAGCGAGTATTTGAACAATGTCAACTTCAGCAGTGACATTGCCCGTTTGCGCAGGGCTGTGTTTTCTGAAAGCTTCTCAATTTAAAACCAAGATGTTGATAATTCTAAACAACATTATGACCTGTATTTCTTTATTTGCAAATATAGTATATTTCCAACAAGTCGGTTTATCAATCGTGGCGAGATCAATGAACCTGGTCTTTGAGGAAAACCCCATTTTCCTCTACTCATTTTTATGAAACTCACTAAATGTACTTTTTTTAAATTACAAGAAAATAAACAGCTTGTTTTCACAAAAGCTAATTACACACTTACGACTTGAAACGCGTTGTTTTAAACCACATCAGTATTGTTCGACCAACCGATCTTTGAAAAACTGTGTTGTTTTCACGATTACCGTAATCCTTCCGAATGTGACGTCAAAGTTTTTACGACAACGATTTTGAATAATTGAACTGTTTTCGATGCCTGGAAATCGAATGGAATTATATTTTCTCGGAAAAAACCTGTTTTCACTCACAAGAATATAAATGAAACATTTGTTCTCGAAACTTTGCTCTCCCAACGTCAAATCTCTGAGTATGATAATATATAACAACTAAATAAAGTTAACAGCAAAAAAACGAAATCCGATTTGTTTGATTTCTAAAATTTCAAAATACCTCGCCGCTTTCAGATAAGAGATTTTAGGTTTTTTTGCTTTAAAATTCAAACCTTTGTTCACTTGTATCTTTCAGCTATTATTCAACGGCTTGCTATCATGTTTAATTAACATAATTAATATAATTAGTGCGAATAAGGGCCTAAAAACCTACGAGAAAAGTTATGTTGAAACACATGAAAGGCTGAATACCATTCAACGTCTTTTCAAGATAATCGGTTTCATGAAAACAGTTTCAACACTTGAACGTATATTTTCAACTTTTCCTGGTCTTGAAAGATTCGGGTTTATCTTGCTTTTGAAAAATTGTGCTGAATTTCTGTAAGTAAGAAACGTCATCTTGCACAACATGACTTGACCCGTGGGAACCTAGCATTCCTTTTCCCCCAGTCGGTCATCAACCAAGGTTGCTGCGCGGGCGTCAGTTCCTTCAGGTTCCAGCCCTCTTGATCCGCGCCCAACATCTCTCGTCATTAGCAGCGAGTTCTAGCACTTCCCACCCATCTTTTCCTCTCTGAGAAGCCTCCATTTTCCAGCTTGCGAGAGTGATCATAGCTGCTTTTTCCCACATTTGCGCAGATGGGCGCGAGGTATCCTGGGCGGGAAAAATGAAGCGCGCATGTGGTCACAAACCAGTCTTTTCCTATTATTGATCATCGACACGAGACCGACGGGAGAGTGATTCAGCGGTACTTGTCCGTTTAGTCAGTTTCGGGACAACAGAGCACGTGGTCACTCGGCGCGCCAAAGCCCGCGCGACTTCATATTAGCACGGAACTGCGCGCGATTTGAAAAAGTGGCGGCAACAGCCCGTAAACCCACATTCCTCGAAGTAGTCATATATAATGATAAGGATGAACCTACTCCACTACTATATTAAGCAAACTTCACAACTTTTTAATCAAGACATTTTTTAATAATTTAAAATTACAAAACTTACTTCTGTTTATAGTCAAAAGAACAGTAGATTTGATAGCTTAAATTTACCTTCAAGTACTTTATTACTGCTGCAAAGTATATTTTGTTCGGTTAAAAATACAAAACTTACCTATGTTTGTGATCGGCTATCATAGCTTAATTTCACCTGTTTTTGTTTTGTTTCGAGTCTAAACTACAAATTTGCTCCGGGTAACTATAGTTTGCTAGAGTTTTCGCACCAAATCCTCTCTTCAATCAGCAAAGTGACAATGTTTTGACAACTGCGGCGACAACATATGAGCAACTGTTGTGTCAGTGAGAATTTACGTTGCGGGCGCCTACGTTGACAATATGCAAAGTTGACAGACCCGTTTGTTTCTTTTTCAGCTTTTCACACCTTTAGTGTTATAATGTTCATATTATCGCAAAAATCAATACTCACTATATTCCTATAAAATGATAAAAACACATTTTAACAAGATGCCAAATTTTCTTATTTTTGCAAGTCGAATTTCCACTATACATAGATTATGAAAGGTAAAAACATAATGAAGAAGCACAATTTTTACTTATTGAACTGGTAAGAAAAATAACTTTTGAATTTGTTAAGCTTTGAACCCCATTATAAACTCCTGAGATTTTCCAGTTGAGAATTTAGGAAAACAAATATTTGGGGCCATATAATGTTTTGTTCAGAACACAAACAAAACACTTGAAACCACGTCTGTAATTCATTTGTTGGCACATGTTAGTATGACTCATTCTGAAACTACTTGAATTTTGCATGACTGTTCTCGGGTTTGATAGAAATTGTGTTTCATGACGAAGGCGAGACGTTTTAAATAATGAAAAATGGCGAGAAGTATTTGTAATTGCATTATTTGTCTGTGACCGACTTCGCTTTTTATCCCATTTCACACGAATTTACCGAAAACTTTGCTCCTTTGCTGATACGTTCACACAAATCACATCATAAATGACAAATTTGGAATGACCGGATCGGGATGATCTGTATTAATCTTTCCGGACGTCATTTGCGCGTGAAACATGAACCTCGTTTGGAAAAGGTTTGATGAAATCATTTTCCAAAAGAGTACGATTTTCCAAAAGTTTGGCCTTGTGAGCTTAAGTAATGCGATAAGCTATCTTAGCAACACATCAAGGACTAGCACTCTATTCACATCCGGTCTCCCCCCATTCCCCCGTATGAGCAATAGCACAATGTGAGCAAAAAGGTAGCGGCGTCCGTCTGTGTGACTCAGCATCGATCGATTCTCGCTGAACCGCCGCCCACTGGCCTCTGTTTGTTTACCCCTTACCGCAGCCTTTACCATGCCGCGCTTAATTTATCAATCTATTCTCACTTTCAATGTTTGTTTACTTTCCCAGGCAGTGGTTTGCCTATTTTATAGGACGCAGAATTGGATTTTCACCCCTTTGGCGTTGCCTACGGATTAGAGGGCTTGGTTAGTAATACGATTCGTTTCCTGTTTCATCCTCGTCCATTTTAAACCGATATGACTATGAGTCATTGGGGTTTTGTAAGCAAAAACATTGAGACAGCGGGCTAATCCCGGCTGTGAAGACCCAGCAATTTTATTAAAATGAGTTCCACTTCCAGTTTTACGACTCACATTCTGCTAACTTCTGTTGGCTCTGAAACAAATTATAAACTTCACGAATTTGAACAAAATGTAACTATAACTGTTACCGAAGTTGGAAAACACTGCTCTGTTGAGCTGAAATGTGTTCTGTTCAAAGTATTCTTTTTAAGTTAATGTGAAATTTCCTAAAGTTTACAATCACCTTTGGGTAAAAAACGGTATTACTCTCCTATGATGCACCGTAGAAATGTCTCCTTTACAGGAATTTCTTTGAAATGGTTTTATATACTTACATTACTCGGCATTTCAGCGCCTAAATCCCATACTTTTACTGTTTTCACTACCATGACGGCATGTCAGATATTTTTATTACACTGTAATTATTCTTTTAAAAACCATCCACTTTGGTTTCCTCTGAAAAACAGAACACCTAAACATTTCTGACAATTATCATGTTCCAGCTTTATTTTCTACATGAACAATAAGGAAGTTATCTGAAAGAAACCACTATTGATTTTGATACCTCGCCTTTGTGTTGACATTGGCGCCGGGAATGCAACTTATTCTGAAATTTCGGCCAGTTTCATATATTTTCATGCAATTTTCTGTAATTTTGTGTCCCCTTTGGAGTGATCTCGAGCTGTCGTTATTTTACAGTCGGTTCTAGGCGTCGTTGCCACGCGTAAACCCATAATAGTCTATGGTTACCGTGGGAAAGGGCATTTACATGCATTCGGTCGACCATATCTGTGTGTGACACTTCATATATACTCTCCGTTGACACCGGCAATGTGACCATTGTGAAGGTCGATTCTTCTCTATTGACAACAGAATAAGAGTGGAATGACTGTGTATATTGGTAAACACCGTAGTAACGTAAATGCCAAGCTAAATGCATTAGATGAGCAATAAGGCAATGTGTCATCTGCGGACCTATGAGCAACGGGCGGGAACTAATCCTAACAGGCGTAGTTTACGCGTTAGTTTACGCTTTCGCTCTTGAAACATTAGGCGGTCAATTAGGCCGACTTGGTCCACTGCATTCTATTTATTGGCGGCAGGATTTGGCGAACGGCTCTCTCGCGATTGCCGAAACTGCCAGCGACCCACGTGATATCATTTTCCAGCGCTTTCGAGAGAAATAAGCAATATTAGAACCTCCCTTCCGCATTGTTTGACCAATCATCAGGGAAGATAACTCGCCCGATAACGAACCGGCATGTTAGTTGCCAGACACGGGGCTGATTGATGTCCATCAACGGGATTGTTGGCTTCCGACGCACTTAGGACCTTATTTATGAGATTGGGAGCACCTCGTTTCCTAGAATTGCTTTAAAAACTAAGATATTGGTTAGGGACCACTGGTGAAGTAATCGAAAACCAAAAAAAACTCTTGAAATCCCATTCTTAAATAATTGGCAAAAATATATTAGCGCGAGCAGTTGCAAGCTTCTAGTATGCATTATAATTTTAATTTATGTGTTTTTGTTTTCTTAAAACACATTCAAAAGGTCAAAATCGTCAGTGACTATTTCCTGATTCTGTAGTACCCCTGCACTTGGGTATCTATCTCCAAGATTGCTTTCTTCATCAGGGGAGAGTGAACCGCCTCATCTCTAAAATGAGCTTGGCGGGCACTTTCACTACCCTTTCCATCTCTGATCTACGCCTGAAAGTCTCAATTCAGCTGTGAGTTTGAGCAAGGTGTCTTTAACATCGCCACATGGCGTTTTCAGAGTTTTGTAAAGGTACAATTTGGTTCTGCTCAAAGCAAACGGATTTTATTTGTATTTCCGTTTGTTTTGATTCTTAAGAGCCAAACTCCCCTAATTAATCACCACAGGAAGTGATTCAGAAGCGGAAGCTAAATCGCAGCCACTTTACTATCGGCACTTTCTCATTAACTACGGATCGGACCCTTTTAACAAAGGCAGATTACGAAAAGTACCCCGCCAATGTGGAGCCATGTGTCGCTGGATCGCGCCACACGTGCCGATTTTTCTGTTTTCCCCCGGAAATGCCTTTTTCTGGCGAGGTAATCCACTGAATCAGCGGCGGTTCGTTTGAAGTTCGTGTTTCGGGCTAGCCTTTCCGGCAGAGCCACTCCCTCGTAGCCTCGGGCATCCCCTCATACCTGCCTTCGGGCTGATCGCGGACGCTGATTCACTTCCCCGGCGAGTCTATGACATTTCCCCTTGCCGCGCCTCGATCGTCCAGACAATTGCGTAGAATCGCGCACCCATCCAAGGTTTGTTGGTATTTTGCATTCCACGAGGTTGGCTTAGGTGCTTTTTTCGGCTTATCACGCTCCCTTCGCTTTGTACTGCACCAAACACCTTTCAGATACGGGGTTGCAACTTTTTTGTCTGAAATTTGGAAATAGTCGTGTTGAAATCGGTTAAAAATAGCAAATTATCATGTCAAAAAGGCTATTTTCTATGAAAAATGTTAATTGGTATTAAAAGTCACAATTTAATATTAATTTAATCACTAAATTTTAATTTAGAGCTTTTTAAAACATAGAAAAAACATGAAATACATAAAAGTGTGATGTAGTTTGATTTTGACCATGGAACATATCCATTTCCGTGATTGCGTACACCGCTTTTGGATTCGCGCCCATTCACTTTCCCGCACTCCTCACCTGCTTATCTCCCTTTCTAATTGATTATGTCTTTATATTTTGTGTTTTAATTTTATTTCTTTATTTTTATTTTAATTTTTAGTATGTGGTTGCTGTTTTAAAGATGACCACAGCGCTGGCATCGTTGTTTGGACGACTACAAGATATGGTGCAGGGCGGCGGGGTTAGTTTATGTTTATCTTCTTTTTAAATTCGTATTTTTTATTCATATTTGTCTGTTACTTAATTATATGTGGTTTTGATGCAAAATTCCTGACTTTAAACGACATCTGAATGGGATATTTTCCATGAATGAGCGCTAGCCTTTCTTTTCAATGTTTTAAATTAATTACTAGCTCACATTCTTTTTATCCATACAATACTTGGTTAATTCTTTGACTTTAATGAGGTTTGACGTTTTTTGAAGTGATTGAAGTCGGCTATTCCTCGTGAAGGCGGTTCATAATTCCAGTTTTCAAAGCCAATGCGCGAGATATCACCCCGTTTTCGTTTTTCACGGCTCTATTAGGGATTATAATAGGTTATTGTGACGATGTCTTGTTTTCACCCACAGGAAATTCACTATTCGAAGTAATTTTCTGTTTGGAACCGTAGATTTAGCGCAGCTTCGTGACTCATCTGCGCTTTACACATGGTCGGATGACCAGATGGCGCTGAGCGATTTACTTACGTGAATTGTGAATCATCTGCCGCCTTTTTGACATGAAAAACGATTCTAATTTATGTTTACAACGATGGATTTCAGTATCCGATGTCAAATTCTTCGTTTCAGGTTCGTTATATCCACGCGAATGACGCTTTCACGCCTGCTACTGCAGCCATTCCTCTTCCCACTCATGTAAGTAGATTTTATTTTATATTGTTCTATTATTTCCTTTTTAAAACATAATTTTTCTTTTTTAGGACCGACGTGTCTTGACGAAGACTTTCAAGCTGATGGACGACGTGGTCAAGTCCTGTCAAAGTCATCGGCTGAATTTGAAGAACTCTCCTCCCTTTATTTTGGACATTTTGCCGGATACGTACACTCATGTGGGTTGAATTTCATTTGTTTTGTTAATTTATCGGTTTCAGCTGATTCTTATATTTACGCAGAATCCGAATTCTCTACGGGAAAACTATTTTATACAGGTCTTTGTTGAAAATATGCAACAGAAATGCAAACAGGTTGGCTTTCTAGTAGGATCTGGTTAATTTCACCATCAGGTATTGAAATTGTTCCGTGGCAGTGCCATTTTCGACGAATCGTCCATTGAAAGGAGAACTCTTACTAAAATGTCACTTACCTTTTCGCACATGCTTTATGAGCTGAAAGCGGAGTTTCCCGAAGGACACTTTATAGGTGGGCAGATTCGTTTCAAGCTAATTTATAAGTAATTTTAGGAGAGAAATTCAGAATAACGAAGAAAGAAGCTGAGGACTTCTGGCAGAAGAACTTCTCCAAGAAGCGAGTTTTAATTGGTTTTGGTTTTAACATACATGTATTTAGGTGCGTGGTTCCCTGGGGAGAGTTTGTTGTTGCTCTCGAGAAGGCTCACAACTGTCAACAACTGCGCCAGTCTCCTCTGGAATTGGCTGAGCTGAAGCAAACAATAGATCTCACGGGCAATGATCATGTCTCCAACTTTGAGTTTGATGTCTTTACAAGGTAATTTTTCCTTTAACGAATGAAATTATGGATTTTGTAGGTTGTTTTACCCCTGGAAGACTTTGCTGAAGAACTGGCAGTTGTTGACCACGGCTCATCCCGGCTACGTTGCTTTCCTCACCTACGACGAGGTGAAGAAAAAGTTGGAGGGACTTGTTAGCAAGCCTGGAAGGTTGGTCTAACCCCTTGTCATTTTAAAATTTAAATTTAGTTACGTTTTCCGCCTGTCCTGCACTCGTCCTGGACAATGGGCCATTGGCTATGTCGCGCCGGATGGCAGAATATATCAAACTATTCCGCAAAACAAGTCCCTGATTCAGGCTCTCCACGAGGGAAACAAGGAAGGATTGTGAGTTTATGGGCATTTTTGTTTTAACAAGTACTTTTCAGCTATCTGTATCCCAATGGTCGGAATAAAAACGTGGAGCTTGACAAGTACCTCGAGATGCCTGCCGCAGAACGAGTGAAGGTAGATTTTAGCCCCATTCTAAGATACATTTTGTGTTTAGGTTACCAGTGAACAGTACGATTTGTATTGTGAGATGGGAACGACATTCGAATTGTGCAAAATCTGCGACGATCGCGACAAGAACATCAAAATCGAGCCTTGTGGACATCTTCTCTGTGCTCCTTGTCTTACCAGTTGGCAGGTGCGGTTTCTTTGCTGGAATAATGACTAGCAAACTAGTTTATTACTTAAGTTACGCTTTTTTAGGATTCGGAGAGCGGAAACACCTGTCCGTTTTGCCGCTATGAAATCAAGGGCACGAATAAGGTGATCATCGACCGTTTCAAGCCGAAGGAGCAGCCGAAGGAGGCTAAGAACGTTCCTATTCCTCAGGTTCTTATTCCTCCGTCGAAGGTTGGTTTAAGCTCGTTGTATTCAATGGTTGGTGTTTTAGGAGCTTGCCAAGTTTTCCGTCATGGAGGAATTGCCAGTCGGACCTCCTCCGCCCTTGCCACCAAGGCCTGGAAAAAAGAAATTGACTACGGAACGATCTGTAGGTTTTTTAACGTTTTGACTACTTCTAAGCAAAGGTGGCTTCGGGCCGGCCCGCCCAAAGTCAAAGTTTCTAACATTTAACAAACGTTTTTCACTAACTACGTGCAAGAATTGCGTCTCTATAATACCTACTGTATAAAAGAACTGAGGCAAAAAAAGAATTCTGTCGTCTAGGGATCGAACTGGGGTAACTTCGGATTGCCAGTTCGACCTCTTAGCCACTCGGCCATGACAAAAGTACAAAATTTGTTTTGGTTAGTTCGAATCCTGTTTAAAACAGTATGTTTTGCACAAGTAGAACTATGTTTTTCAACATACAGAACGTATTATAACATTAAAAAGAGTTTTTCAAAAGTACTCCAGTCGGCCCCTTCCTCAAATTTTCTCGACCCGGCATGCTGATCAGGCACCTTTCCTTCGAAGCAAAACACTTCAATTTGAAAGGTGGAATCCGAACTTCATCTTTTGTGCAATAAGCGTTCTTTTGTTCTTTTCCTCCTCTTTGGTATCTTTGTCATCTGACCTCGACCTAGAGGTGACATTGGCCAAGTCGTAACTGAAAACTTCTTAGAAAATGTTGGGAAATTTGGTTAGAGCTGTGACCAAAATGGGAAACTGAGCTAATCTTGAAGAAGTTGTTGAAAACCAAATCGAATGTTTAATAGAATAAACGCGGATTTGTTCCGGCTTATCAGACCACGATCGGTTTAACTTAAAATTGGCTCAGCTTAAGTTAAATTTTCAAAATTACCATTAGATTAACGTTAAGTTAAGTTTGTTTTCAGAACTCCGATCCGAATTACATGAACGTCTCCTCAACTGTGGAGCACCCGCCGTGCCAGCAACACCGGCCATCTTTGCCCAACGTCATTGCCCCAGTCCTTCCTCCTTTGCCGTTGGACTACGTTAACGCTGAAGTTCTCAGGTCATCGTCTTGATTTCTCTCGCATCCCCAGCTTTCATAGAACCCACATATCCTGACGTGTTTTATTACGATTCCAGTTCCTTGCCGCAGTGTAGAGGATTTCAGTGCAGTATAGATTAGCTAATTTGCCTTACACAGAGCTTTTCAATACATTTTTAACGAAACTGACGTGTACGTTGTGGATTTCTTCCAATCTCATATTACACTTTGTGATTGATTCTTTCAGTTGCATTACCACATTTTCTGGCCGTTAGGTCTTGTTGAGAGTGAGCACGGGTACCGCTAAGTATTACACATGTGGCATAAATGTCAGTTTGTGTGACCCATAGAATTCACCACAAAGATTATATTATGCTTTGTTTATAAATAAATAAATATGTCTGTTGATGGTTGTTTTCGTTTTTTGTGGGTTTCCATGTAGGAAAACGGCGCCCTACAGAGCAGTCGGATCTGCTAGCTGGATTCTACCCAGAATTTCGCCAAGGGGGGACCGTCACAACACTACTTTACTGTGAAGGATCAACTTCAATAGCTACTCGTCATCTTCTTCCTGCAAAATAAATAGGCATCCGTCGGTAAGGACGACTTCTTTTGTCTGGAGATCTACTCCGGCCTTAACTGGGGAATAAAAATGTAAAATTGAAGCCGTCATGTATGCAAAGTGCTCGGCAAATATTGTAGTCTCGCAATTATAAGATCGGCAAGATCGCGTTAATGTCAAATCCATCGCTTGCTGTACATAACATAGCGTCGCATGCTGTGCATACCGCCGTTTTCAATTCCTGGTTGATGTGTCATTTTCAATCCGGCATCATTCCTTTCAATTGCTGTATTTAAATAATTATCATCGTGTAATTCGCATTGAAAATAATTTTTCGAGACAAAAAATTCAATAATTCAATTCTTTGTAATTTGATGGCAATTGCATAAAAATAGTCTTTTGAAAAATTGTTGAAAAAGAAGAGATTCTTTAAACGGTTTGGTTTTTCAACGATGGCGACTACCTATCCCGTATTTGAACATTTATCCAGTCAATTTTTCGTATTGAATGAGTTTTTTTTTCGAAATTGACGACAAGTACTAATTTTTAAAGAATATTCGCAAAGAATCGTAATACTACGGAGGTGAGAAAGCATATTTACTACCAACCAGTGGAAGCTGTAGATACTTTTAACGGTATTTATGTACAAAATCACATCTTCCAGTTAAAACTTTTTTATCGCTTGAAGATGTTATTCCCCGGACAAAGGCGCCAGCTTTTATGCACAATTTATTAAAAAAACAATTTGCTGGAATAACTGAGCGTGTTTCTTATTTCTCACGTTATTTCTCACCGGGACGGAGAATGTCAACCCCTTGAACATCAACAAGTTAAACATGCCATGTCTTTGATTTCTACTTGCGCTGCATTTTGCTAACTACCACAGTCTTCTTTTGTTAGTCCAAAAGTTAACGTCATTTTTCTCGAAGTACGCCACAATGCGTTAGGTATCGTTCAGTTCGTGGCTGTAAAGTTCTCGATTCTATCATGAACTTCCGTCTAGACTTTTCTTTAAAGTCACCCGCTTCAAAGAATACCAATCTCTCTCCCTCCCTCCGTCCCTCCCACACTCCCTCACTTACTCACCGAATTACTTGCTGTTTATCTTTCTCTACCTTCTTAATTATACTTAACAGGTTTTCTCTACTTCCTTTGTTTTATTTCTTTTCATATCACTAACTCACTCACTCACTCACTCACTCACTCACTCACTCACTCACTCACTCACTCACTCACTCACTCACTCACTCACTCACTCACTCACTCACTCACTCACTCACTCACTCACTCACTCACTCACTCACTCACTCACTCACTCACTCACTCACTCACTCACTCAATCATCCACTTCTTGATTCACTCATTCAACTATTTTGTTACTCAAAATCGATAAACGTTATATAACATGCGTAGCCATCTAATCGTATCTCCACAATCAATACATATCTGCGCCGTACCCTGTGCGATTACAGATTGTTTTTTGCTTTTTCTCGGCGAGATCGCGTTATTGTCAAATCCATTACAAGCTTGTGCGCGCGTTTAGATTGGCATACCATTCCGATGAGCAATGATATGTGTATGTGACTGTTTCTCTTAATTTTCACCATTTTCTACCTAGCCTTGTCTTCTTTCCCGTTTGTGGTGGATGTATGCGCGATTGAAGATCTCATACGTGGCTGTGCGACAGCCAAATAGTATTCGACCCTTCGACGTCCCATCAATCGTATAGTGTTACAATTTTCCAAAACAGGTCTTTCTCGAATACTGCTAGGAATTCGAAGATAGAGATTTTCCGACACCTAGACATGTAACTCACACGAGCCTTCTAGTGTTTTCCTAAATCTGCATTTTACCCTACCATTCCCTCTTTTAGTATACTTTCAACTAACATGTGGTAAATCCTCCCATTATTCCATTTTTGCAGCCGGCGGTTTTTTTAACGAAAAATAACCACCAGATTCCAATTTCACAAGAAATTACAGCTGTCAGTCTACCTGAGGAGAAAGAATGGAGGAGGATCGATATCCCAGGAGAAGAGAGGTATTAGGCTGTTTTAGTTAATTTTTCAAATATTCAAATTTCGAACTAGAAGTTAAACCTGTTAAAAATTTCTAAACAAACATTTTACTTTGAAAAAATAAGATTTCTTAGCTTCTTTCACTTCACAGAAACAGTTGTCAAGACCATCTAGGGTGTCAAAAACTCCCTCTAGGGTGAAACCGATGCCATAAAAAATAATGTTGATAATGTTTTGTTACTGTGCTGCTTCATTTGATTAAGACACACAAAAACCCAAAAAAGGGTTAAAAAAAATTAACCAAAATTTCAGAACAAAATTTGATTTAACGTTACGATGAAAGAAACTTCAAATATATTTCAAGCAGAACAGCTCAAATTTTCAATTCCTTCTGTTCAAAACGCCGTTCGTGAAAAGTCTCGCTTTCACTTGAGACCAAACAAGCGATGTTTTCGCTTTCACGGCATGCAACGAAAAAGCGCTAATTCTTATCTCATTTTAAATAAAATACTGTACCTTCAAACCATTTTTTACCTTTTCAATAATGCTATTCCAATTCATAATGCGAAAAATTATTTGATGAAAAAAATGTATTTTTCTTTAAATATTAAAAATTATTTTGAGGCTAGAAACAGCTGTTTGGTGCAATTGTGGGCGATATTTTCGGGCGCACGCGCGGAATTTTGAACAACAGGTTACTGTGGCCCATCAGCAGGCCCAAGCACAGCATGTGACTTACTTTAGTCTCCGATATTTGTGATATCTCCCTTGGTTTTTAAATTTTTTATATGGTATAAATACTTTTTGTATGAGAAATAATACTTAAAAAGGTTGAATGAAAAATATTGTTATAAAAACATTATTGTTATAAAAAAAAGAATTTGGCCTCAATTTAACGAATAAAAACTTTTGGCCAAACAATTTCTGGTTTTTTAAATCTGCCAATTTTAACCTTCTCGTTTAAAAACACGAACACTTTCTATTTTCTATTTTCAAAGTTCGCTTGCGAAAAAAAAAATTAGTTTTCAAAGACTGAATTAATTCTATTTTTCCTTCCATATGCCTGATATTTTCCTTATGTTGACCAAAAGCTTGATTTGTACCCTGCTTAAAATTTCTTTTTAAAATCAGTTTTCAGATGCTCAGTTACTGAGGTTGGGTTACAAAAAGTTAAAAAAATTGGGCCTCAATTTACCGAATCAAAACTTTTAGAGAAATAGTTTGTAGTTTTTTTTAAGTCTGCCAAATTTAACCTTCTTTTTTTTTTAAACTCCAACACTTACCATTTTTTGCTTTCAAAAATTCTTGCGAAAAGAAAGTTTTCAAAGACTGAATTATTTCCCTTTTCCTTCCATATGTCTGATATTTTCCTTGTATTGACCATAAGATTAATATGTGCTTAAAATTTGTTTCTAAAATTAATTTTCAGATGCACACTTTCCGAGGTTGGGAGGATCGTGGTGGCAGCGCCTTGGACGACGACGACGAGTACGTCCCTTGGGACGAATTCGATCAGCCGCCCCCGAAGTATCAGCAGAATCAACGTCAGAACCAACAACGCAACCCCAGAATCTATGAAGACCACGGCGACGATCAGCAGTACCGCCAGAACCCTCGCTACCAGCAGGGACAAGATCCCCGTGGGAGAGACTATGATCAGCCGATGAATCGAGAAAGAGTGCTCTACGGATACAACCAGCACGTCCAAGAACGTCCTGGAAACGACCGACAGCAGCAGGCCAGTGGTGACCGTGGAAGAAATTACAGTCGTCAGCAAGACTACTCTGACGATGAATTCCATCGAGATGATCGCCAGTACAGGCAAGGAGAGGAGAAGCGGTACCAGGGCAACGCCAACTATGAACGGACATATGAGCGACAGGATCGTCGTGCCCCAGGTCATGATCACAACGACTTGGACCGCCGTGGAAGGGACTTTGTTTCCAATGGCCGGCAGCAAGAGAACCAGCAGATCGACGACCGTCGCGCAGAGAACTATGGTCAACCACGACAAAACGTAAACTACAGTGGAGGACAGAGGACCTACGGAGAACAACAGCACCGAGAGGAGAGAGGCCAACAGCAGAGGGAGTACGGAGAGCAGCAGCAGTTCCGCCGAGACCGCCAGAACAGTCAGGGAGAGTATCGGCACCAGGGCAACCCTCATATCCACCAAGAAAGGATGAACCAGGTCAACTTCCAAGGGGCCAGCCAACAAAATCAGAGCCAGCTGAATCAAAGCCAGCAGCACAGGAACTTTGAAAACCAAGGAGGACAAGACCATGGTTACAACCGCAACGATCGCCCGGAAGAAAGACCAAACTACAGTGGTAAACCGAGGCTAGGTAAGCTAAAAATCAGAAAATCGATTTTTTTACCAATTTTTTCAGATCGTTGGGCTCCAGTCAAAGAAAACCTGGATTTCCTTGGAAAATTGGAGCGCAATAGGAGTGACAATATTGATACATCCATGGACACCAAACTACGCCTGACATTCAACAGTCAGGTTGAGCGTCTGGAGCCCGCCTCGTGAGTGAATAGTGTTTTTCTAATGTTTGGAATTTTGTTTAGGGGATTCGCCCAATTCTCCGATGCCAACTCCGTGGAGACGGCCTACCGTACTGTGGGATTCAAGGAGCTGAGAGCCCTCCAGAAGGAGGCCTGTCCTTACGTAAGTTTTTTTTGTAGTTTTTGCATTTTTCTTAGCCACTTTTTAAACAGTTTTCAAAACACGGTAGTATTACATATCCCAACTGCGCTTTGATGTTTTCAAAAGTTTTTGTTATTTTGTGGTGTTGCAGTACTCTATGAAGTATCAGCAGTACTGCGCTTTGGTGCATCTTTTACTTCTGCGTAAGCCAATTGGACCGATTTGGCTGCGTGAAAACCCTGAGTATCCTATGTTCTCAAGGAACAACATTGAAACATCCTCACAATGTGAAGAAGTAGTTTTAGCATCAACAATACACACTCTAGGCTAAGATTTTTTTTCAGATCGCCGCTGGATTCGACGTATTCTTACGTTCGAATTGTGCCACAGGGAAGACGACTACTTATTTGTTACCCTTGATCAAACGGGTAGGTTCAACACTTTGTCATACTTGGTATTTTTCAACATTTCAGATAATCGACGAGAAGAAACGAGCACCCCGCGGAGCAGACTCTCCTTATGTGCTTATTGTGGCACCCTCCTTAGAGTTGGTGAAGACCATCTACGAAACCGCCCGAGTGTTTGCCGCAGGTGAGTATTTTTTTGGGGAAAATTCCGTTGAACCCCGCTGTCAATTCAGCTGCAAGCCCTAAAATAGCCGCTCGGTTTGACCCGTCATACACTCCAGTTGAGCGCCCCTCAATTCCCTCAGGTGCCGATTAAGTAATTCAGATAAATACCCTCATCAATTTAAATTAATCCTCCCATCACTGAGTATCCATTGCCCAACGCTTTAATGTAAGCAGCTAAATTCCCATTTTTTCGATTTTAATAAATTTTATTTTAATACTGATTTTTTCACATAATACATAATCCCTAGGATTCATAGTTCAATTACGTTCCCCACCTGCAAATTTTTCCAAATTAGCATTGATTGTTGGCCAAACCGAGTGAGGGGAATTTAGCTAGGCTTAACTGAATTGTTCTCCCATTTTTTTGTTCAACGTCCAACTTTTTTTTAGGAACCTCTGTTTCCACGGCGATGATCGTCGGCAACATCGATTACTCGAAGAGCAATGCGTGCGCCACTGACGTGGACATGCTCACAGGCACTCCCCAGAAGCTCCGCGACATGCTGAACAGAAATCTGGTTATTAAGGAAACTCGTGTTTAGAAATTAGTAATTTCAGATATCTCTGCGGTCGGCCATCACGATTGTCATAGAAGAGTGTGACTGGTATTGGCACGAAAGTCTTCAGTCTATGCTGGCCATCGCCCAGAGAACGGAGACCAACGTAGGAGTTTCACAAAATTTTTATTATGAACCCATTTTTTTTAGAACAGAGCTCAGAGAATTCTGATCGCCAGCACCTTCCACAATGAATTCAAGTTGGACACCGTATTTGACAAACCGAGGTCTGTTTCGTACCACTCTTAACATTTTTTCTTTAAATTTAATTGCATTATAAAGGGATCGTCAGGGCCTTTTCAAATTGGAAATAAACCGTATGCGAATTGCGCAATTTCAATTGAACTGTTTTTCCTTTTCCAGCAACAAAATGCTGGCCAAGTCTTCAGTAGCATGCGATTCTGAAAAGGCCCCTGACGGTCCCTTTAATTTTTGTTTACAACCTATAGTTGAGATATTTGTTGTGCTGTTGTAAGATTGGCCAACAAGAAAGTTTCTTTAACAGTCTGCCAAACTTTTCTGTCGTACAGAGAAAAATACTTACGTGAATTTAGCTTTTGGGAAATGGAGTCGTTTCAGGACGATCACCTTCGAGAGCCAAGAAGAACTTCCTCCCGTCAACCATCGTTTCATCCGCGTCAATGACAGGACCATCTTCCAGCACCTGCTCCACGAGATCTACAAAGGAAAAGACGGTTTGATGCAATTCAGTTATAAACTTTTTTAAACTTTTCAGGGCAGATGTACAGATGTGTTGTCGTCGCTGCAAACAAAGCCACTATTGACAAGACAATGAGGTTCCTAAGAGAACAGAACGTCCACGCCAAGGAGTATGCAACCGTTAGGTAAGGCAGAATTTAAAAGTCCAATTTACTGGAATTGTTATTTCAGCCAGAACATGCAAATTGGAGAACGAGAGCGAGTGCTCAACGAATTCAACGACAACAGGTTCCAAGTTATCGTGACTGGAGATAACGCTCTTCTGTGAGTTTTCTTATTTTTTTTAACAGTTCATGAACGTTTAAAATTTTTTGAAAGGGTCAGCAAATAGTGGTTCCTAAAAAAATAAAAACAAATTTGTAGGAGAGGCATTCGCTTGCCTTACGTGGACAAGGTGATTCATTTGGAGACACCCAGCCGGTCAGGAAACGTCAGCATTGTCCCCGCCTTCCACCACAGAATTGGATGTGTGGCCTTCAATAAGGAGAGCGAGTCCGTGATGCTGGCGAATTTGAACGACCTGAACGACATCAAGGCCTTGATCACGGCTTGCACAAGTGTAAGACAGTTGTGTTTCTATTTCATTGTATTACAAATAGGCTGTGGTGAATGTCCCCGACTGGATGCATCGTGTTTCGTCAACCCAGATGTGGAACGACGACGATAAGACAGCTGCAGACCAGTCTCCAGTTCGTCAAGAAGAACGAGAACAAGAAGTAGCTGTAGAGAACTTCGGACAGTTCAGCAGCAACCGGCGCGCTTACAACTATGAATACAACAAGGTTTGAGTTTTTGGTTGGAATGTTTTGTATGATTATTGATTATTTTCAGCGCTTCACCTACAAGCAAAACAGGAACAACTACCCTCGGTACAACAAGTTCCAACCAAACTTCGTCCAGAACCCACAGCACTTCAGCCAGTCTGCTGTCCAAGCCTTCTGCAGCACTCCGCCCTTCGTCAGCCATGTGCTCACCCCTATTACTCTCGGCTCCGACGTCTCTCAGCAAGAATATCTTCCGTTTGATGTTTGATCATAATTTGAACCGCGATTTAAAGAAACTTTAGATTGGAAACTCCCAGGAGCTCTCGCAGATCCAGCAGATGTACGCAGGAGGCTCCGTCGCTGATCTTTATGCTCCCAACCAGGTTTGCGCATATTTATATAGTTTTATTAAATTTAGACGCAATATTTGTTTTGACCAACAAGGGTACGATCCCGGGCAAAATGGTTTTAGCTGGAACTGTGAAAATCCTTTGATAGGAACAAAAACGTCGCACAACACACCTCTTTTTAAATGCTGAGTCCTTAAGGTTTCTAAGGAAACACTAAGGTCTTGTTGTCATTTTTCGCTTAAAAGTTAACATTTTTGAGTTTTAAAAGCAGCAATCGATAGATATCTTTATATCTAAAAAGTCGACAATTTCTTGAAAAAGCCAAAAAATAAACAATTCTTAAACTTTCCGAAAACGGATCCACCGATCGTTCAACGGGATTGTTCTTTTCGGATTCTACAAGTAAGGTTGAGCTGGAAAAGTTACTGGCTGCTGGACTATCGTTTGTTTTATAGTGGTGCTACATTCTATCGGGCATTGCTAATTTGTGAATGGGAATAGATTAGCAGTTAGTAAGTTTTCTAACTCACAATTACTCGTAGAACTCGAATGTGACAATCCCGTTGAACGATTTGTGGATCCGTTTCAGTCATATGTGAAGAATCATTCATTTTTGGGTTTTCAAGAATTTTTAGACTTTTTGTTTTTTGAGACTAGGAGTTGTAGTGATCATTTTTTTAAAGCTTAGTTATAAAAAGTGTGGATACCAGATCGTCTATCGGTAAAAGTTGATTTGGAAGCGAGATTTGAAAATAAGACCTTAGCGTTTCCTCAAGGATCCTAAGGAATAAACGTTTAAACAAAGAGTGTTTTGCGATATGTTATGTCCTAAGGAAGTAATTTTCACAGTTTCAGCAAAATCCAATTTTTTTGAATTTTCTCTTAAAACGAATATATCGCTAAATTCTTAAAACAAGCGATATATTCGTTTTAAGTTGAATTTTTTTGTTCCGACACCTGTGTTGAAAGTGAAAACTAAAACTCACTACGAGAAGAAATCTTAAATCTTAAACGTAGATTTTAATTTAGCGATAAATTCGTTTTAAGATCAAAAGTTTTTTTAGCAGGTCATCGCCGCCGGTACTACTTCATTCTACCTTCCCGATGTGATGAAAGCTCCAGTTCTCCCTCCAAAGCTGGCCCCAGACGAGAAGATCGTTAGCGTAAGCATATGCGTTATATCAATTGCATTTTATTTTACAGAACAACGATGGCTATCACGAAGTTGTGAAGATTGTACCGGTGCCAGTTGCTGCGATCAATGAGGTTTGTATTTTGAACATTATTTTCCAAAGAAAATTTCTTTACTATTGGAAATTCTTTTTTTTTCAGACAGTGTCCGAGCAGGAGACTATCGTCGATGAGAAAAAGGAGGATGCCGTTGAAGTAGCTCCACTAGATCCAATTGATCAGGAGATCGAGCGTACTCCTTCCCCTCAAGAAGTAGACATGGAGGAGGTTCAGCCTCACCCTGAGCCGTCGGAGCCGAGGTCTTCTTCCGTCCTGACCGCCGACACGGAGACTGATTTTGATGACTCTTCTCGTGTTGTTCCTGCCACGCCTTCAGAGAGTCTCGCTTCTTCCTTCGAAAGACTCGTGTGCGACGACGCCACTGAGGTGAGATCTTTGTTTTATGTTTGAATAATCTTTGTCAAGCTTGGTGGCTTCAGAAAGCTACTATTTAATTCAAAGAATTTGAGTCTCTTTAAAAGTTACACACTTCGCAAAAGGGAGCTTTCAAACGAATCCGTAGTCAGAGCAGACAAAGATCTGCGTATTCATTATGCGATTTCCTCTGTTAGTTAGCAGTTTTTGTGAAATTTCTCCCAAGAAAGACAAACAAAAAGTTTAGGCAGAAGGGTTGAAGCGCAAAAATACCATTATTGATCAGAGGCACGTTTTCATATCGCTTGATGGAACTTTAATCGGTTTATTGAACTTTTGGGGGCTGTTCAATCCTTTATAATATTTGAGGGTTGTCCTTCTGTTGGTTAGCAGCACAAAGTAAGATGTGGATAGGTACACCCCTTCGTTTTCCCAACCCGGCCATCCACTCTCTGTATAATCCACTTAAAACTCTGTTTTCGTGCTACACACTTCGAAGTCTCCCTGGTTTTCCAAGGTGAAGTTACGCTGGGTCAGTAACGTGACGGGAAAATAATGCAGAGACACATATCATCATGTCTCTTACCTTTTCGCCTAACGGCAACCCGTGGAAAGAGGCTTCAGAGTGATAGTTAGAATCGGTTTATTTTCCGGCTTCACCGGTTGTTGTCGGCTAGACGGTAGCGTAAGCAGTTGCGCTGTAGGCGTTTGTGCGACGCCCCCCCCCCCCCCCCCCCCCGACGAGCGGCCAAAGGCCGCGAGGAGCCAGGATTGAGGACCGTCGAAGGCGGGTTGCAACTCTTGGTTAGAAATAACTATAATCTTTACCCATGGGCCTTGGCAGGATTAATAACGAACTTGCGCATCAACTTGTCTGCAACTTGTCCCAGAAATTTGTCTGCGAGCAAGGATATGTGAATTGGCCTGCATCAAGAGACACAACACTTTTTTTTTAAATTAAACGAATGAAAAATTTACAACGTTATCTAAATATTTGTGTTTCAGGAGGAGCACAATTCGACTACTAGCACCATGTAACCAGCTGCATTTATTCCTTTACCCATAAAACCAGTATTTTTTTCTCATTCCACCATCAACTCTTTTAAACTTAGAAGCCCCTCATAATCGATCTTGTACAAACTATTCTTCCGGTCTGTCTCATTTACTACGAAGCTTTTTGAGTCTTCTTGTGCTTTTGATGTTGCTTGCTATCTACAAAACCGCTGTTTGCTTTACAGTGTGTCTTGCTTTTTTCTACAAAACAGTGTTAACCCCATCTCTTAGATTCCAAAGCCCTTGAGCTAATATTCTAAACTTGTAGTCACCCGATTCGGTGTAACAAATACGTAGTCAATAAAGTTTTTGGTGTAAACGGAAATTTTCAGAAGACAAAAAACGAACTTTGGTGAAAGTGTCTGCTGCGCAGCCACGCATTGGCGCCAAAGAAGATTCACACGTGTTATCGAAAACATCTCGTGATGATTGCAGGGAAAGAGACAAACAGGGTTGATACAAACAGGGCAGAGTCGCAAAAATGGGACAAAAAATGGAAAGGGAAACATATTCAAAGTAGAGAAAGAAAAAAAAACAGATAAAGAGAAGAGAGAGGGCGACAGAGAGAGAGATAGAGAGAGAGGGAGAGAGAGAGAGAGAGAGAGAGAGAGAGAGAGAGAGAGACAGACAGAGAGGTATGATAGAATTTTTTTCTTTTTTTGGCACAAACGAAGAAAACGAAAAACATCATTAAAAGCTGCCATTTTGAAAACCATATAATATTTTCTTCGGCCAAGTGGAGGAATATTTACATTGCGTCAAAATGTTATGTCGCATGCCTATGACAGTTTTTAATTCGCCGCCTTCCTTTCCTAATGCTGAGAAGAAAAGTGTTGCACGATAATTGGGTTCGGACGTCTCTCAATCGTCGTTACGTGGATAGGTTGGTTTTAAAAAAATTGTAAACCATAAACCAACAAAATCAAAAGAGATATGTCAAAAAAGCAACAAAAAACAATCCGCAAGACATTGTGTCTTAACTGGCCTTATGAAAACTTGTTTACAAACCTCAGCTGAGCATTAATTAACATATTTTGCCAAAAAATAAATTTTTCATTTTTTTTTTATTTTTCATTTTGATTTCATTATGCCGGGGCAAAAATAAAAATCCACTCCCTGAAATCAAAGTTTTCGACCTTAAACAGCTGTTTTATAGAATCCAATTCAGTTTTAGCCAATGAGGCAACTGAAATAAAGGCCATTTTCAATATAAACTTTCATGCACCGTTGTCCGCCTTTTGAGGATACTATTTTAAGAAGGCATAAATATATTTACACTGTTATTTTTATCAAAACACTCATGACAGACGTCATCTAAGTTTCAACTGGTTCATTATGGCTTTTTTATTTATCAAATTTGGGTCGTTGTTATGCATACAAAACTCTATAGATGACCTGAAAACATTACCACGTTGCGACGACATTAGAATACTAGATTTCGTTAAATTGGATAAATTTGATAGTTACATGAAAAGTTACATTTCCAAAAACCGGAACACATCAAAGACTTTTGCAACCTAATGTAAATTCATCTCGGTTTAAACAAATGTTTGCTAGTTTACATGCAAAGCGATTTCAAAGCAAAGCTATGTTTTCTTCTAACTGTGACCCTATACATAAAAATATGGCGGTTGGCTTTCCACCCTACCTTCAAAAAAGCCGAATTTACGTCACTGACCCCGCGGCACTTGGCTCGTTTCCAACGCGTCGTCCTCTTTGATCACCTCCGCCTACACTTTGGCTGCCAGTTTTAAAAAAAACGTTCATGACATTACACCAACCCACTGACGCCTTTCCTCATGGCGGATGAGGAGATATCTCACCGCAAAAAACGTCACAATGTGTCACACAAACACTCTTCTATTAATAGTTCCATTCATCCCGTTCATATGTCAACAAGTAATAAAACTAGTACCAAAAACTTTTTTTTAAAGTGTCCGTTTTGAAATACCATATTAAAAACGCCAAATGTGGTTTCCTTGGTTCAAATGGCAGGTTATGTATGTTTTACTATCTCACAGCTGTTTCCTCGCCGACTCATGCGTTCTATTCTTTCAGTCAGTTGTCGTCTCCGCCTGCCATGGCGCTATCCGTCGATACCTCGGTTTGTTGTTTACCAATAATCAGTGCAAAAACACCTATTTTTAGGATAAAATTGCCGTGAATGGGGTCGACCTCATCAATCGACATGAGCTCTCCCCTTACCAAGACAAGGAACTTCAACGATACATTGATGACAACGCTCATATTTTGTCATGGAAGGATCGGGAAAAACTGGGTGTGTTGAATTTTCAAAACATTCTATTTGTTCATTTAGAACCCATGAGGCGTCCGATTAGTACCGGATCAAACTACAGTTCTATGAGCAGGGACATGAACAGAGGGGAAAGTCCTTTCAACAGATATCACTCAATGGAACGAAAGGTTTGAGAAGCTCCATTTCATTAATTCTTAGAACAGATACTTCCAAATTTGATCACAGCAATTAAACATAAACTATAATTTGTTTCCAAAAAAAGGTCACCGGTTTTTTGACCAAAACATTAATGGACACGCTCTTCTTTTCCAGTGCTAATTCGTGTATTTATTTCTATTCACCGCAATGTTTCAAGTCGCCAGTGGTTGAAAACGACTGGCTCTGCGACTTGTTTAAAAGAATACATCCTTTGGTTGGAAATAGACTATACCGTAATCGTTTGCAATGCGCAATAGACCTTGTTTGACTTGCTGAAGAAAAATTAACTACTGCAAAATTTCTGGCCAACAAAAGTGTTACTTCTTGAAATTTTGAACAAGTTTTCAAAAAAACAAACATTTTTCGGGTGATTTAGATTTTGAACATTTTGTTTTTAAGAAATAAAAGTGCGACCCTTAGTGGCGTAAAACTTTATTTCAGAGAAACGCGATACCTCTTTTTTAAAGAACCACTCAAAATTTTTGTCGCCATAAGAAGAAAAGAAAAATGAGCTAAATGGACTAAAAAATTTGATTTGGTTTGAATATCAAAGTGTGAAGGCAGCACTTCTACATTTTTCTATACCAGATTTATAAATTGATTTATACATTTTAAAAGTTGTGGTTTCTTTTTAGCGACAAAATGAAAATCTTTGGCTGCTATACAGACTTTCTTTTTTCAGAAGTCCAACGAACCTGTCTACACCGAGATCGGAAAGAGCAATGTCACTTTTGTCCCGCCTCGAATTGACCGTTAGTATATCTATTAAATAATATACCAATTTAACTTTTCCAGATCACAACTTCACTTCTGATTTTCCTGGAATGGAAAACCTTACTGATAACTCGTTCCTTCTCCAGTTTGGTGGAAAACTTCCTCCCAACACTCCTTCTCGTCCCATCAGCTCAATGAGTTTGTGTGCTCGTTGAACGAAAAATACGCCAGTTTTAGGCTACGGTACGGGATATGGAACTGGCTACGGTACTGGGTACCCCGACTCGCGTCAGAGCAGTGTTCTTCCTACATTCGACTCCACGACAATTGACCGTAACCGAAGTCAGAGCCAAGTCCCCACCACTGAAACCTACGCTTATAACACTACTTCGTTGGGTAGAGGAGGACTAGCTAGGCCCCAGAGTGCTATGGCCAATCCCTATGGGACACTGAAGAGGCAAGTGCACTGGCAGTAGGGACAACTGTTAGCATAGCCAGAGAGAGCTTGTTTCATTCATGAATAAAAGACTGATCAGATATATTTACATTTGCACTAACTCGCTAGCTTTAGTTAACTAACATTTTGTTGTCGCCAAAGCGGAATTGTGGTACAAGTTTCTAAGTCTAATTCCAGTGGAAGGTTGAACTGTCGCCTAAAGTTCGTCAACCAATTAGGTTTGTAACCTAAGGGCACCCCTATTGACACGTTTGACCTACACACATATCGCCAATATCATAATTCAATCAATATTCCCTCCAAAACTTCCGCGGAGACCAAAATTGCGTTTCGCACATTTCGATTAATTTTCGCTTCCTTGATTTTGGAATAACTTGAGGCGTTCTTTTTCTTCCGTTATCTCTAAGCCTCACAAAACAGTAACTAAACCAGCATTATAAAAAGGAGAATTTGAATTTTGGTTTTAAATTCGACCAGCAACTGCCTACTTTTTATACCCAATCGCGTCTTTTAGTTTTCTTTGGTCGGCACATAATTTTTATTCGACACCTGCTATATGTTTCACAGCTGGCCGGGATGTCATTCCATACTGCCAAAATCCTCGCCTTCCATGCGTTTCATTTTAACAGAAAATTTGAAACATTAGAAGGGCCCATATGTCATTCAAATCGTTTCTTTCGTTTATACAAATTTCTTCTTCCTACCACTTAAGCTCTTTTTTGTAAACTGTTTTGATTTGTTTTTGAGAGAATATTAATACAAAATCAACATTCGCATGGAAACAAGAAATTGGGCGGTAATTTGAATTCGCTTTGGCGACAACTTATCAATGTTTACGAGAGATAAAATTACATAGAACCAGACATTCAAATTATCATTAGCTCACAAACAATTTGAGCCGTCGGGCAATTCGTCAGAGAAGGTTCTGTTTTTAGCCGAAAGGGTGTCAGCTGGCTTGATCAGGAACGTGCGCGCTCGCTTTCGCCCACCCACAACAAGTCTCAGGTTTGTTACTTTGTAAACATCTTGTCTGAAGGTTGTATTTCCTTGCTTCTTTTTTATTTTGTTGTTACAATTTCAAACTTTCTTGTTAAGTTTTAGCGGTAAATACTTTTAGTTTGGAGATCCCAAATAACTTTTGAAAATGAAACCTTTCCGCACTCTGATCACTTTTTCTTGGTGGGTTCACCTTTTTTTCCGCGACCATCAATCGCAGCCGTTGTGTGGGTGATATCCGACAGAGGATGGTTTTGACTCGCCTCGAAACATATGCGTCAGCCGGGACCCAACGGGATTGTTACAACGCTCCCCAGGGCCCGCTCATCCGCCCTCCCACCCTACCGTCTCGACCCATTTCCTCCCTCTCACAGGGCTTTTCCTGACACCGTTCGTTCTTTAAAAGAATCGTTTGCTTTAAGAATTTATCACAACTAGAAGCTATTAGTTATTAAATTCTTTCCTCAATCAATTTTTAGATAGCGAATAAACATGCCTTTCTTTAAGATGAATTCGGATAAATCAAGCCGCAGAAATAGGCGTCAAAGGGTTGAACGTTTTTGAAAATTGCATTTCAAAGTTTTACAAATCCATGTTTGGTTTTCCGAGATGTTTTTTGTGTTTTACTTACCTATTATTTGTTCCACTGTTTGGTTGAAAGAAGGTTGTTGTCATCAACTTAACGCGATAAACGAAAATCTTTTTTTCGAATTTTCTGGTAGTTTTCTGCTTTTACACCTTTGACATCTACCTACCCCAAACTAACCCCATGTTTATGTTTCGATAAAAATTGCCTTGAAAAGGATGTTTTCACGTTTGAATTACGTTTCCGAACATTTTTTTTCATATGTATGTGCTTTTCTTAGACTTCATTTATGCAACGTTTTGATAGTCTTTTCGCTATTTTTGTTGTTGTCTGACCTTTAGGAATTTCACTTTCCTTTTCCTTTTTTCGAATTTGCGTCGGCGGTCTGTGTTTGTGGAAAATTGCAGAAATTGGCGAACTTTCGCGGATGACTTTTCAAACAATATGATTCTGTCATCACCTTTTTCTTAATGTTTTGACTCGCGGCAATCCAATTCCTCGACAATTTCTCTCGAATTCTGTCTCTTGAACCATTTGTTTGGCTGATTCCGTTTCTTTTTTGCAATGACTTTTTCCCTAAACTGAGAAAATTGGTTTTTGTTTCAGAAAATGTCTCACTACGGAAGTGCTGGCACTCTCGGACAGCGAGACCAGACCGCCAGTCCCGCTTACTCGGCCCTTGGCCGCCATCAGGTAGTTTGCTCAACAGATTACTCTCGCACTATAAACTTTTATAGCTTTCGTTTTTTTGAAACCACCTTCATCCGCGGAAGCGCTATAATCTTTTTGAGAGCGCGTAAAAGCGCGCGTGCTGTCATCCGGATGCCGGAGCGCCTTGTTTTCTGACTCGCGGGGGCGTTAGCCAGCTGTGTAAAAGCATTGATGGCCCTCGAAAACACCACCTCTCGCTACCACCTGGGGCCGATTGACTGAGATTGCCGTGGATGGTGAGGTTCAACAGCGCCCTTTGTAGCTGAACTGTCTTACATAGCTAGATTTAACACTTGAAAAACTCATAAGCAAATGATGGAACATCTTGGAAATCGGCAACATCAAAAATTGTTCTTTCAGGACAACTACAACCGTTTTGAAACTGCCCGTCATGCTACGGCCCGAAGCGAGAGACACAAGTCTCCGTTTGAGGACAGTCGCTTCGGAGGCTTTGGAGATCGTCCGGGCAGCGGAGTTGAGCTGACGAGTCATTCGTGGCAGGGAGGAGAGGTATGCTTTGACATGTGCGATGACAGAACAACTGAAAGAGACATCTTTTGTTTGAAGGGCAACACGCACTTGGCGGTTTGACATTTACAAAAACCCTCTGAAGCTTTTAGAGCTTTTGCCTTTTTGAGTTTGCGCCATGAATTTGCGAATTTCATATATATTTCGTGCATTGAAAAAATTCTGTTTTGGTTGTCAAAGACGCTGGGGTTCATTTCAATTTCTAGGGCTTTTGATTTAGCTATTGAACAAGCATTCAGTAACTTTTGTGTATATGCAATGCTGAGATTTCAAACGATCTCTTTGTTTCTTGAAAAGTTGTCTTATTTCTTTCTCCACAATTCTGATTCCTCTACTGATCCTCTCTCTCTCTCCAAAAAAAAAGAAAATCCCTGGAAATAACCATAAACTTACTATAGTGCCAAACATCTGCGGAAGAATAGTCGCGTTTTCTAGGCGACTGGGTGGTTTGCGCACTGTTTTCGCCTGCATTGAGCGCCTTGTTGGCGAGATGCCGATTTGGCGGCAGCTATACCCTTAAACCCCTTAAACTGAAAAATTTCCGTTGATTGATAAAATCGAAGGGCAAATAACTAAGACTGCGATTTTTAAAGTTCCTAAATCTCTACGTTTCAGATTATCAACGACCCCCACCACGTCCCTAAGGGTATTCAGCCCAGGAGAATCTACTACTCCCCCATTGGTGATGGAACTGTAGCCGCTGATGGTTACGAGCTCAAGAGGTATGTTTTGTGCGTGTTTCACTTAGCTAGACATTGTAAACATATCCATTAACTTTAGGAGGCCCGTTGACCTTTCGCCTCGTGTGACGATCACCCAGCTGCAGCATGTCGACCGCGGAGAAAAGGGCAAGGATGGAGTCAACATTTACGAGAAGTCTTGGACCAACACTGTTCCTTGTAACTTTTGCTTTGATTTCACTTTTATCTAAATTTTTCAGCTGGACCGAGTGAAGCTGGCTACGGAAGTGAGTACGGTCCCGGCAGCGGCCGCAACTCCCGCGCTGGTGCGTTGAGCCCTGCTTCAGGTTAGCATGCTCCTTCTAATTCCTATCCTACCTTACAATTTTCTAACTCCACCCCAAGTTACCTTTTGTTACCTTTGTAGGATTGGGAGGACCTCAGAGTGGTCTCGGAAACGACAAGGGCGCTGGAGGACCGGCCAACGGATATGGAAGCCCTTACGGAGGCAGGGGTGGTCCCGGAGGCGCTGGAGGTCTCGGAGGTCCGGGAGGTCCCGGTGGAGCTGGCGGAGCTGGAGGAGGTAGTTTGTACCGTCTTTAACATTCCTCAATGTTCTGTAGAACTACCCTCTGTTGTAGTTTGTAGCAAGCATGAATTTAGATCCTTTCGGTAGCGGAGCTCCGAACAGCGATTTAGGCAACCGTGACCCTTACGGAACCATGGACTCTCGCGGAACCAACCCTTACGGATCTAATGGAAACTTGGGACCCAACGATGGCAGGAACAGCGGTAAATCTTCTGAATCATGCTCCAGAAGTACGATTTCAGTTGCTTCTTCCATGTACTCCGACCCCGCATACCGCTTTGATACCAAGACTGGCTACCTCATCACCAACCCCAGGGAACTTATCCACCAGGTTTCGTAATTCAAACGAGGTAAATTCAAACTTGAACTTCCAGTATGCCACCACCACCCCTGTCGCTATCATGGATACCAAGGACAACACTTCCGCTACTACGACCATTACCAAGCAGAGCATGTACAGGAGAACGGAGGAGACCACAGAGTAAGGAAATTTGTTTGTAGACATTTACACTGTTTTAGGGAACGTTTCTCCCCTTACGCTCCCTACAAGAGCAGCACTACTGCTCCTTCTCCCAACCAGTTTGTGAAGCAGCTCCGAAACGAAAGTGAGTTGTGATACGTTTTACAACTTTGCCACCCATGGATTTGGGAAATACCGGGTTGTCCATTTTTGAAAGATTTGGACCAAGATGAAATCGAATTTACCCAATCGTAGGAATCTCGAAACAAAAACAGGTATTTGGAAATCGGTGCAATTTTCAAGGCTTGACAAAGAAAACTGTTTTGTCTGCGCTTTGAGCAGTGTGTTGGCTTAAAGTTTATTTTCGGTTCGAAAATAAACTATACGTAGAAATTGGAAACGCATTTTGTAACTTTAGCCTAGCTCTGCAAATTTTATTACAGATTGCAAATATGTAAACTGTTTTGCATTACTTACAAACAAACGTTTCTGAATTACTGCCGTCAGTGCGAACTTTACAATTGTTTAGCAAATCGCCTTTGAAAAAAGTTTGAGAATCTTGTTTTGTCATGTTTCAGAACGTATTTGCTTCATTATTCACTGAAAGCTTCAAAAAAGTTTTCAACAAAATGTTTCCTTTCTGAAAATATAATAAATGGAAAGAGACAAATTGGCAAATTGTATTTGAAATCGGTTCGCTAGATTTCCAATCGAGAACGCTACCACTCGTCCAACAATGCCCGTGCTGCAGTGGTTCCGCAACGAAAAACGTTTTGCAAATTTTGTTCAGAAAAATTTTAATTTTAAAACTAAATGTCAATTTTCAGCCATGACTAGCACCCAGAGGGAAGCTAACACCCACCTCGACCCCTTGAACAACCGCGACCCCAACGCCCGCGAGAAGATTCACCAGATTCAGACAAAAACCAACACTCGGTAATCTTCCATTTTATCGATTTTTTATACTATCGATTTTCCAGTGGTGGCCACGATGACATTGACTCCTTGACGCAGCAGCTGATGTCCGGTCTCTCCACCACCACACCTGTGCGCAACCGATATGCCTAAACGCCTTGCACATTTCGCCTTACAAATTTCACACATTCAACGATATTTTCCATCTGTTTACGGTATTTGGCTTGGAGAATAGAAATAGTCGCCAAATCTTCTACACTCGCTGTCATATTTTCCTCATCTTCCTTTGTGTTTATAGTGTGTGGAAATAAACATTTGTGGGAACCTTTATCAATTTACAAAGTTAAGTTTTACATTAGTTTGGTACAAGGATTGGGTGGTATGGCAATTTAGAGCTTAGCCTTCCTCTTCTTCTCGAGGATGCCCTGGAGCTTCTGGAGCAGCATGACGTTACCCTTGACCTTGAGCTTTCCTCCCATGAAGGCCTGAAAGATTAGGGTTCTAAAGTCGAACATAAACTGACCTTCTGAGGATTAAGCTTGCCAGAAGCAATATCGACAAAGTCATCGTCAGCAACGGTGACAGTCACGTTGGGCTTCTCTCCACCCTTGACATCTCCGGGGTAGACGGAGGGATTAGCACTCTTGAAGTCCAAGGTGATCTTGGCAAGCTCCTTCTTTCCATCGGTGATGGAGTAGAGGATGATGGCCTTAACATTTTTCACAGCAGATGGGTCCTCCTGAAAATGAAAATGAATTTTGAAACCTTTAAATTGTACCTTGATTCCATCAGCCATCTCTTGGAACAGAGCGCTGGACTTGACTCCACTAGGGAAGCTTCCACCAGAAGTGGCACCACCAGAGGTCGGCTTGGTCTGAAACGCCGTTTCTTTGAGGGTAACTAAAGAAATCTACCTCAGAGACCTTGGCAGCCTCCTCAAGAGCTCCCATGAGATGAGCCATACCGTCCCTCATGCTGTCGAGCTTGTGAGCGTTCTTCATGTCAGTGACGACTCCCCAGTTCTCCTTGACTGAAATTCCAAGCATTTAAACCTTTTGATGCTTACTTACTGCACTCAGCAGTGGCGTTAGGGATGATCTTTCCGTTGGAGCGGTAGTACTGGACTGAAAACGAAAGTAGACGTATTTTGCGGTTAACTCACGAGTTCCGTACCATCCAGCTCCAGCTTCGAAAACCTTTCCAGACTCCTGGAAGGAATCGTGGACCATGTAGACCACAAGAGGAGTGACATACTCAGGCTTCAATGCGTTGACAAGATCCTCGGGCATGACAGTCTGGGTCAGACGAGATCCAGCAGTGGGGACAAGAGCGTTGGCGAAGATGTTGTACTTAGCTCCCTCCTGGGAAAGGGTGTTGCTGAAGCCGACAAGAGCGGCTTTAGCTGAACAAAAACAGTTACTGCATCTTCTGAAGTCCCCCTACCAGCGGCGTAGTTAGCCTGTCCAAAGTTTCCGTAGATTCCAGCATTGGAGGATGTGACAACGACACGTCCGTACTTCTGATCCTTCATGTAAGGCCAAGCAGCCTTGGTGACAGCGTAGGCTCCCTTGACGTGAACCTTGAAGATAAGGTCTGAATGACAAATGTTAGAACTTTAACGCTCAGCGCCCACCCCAGTCGAGATCTGTCATCTTCTGGAAAGAAACGTCGCGGAGGATTCCGGCATTGTTAATCACAATATCTGGAATTATGTGTTTTCCAGAATTCAATCTAACTCACCGATTCTTCCGAAGCTGTCAATGGCGGTCTTGACAATCTTCTCTCCGAATTCAACGGAATCGTAGTTGGCTACAGCCTGTCCTCCGGCAGCCTTGATCTCCTTCACGACTTTGTCGGCCATGGAGGTGGAGGCGGAGGTACCGTGGGCATCTCCTCCCAGGTCGTTAACTAAAGCAGAACTGTGGGAAACAATAGAAAACTGAAAGATTTGCTAACCACTTTTACTTGATTCTGTTTCGAACTATACATGCGTGCTTATTCAGATCTGATCTAATTGAAACAAGCTTTCTGCAACAGTACTCACATAGTTAGCTGTTATTAACTTGTGTTTTACGTTTTTCTATTTTTCTTCAGTTTCTTTTTTGCACATTGTTTAGATCATAGAAGGACTTGCCGCCTTTAACATCAGGCCACGCGCTGACCTGATAACAAACGTGCTGCGCATACTTTGTACCCGTTTGCACAAAAATAAGGCGCATTTGGTCGATGGGTGACAATTAAAGGTTTCATTGTAGTGGGAAAGGCTTTTGTGTTTGTAATTGAAGGACATGCTTGATTAGAGTGCAAATGAAGTGTAGATTTGGTTCAAATTTGTATCAGAAGGCTTTTTCGGTGAATGGAGAAAAATGACTTTCTTCAGAATTCAACTTCTTCGCTATCTGATTTAAAAATGACGGCAAAAGAGAATGGATGGGACCAGTAACACAAATTAAACTTGGAATGGTGAAAGAATAAAACCAATCCTGTTTCTGTACTGCATAAAGATCAAAGTCAATGATTGTGTTTTTAGCTGTAACAAAGAAAAAAGTATAAACACTCACCGACAACTTTGCATCCCCTCTTAGCAAGCTCAAGAGCGTAGGTGCGGCCGAGACCACCTCCGGCTCCAGTGACAATGGCAACCTTTCCGTCGAAGCGAAGAGAAGACATCTTTATCTGAAAAGTGCCTGTTATTATAACAAAATTTGAAACAAAAAACTTTGGGACTACCTGGAAAAATTGCTATGGAAAGTTTTGGATATTACAAATTTTCAGAGGCAAAATGTGTTGCTCAACTTGTTTTTACGAACGTGTTTCAAGCATAAACGAAAAAGAGTATGAACCAAATTGATAAAAATGTTTTTGTACAAATAAAAATTTGATTGTAAAACACATGGTCTATTGAGCACTGAGGAAAGCGACGACTGAGTGTGTTGCCGGCATGCCGGGTGGCCTTATGAACACTTGATAAGGATACACGACGCGAACTAAACTACGGTGGAGCGTATCACAAAACAAAGCAAACGTGGGGTCTAGGATTGCAGTTTTAGTGCAAATGGAAAGACTTGAGTCGGGGAGAAACAACCTTTTTCGAATGTTTTTTTTTGTTGAAAACAATTTCCATTCATTGTAGTTTCATATCTTCTATTGCAAACCATTTAGGGTGTAATTGAATGCTAATTCCAAAGGTCTAATTTCAAAATTGAATCAAAGGTCATTTATTTTCAACTTGTTGTGGAAAGTCATATCAAATAGAAAACTGGAAACTTCACACATTCCGTGGAGGTTTTTTGAACTTTTTGTAAGTTTTGGCTTCGCTTTTCTGGATTTTCCGGGTTCGATAAGCGCTTTTGCGCTTTTAACTGATAAGAAAAAGCGTAACCGAATAACCTGAGAAATTAGACAATATAATAGAATGAATCGATCGCGCACCGCCGTTGATAAAACAGGTTGACGCAATCAGCGCTAAGACGTGAACGCAGTTCATCCGAGAGATAGCTAATAAAAACGACAAGACGGTTTGTTCAGAAATTTGAAAGCAAAATTAAGGTGTTTTCAAGTGGTTACGTAAGAATTGTGACGCAAGAATTGATTCAAACCTGACCTGCATTCGGTCGAGTTATAGTAGAAAAGCGAACGCGCGATTGCCATCGGGGGCCTGGTAGACCGCATTAACTGCATCCGCGACCTTCGCTCGCCGAACCACTTTTTGGTATAATAATGCTCATCCAATTAGAAAAAAACGAGCCCTTGGCGGATCTTGGCTAGTCCGAAGCTTCTTTCAAAACGTTTACATAAAACTTTCGAAACATTGGCAACTTCAGATGCTTCTGCGGTGTTCTGAGTTTGTAAGTTATTTATCCTCGTGACGAAGTCTGTGGTACTTGTAATAACTCAGCTTTTTTCGCTTTTGATTTTAAAACCTATGAGATCTGACTACTTTAGCTTTTTTTTGAAAGTGGGTTTGCACTGTCTATTCCCCTACTGAAAACTCACACTGACTCGAGAGTTTCATCATTGTTGAGCATTGTTGTTTTTCTTTGTTTTCATAGTTCACGTGGGTTTTGCTAAGTACCTCGTCTATTTATATTCAACGGCATGTAGTGTTTTTGAAATTCTTTGTCCTAACTATCCTTTAGTGCTTTTTTGGTGCAAATTCAAAGATTTTTTTTTACACTTTTATTGAATTTCGTCCTTTAAATCCCTTTTCTATAAACACCTATAAGTGTTGGTTTCCACCTATGTGCCTGATGTTTCGAACGACGCAACCGCCCGGATAGGGGATCATGGGTAGGCATAGTTTTAATCAATTGTATATGTAACTCTAATTGCGATAATTGCCTTGGGGTTCAATTTGTATTTGGATCGTTAAAAAACGGCCTGAAACGACAATTTTTTAAATAAAGGTTTCATTGTGAAATCCAATGTCAGTTAGCTTTGAACTAAATTGGAATGATGATTTCATTTGTGCTTACCTCAGAATCCCAAAACAGTTCAACATTTACAAATTCCCGAAATTTAGGGGGTTTTCCTTACCCAGCAAGTACTAGCAGTAACTCATGTTTGTACTTGGCTTGCAGCTGGGAGACATACTTTGACAAAGGCACTATTTTACACTTTTCCTGTAGTAACTAGTTTCCATTTTTTATAGGATTTCAATAGTGTTTACCCCAGATTAAAAATCCTACCGCTGAGATCTCTGTTTTTCTGAGATTTTACAGGGAATAATTGAACAGAAAAATTTTTCTACAAATTTCGGTAAAAAACTGGCGCTGTTCATATCGCCGTTTTTTCCATTTTTGACATCAACGGGCAAGTCTACTCGTTTTGAGAAGTTCTTATCTTGTGCTTCTGCAACCGACCCCTTCGTCTTCAAAGATTCGTAAATATCCCGAGGCGACAACGGAGATTTCACTGCCCCCGCTCCTTGTTCGCCATAATTGAAAGTCGCCCCGCAGCATGTGGCTAATTACGCCCCGGCGTTCCGTGGGTGTTCGTGGCTAGAGCTAATTCTTTGCTCCCTAAATGGGTTCGAGAAAAATGTTCCCGATTAACATAATCTGATCGGTCTGCCGGAGATTGCGCCGGATGGCAAAGGGCATCCGATCTGTCAGGTACCTAATGAAATGTTCTTTCGGAGAAGAGCAGTGCGGAATGGGTATTCGCAGAATTGATAGTGCACTTTTGCGGAAGAGTGCTAAGGTTTTAGTTTGCAGAAAAACCTGAGCTGAAGTTTTAACTTTCGTTAAATCCACAATACTTACGTTGTTTATAATACATGTATTTGTTTATAAAACCTAATACCTTATAGAATGCATTGCAGTAAATACTTCAAAAGAAGAAATAACCTTTGTTTCAACGATGTTGTACTCATTTTTTTTTAAACTTTTTAACACGAAATTCATTTTTTCGGACCACCCACGAAGTACTCACTCTTTTTCAGATTTAAATATTACGCCAAATAAAGCCCAATTTCGAGTCTTACATACAAATTCTAGTAATAACAGCGTAGATTTCCAAAATCTCAATAAATAGGATTCAAAAGCAAAATGGTAATAAATTTTACGTTTGTTTTCAGAATTAAACTGTGAAACTAAGCAAACTCTTTGAATTTGGCTTTTTGAAAACTTTCCTCTTTTGTCTTTTTGAAAATGAGATTTGGCTCAGCTTTTCGGAATTCGAAAACGAGACGAATCCAGTTTTTTTCAAAATTGAAAATTTTTTGGCACACGGTGAACTGCGAAGGTGAGCCCAGCTGACAGAGAATCATGTTTTTTGTAATACATTCCCTTTTTTAAAAATTTTTTTGAAAAAAAAAACATAAAATGACTTTGTTTATTAACTGGGTTGATTCACCGACAACAAAGCGAGGCAATACACAGTCACGGGGTGAATAAACTGGGCCGGATTCATCGGTGGCAAAAATAAAAGTATTATTACAATACGACGACATTCCAAAATGTAAAAGTTCTTAGAACTTGAAATTAAAGTGAAATGTCGCCGTGAAACGTACAGTGCACAAATAAAGAAGAAGAAATCCCAAAGCACTTGCGTTCAAAAATCGCACAAAAAATGGTACAATTAAGCCTCGAGTAGCTTCCTGAGTGGGGTTTTATATAATATGTACTCTTTGTTTCCTGAGAGGGGGATAGAGGTAGTTGCACAGTTTGGGTCCGAAGACCTCCCTGAAGAAGTAAGAATCCTGAGTTAGAAGTCCTGAGAAAAAGAGACCTTGAGAAGAGAGAAAACGGCGCCAGTCCTAACTAGAACCTGGGCCGGGCCTGAGGAAGAATATGACGAGGCGAAAAAACAAAACAACACGAGGGGCTACAAACAAAAAATAAGGGAATATATGAGCTACGACAATCTCGGCCCCGCTTCGGAAAGACGAAAGGGGGTGGGTTACTAAACACCGAGAGAAAAGCGGTGAAGCGGTGTGGACTCGGGCAGAGAATGACACTGAGAACCGGGAGCGGCAGGCTACTGGCGGTCGCCGAAGAAATGCGCCCCCTTAGGGGGAAATAGCTTCGAAAACTTGGTCGGCATCGTGGTCGGGTTCGTCTTTGACAGGCTGAGCCTGGGAAGTGCTGCAAAGCACGGAAGACCACGTACTAGCCGCTTGCTGCGCGGTTAGACCCTGGAAATTCAAAATTAGTGATCGTTTTTCAAGTTTTCTGTCAACACACACACACACACACACACACACACAAACACACACACACACACACACACACACACACAAACGAACACAAACGCACACACAAACATACGCACACATTTCTTTCTCTAAAAACATCCGTAAAACTCACACTATTGGCAAGGGAGCTTGTGACAATATTTTGGAGATTCGTAAACGCTTGGAGCGTATTCAAGGGGTCGCTTCGCGAGAGATTCTGCAAAGCCTCGGCAGCAGTACTGATGTCACTGTTGAGGATCGTCCTGTTCTCGTTCAGGTTCGGCATATTCAGACTCCTCAAAGTTGAAACAAGTTCCGAAGGTGCAGGCTTTGCCTCATCCTTGGTCTTGTTCTTCTTAGCGTGTCGTACACGTCGACATCTAAAAACCATTCTCCTTGTACCATATATTGTTTCTGTATACCTGGCTGCTAGTTTCTTTGTAGCTTCTCGGAACGCGTCCCAAAAATCCTCGTCGCGTTGGAACTTGTCACCCATCACTTTTCGGCAGACATCTGAAGGCACAAATTACAAAGTTTCACACATTTTACTCACGTTGGATGTAGATAATCCCTTCCTCTGGCAGGTTTGAGTAATTGGAATGATTCATACCAGCCACCGTCGTTTGAGCCATGAGCTTTGCGCCGAAGACTCTCTTCTCCGCCAGTTTCTTGCACAAGTGGATCATTGAGTCTCGAACATTGCTCTCTTCATAACGACGGTTCTGCACAATCTGTTGAATTATCTGCTGCTCCGAGTTCGGTTTGAAGTCTAAATTCATTCTTTAGTGCAATGTTAAGTCAGAGACATACCAGGATCCAATCGGAACGCCTGGGGGACGGGAATCTGGATCTGAGCTACGCGAGCATCACTGAGGTCTTGTTGTCGGATGAGCTTCACGTAGTCGTCTGAGACCTGTTTCTGAAAAACAGAATAAATTGGCTGGGTAAGTTTTTCATACCCGATGTTTCTTCTCCGATGGAAGCATTGCTAACCGAGAAACGGAACCACTCTGAAGCATAAGTATTATTCAAAGCTGTTTGCAAAAACAGAATTTCGATTTTTCAATTCCATTTCTTTCAAAATGAGCCCGTTTCGAAATCAGATTTCAAACAAAAGACTAAAGTTTTGAAGTGGTGCTTTCCTTTGCACTTCAACTACCTGTTTGTTTTTGTTTTGTGTTATTGTTTACACAAATAAACAGTTCCAGGAAACAGAAAGTTTGTTTTGAACATGCGTTTTTCAAATTTGTGGCCCTGTTTCAAAGTTCAACCATCAACCGTGATAGGTCATTGGGTGTATTTGGTGTTCGATCTCCTAAAGAGAACGGAACGACTAGCGTGACTTCAGCAATCATTTCCTTCTTGACGCAACAACAAAAACTTTCAGAATTGTCTCGCCAAGTGTTGTTAACAGAGATGACGACAAAATGAGATACATTTAGAAATTTCAAGTTTTCCAATGTTTGTTTTGAAAAAAATTGTTGAATGAACCTTTTCAAAAGGGTAATTCCTTCCAAGTTCCGTCTGCTGCAAAAAGTAGCTAGCTGTCTCCTGCGCGGTTGATGTAAACACCGACTGCTGATGATGGTCTGGTGACGTCACCATTGCCTGAAACATTTCCTTCCTTTACACTCGATCTTCCGCAACCTACCATAGTTGAAGCCGACGAGGTCGACTCACTGCCGTCCATGCCAATGATGTCGATATTGGTGGTGTCGGTTACTACAAATAAATGTTCTATTGCTACAGCTGACTTTTGCCCCTCCCGCAATTGGATTGACATTTCATGAAATAGGAACGCCACCGTGGGACGATAAAAAAAGAAAGAGTTCTCAGATAACAGTGACAGAACTGTCAATAAGATGATAATCCGGCGAACACCGTTCCGAACATCGCGTGAGTTCGGGGAAAGTGCTTCTGATTTACGTCATGAAATAAGATGTACCTGCAGTACTGTCGGTCTTCTGCCCGTTGCTGTCCACACTAGAGGGGCTGCTCCACTTCGTCTCGGGTACCGTGCCTTCCAGCTTCACTGTGCTTGCCGTAACATTCGGCAAAGCAGCGCTGGAGGTCGGCGTTTCCGGCAAAGGCACCTGCAGCGGCGGGGATGAGATCCCCATCGGCAGGTTCCAGGGCCAGTTCATGAAGTGGGCAGCATTCAAAGTTGTGCCTAAAAGGTTTTTTATTTGTTTTCATATACTTTCTTACATGTCGAAGCGATGGGTAAGGGACGGAGGGCGACAGGACACTCCGGTTGTGACATAGGAGGCCGTGCCCTCGTCAGTGGAGACTGCGGTATGGGCTGAACCAAAGCAGAGACCGATGCATGCGCGGCTTGGGCTTGTTGAGCCTGGGCCAACGCAGCATGGGAAGCCGCCAGGTTTTGCAACTGCTGTTGGTACTGTTGCAGCACCATGCAGACCGTATGAAGTGACTTCTGAACACTCTCCACTGTGTGCTTCGAATCTTGCACGTCCCTGAAACAGAACCATTAATAAAGGAATACTAGCCTTGAATAAATGTTTTGTGAAAATAGCTAGAGTGTTCCTTACTTGAAGGCACTGTTGCGACTGCGTTTCAATCGTGTGAGTCCAGAAGAAGAAGGGCTTTCGAAAGATGAGGTGGGGTAGATGACACTCGCTGCGGAGGGAATGTTCGAGGTGGAAGGTTGCTGCATATTCAGATATGAGCGTCTCATTAGGGCTGGTGAGCCGGCGCGTATAGGGGCCCGAAGGGGGCGGGTCTAGCCGGGATTGAGCCCCACTAGCCAAGGCGCGAGACCGGCGTGTTATCACTCCCACAGCCACACACGCGCAGTTCTTTTCGCTACGAGACACGAACGGCGCCAGCGAGTGTAAACTGGGGGCACGCAATCGGGGTCAAAAGCGGGCAGAGACGAGAATTCAGGAATGGCGACGACGGGGGCAATAGCCGGATTCGGCTTGTGCTTTGCCATGCGTGCGCGGGATATGTTGCGGCTGAGCGGGATTTGGAACGGGCAATTCTCGTTCGCAGAGGAGAGAGAAGATTTTGTGCCGAGGAGGGATCGACGCAGTCTCCTCTAGATTCGCATTTAAGCAAGTACAACTGCCCTCGCCCGGACGAGCGATAAGTAGTGCGGGAAATGAAAGCGAGCTGACTACCAAGAGAGGAAGTGGCATCATTTGAACGGCATGGGCAAGATGTATCGTGTTTTTGGAACAGGGAGCAAAAGAACAGCAAAACTAGCCTCTTAAGACGTAAAAGAGATATCTGGATTTGGTAAATCCCTTTTTGTTTTTCAATAACTATTCTTCGTGTTCTTCGGAGACTCAGGAATTCTCAGATAGTTCTCAGAGACGTAGTGAGACAGAGACGTAGAGAGAGATACAGAGAGATAGTGAGACAGAGACGTACAAAAAGTCAGAGAGATGGAACAGAGACAGAGAAAAACCTGGTCAAAACCAAGAAAGTTGAAAGGTGATTAGGATAATGGAGGAGCGGAAAGTAATTGCCAGCCATAGAGACCAAAAAAATCTGATTAGGAAAAGTGGTCGAGATTGTGCCAACCATAAACTTTTTTTCAGAGATGGGGCGACCAGACATAAAGAGGAAAAAGAAACATAAAGAGGGTCGTGGAAAATTGAGGGACTACATTCGTTAGCTGCGCAATTTGCGAACCCCGTTACCATGAAACTCCTTAGTATATCGGTTTTTAGCTGAGTAACTATTTTTCTGATACCAAAATCAAAGGTTCCTTCCTGTGAAATGCGACTCTTTTAAGGTCACGGTGTTCTCGCGTATCAGCGCCAGCTTTCGCTCCCGATTTAGAGACAGAAGTGGCAATCATTTCACTTTTTTGCCCAAACTTTCTATCACCCTTCCATCCCCATTCATAATCAGCCTGCGTTCGCACCTATAAAAAGTGCCGCGACCACGGGGAGAACAAGCGGACCCGGTCTTTGACTAATCGTCTCGTCCCTTGAACCCCCGCGTGAGTCGCATTCTTCGTGGCGCGCGCGACTTTGCGTGTGTGATGGATGTTGGCAGCGCTCCGAGACCATAAATTCTGATTGCTGAATGTGTCCGGAAACGTCTGCGTGTGCAGCCAAACTTAGCGTTGTGATTCGAGAGAAAAGCATGGGGATCGCTTCTCAGAGATCGCAGCGAACGGCTAGAAAGTACGAACTCATGATGCGATTGATGCGCCATTTCCGATTACATTAATTTTTGGGAAGCTGCAGAAACCAATGAACTGCACGATTTGTATTAGTCAGACATGTGGAGTTTGCACAAGCATTTTAGACAAAAATGAAAACGTCGGCATGAAACTTTCAATGTTTTTTTCAAACATGAAATAGTTCTTCCAAAGAACCCAAAAACAATTTTAACCGACAGTGTTACAAGGTAACTTTGTTACAAATTATGTTTTAAAGTCGTTGTTTCAAATTACAAAGTTAACTAAACTGTATAAACAATGTTTACAAACCATGTTAGCTTTAAGTTTGTAAGTTAGCTGAGAGCATTTTTTAATAATAATAATTTCGATTTAAAAATTAAATTTCAAACGGCAATTTCAAATTCCCAGCAAAATATAAACTTCACCGAATTCTGTTCTTTGATCAAAATCAGGTTTTAAGAAGACCAATGAAAACTGTATATTGATGCATATTCTAGTTTAAAAACCGAATATGCATTTTAGAACTAAAGCGCTTTAGAATTAAGCCGAAATTTTAGTTTATCTGGCTTGAACCTACAACCATTTTGTGCTTTTGAATTCAATGCCGTTTTTGGACTTAAAATTTGACCTTAATTTGTAATGTTCCCTATTTTGAAACCGAAGTTCATTGCGAGAACGACTATTTACTTAGCACAGCGATTAGTACACACTCTTTGGTTTTTCGGAACTTCCCCCGGGCGGCGGGGGTTCGACGCATAGGCACATGACGCGGTTGGCTCGATGCCAGCAGTTCGTCTGCACGTGTTCTTCCCCATGACCCCTTTTCGGGGACAAATGGGGGTAGCGGGGAAATTTGATAAAAACGGAAGATTCGGTGTCATTGGCGGCGCCATTTGAAGTATTCGTTGTTGTTTTGATATTTAGGGTAGTTTTTGTGTTGAAAATTTGAATGGCATTGAAATTTGGATCCCTTTTTGCGTTTTCTGGGCGCAGATCAATGGATTGTTTCATTCGAGGACCGGTCCGCTTATCGGCGTTTCAAGAACGCGGTTCGCGATTCGCCGACAGAAAAAGGCGCGAACCGCGTTCTCGAAAACCCAGCACGCGATGGGAAATCGATCGGAAGTGAGAAAAATTGATTAGAAAGGAAAAATACAATTTTCTCCGTTTTTCTACGTTAAGCACTTCAAAATCTATGAAAAACAATCATGGCAACTTGCTTTATAATAAGATGTGTTGAATGTACTACAAGTATTGTATGTACGTCGGTAACGTTCCAAAGTTTCTTTGTGGAAGTTAGACTTCGCAGTCCGTGACTACCAAGTGATTCTTTGAACGTTGTGTTCAATGAACCTGTGCCATTTGACCAAGACCATAGATTTATCGTTGTTTACCACCTGATTTCTTAGAAAGGCCACCTGGTAAAAAAATACTGAATGTATTTTTGGTGCCAGCCAAATAACAAAGATTCAGCTTTTTCCAGGGGTTTGCTATACTAACTGCTGTTGTCAGCATATCTTCCTTCCTTTTTCGGCCACCGGCTAATTACATTTATTGCTGATCGTCTAGATAGTGCCGAAGGGCGGCGACCTTGCGTCGTTTGAACGCGGGCGACCTCTCCCACACACGCTCGCTTTGTTACGGCGCCGCCATCAAGGAAACGAAAAGAGAGAAAAGAGAGAACCAGCCCGTTCCCGGTCTCAGTTTCAGAACAATGCCGACGAAGACGGCGATTTCTACAATGAACGCCAGGACGCTCTACACAAATTTTGGCGCGCTGATCGCAAATATTTGCCGATTTTTCGGCAAACAATGCTGGGGATGAAAGACGGCAACAAAACGGACGTGTGCTGCACGCGAACGCTAGAGACGATAAAGGTTCCGGCCATGATGCATGATCAGACACAAAAACTGATTTTAACGTCAAAAATAGCCGCAGAGTGCTGCATTTTTAGTTTGTTTAGGTTTCAGATTGATGAAATTCAATCTGTCGGCGTTTTCGGAAGCAAACGTGGGCTTCACCCGTCTGAGCAAGGTTTCTAGCCAGCTGATCAGAGCGTTCTTTGAATTACGGCTTTTAAAGTTAAACCGACATTGTCTGCTTTACCTTTACACCGTTTAGGTATAAAGTCTTAAAAATACCTAAAAACGGTTCGCAAAGTTCACCTTAAAGCCGTTATAATCATATTTTACCCTAGTCCTTGCGTTCAGGACCTTCCCTCACAACTCTAAATGTTCGAAGGTAATGTGACAGCTTCAGACATGAACCCCTAACAACGTCATAAAAGGTTTGCAACTTTGTACCCTTGACAATCCTTAAGTGAACCTCAGTGTTAGTTGTTATTCGACCCTTCGTAGGTTCCAGCACAATCATCTATGTGAGGCCTTGGCATGACGTCAAGCTAGCTTCATTTTGTATGCAATGAGCCATTCGTAGTAGCACGTGACTTCTAAATCCCCGGATGACCTGACCTTGCACTATAAAAAGCTAGGTCGCACAAATTCAACTCCAAGTCCAAACAGAAACACCCACGCCTTGCCTTCTACCTATCGCCTTACAGAACCAGTTATGGAAATGTCGTGTGATGAACACACGAAAGCGTAAAGCGTTTAATACTCGGAACGAAGCGCACCCCACGGATCTGGAATTTTGGCGGAACCTGTTCCCTGGGGGCCTCTCGACCGGCGTTTCTTCCCGCCACAGCAACATAACACAATAGACACTGTTCCGCAAACAGCTCACTTGAAAATGCGATTTTTGAGGCCCACGGTGAGGGATCAAAATAATTGCTTGTCTGGGAATGGCCAGCTGATTGCTGTCTAGGGGATTACAACGAAATCAGGTGGTTTCATTCATTTGGATTTCAGCCCCCGCTTGGGAAAGCCGGCTTCATTAATATAATATGGGCGAACACGTGCCCGCACCCGCTGCAGAGGGAAACTTTGGCCTTAGATGGATGGAAGTTCTCTCATGAAAGTTCTAGTAAACATGTGTGAGAAGAAGGGTTTTTCCGTAGCACGAGAGGATGACTGTACCACAAACATTGCGTTGGAAAGGTTCCAAAAACGTGATGAATTGAAAGTTTGATAAAGATGAAACATGGGAGACAAGATTGGAAATCGAAAAACACACAGTCCAAATTTCAAGAAACTTTCAAAAACAGCTGTTTAGAATATTCTCAAGGCAGTGAAACGAATCATAAGATTCAAGAAAACAAGCCGAAAAAGAACTTGATAATTCTCAATTTTTGAAAATCAATTGGAAAACACCAAAGAACGCAAAACTTCGTCAAATTGTAAAACCAGGTTTGTGAGCACACCTATGCGAAGTGCATTTCAAAAACGACGGCATAAACTGTGAATTTCCACAAAACTAAGCCATCAAAATGCCAAAAAAATTTGCGCGTTTCAATGAAAATTATGAACAGAATAAAGAACGAAAATCAGAAATGGTTCGGTCAGCGAACAAGTTGATACAAAGGTGAGGTTCGTTCGAGAAAGTTGAGAGATGGCAACCCAGAAGTTACGAAAAACAGTAAGTAACCAACCTTTTGAGTCGCTGGCATTCCATGCAGGCCACCACTGTGGGTTGCGACTCTCCCTCTCCCGGAGCCCACATCCTCTCTAATCCATTCGGCTGTGTCTGCTGCAGATCTTGTTGTAGTTGCTGTAGATGATTTTGCAGCTGCTGCAGCTGAAAAGGCGATAATTGGGTGCACTTTTAAAAGCGTATTTACGAGTTCATTTATACCCGCATTCATCGCCTTGGCTTTGCAAAGGGAAAGCTATTATGTGCCTTGTTGTTCCCCGAAGTTCCCTTGAAGGCTTTCCCATTCCCGCGCGCTTTTCTCGGAGAGCCCCCGGGCGGCCTCCGATAAGATGCCCATGCGTTCGGCACTAGTATAGCTGCTCTTTTGCCCGGCTCCGAAATGTATTGGAACGCGCTGCCAGCCGCCGCATCCTGCCTCAATCTATACGTCACCCCCGCCGCCTGCTTTAGTGTTGCGAACAGAATAAACGAGCTAGTCAAAAGACGACTATCGCCGACGGCAGCAGCCAAGCCGCCGCGTGATTTTGAACACGCGTTACGTTCGATTACGCGTGTTTATGAAAGTGGCGGATTATCTTTCGCGGGGCAGCCAGATTAGCCCATAATGGAATGGGGTACACCGAGAGGGAACGTGGTGATAAAATGGGTAGAAAAATGGAATCTTATGGAACATTGGTAAACAACTTCTATTGAAATTACTTCAACCGTGCACGCTTGTCATTGAAAACATTGGTTAATACATGGGTTAACAAGCTGTTTATCACGATTGGGTAATCAGCTGTTCAACAATTTTCAGGTGTTCAATTTGAAAAGAAATGTTTGGGGTTCAGTCTTAAAAATTCAATTTCAAGCGTATTCGAAAACTTTCGTTTGTAGATCAAAGCTCCAGCTTTTAAGTATTCCAGGCTAATTTTCAAATTTCAAGTTTAACAGAATTATTAAACATTCCAAACTATAAATTTTTCAATAGAAAAACCGAAAGCAACTTGGATAACCTTTCAGAAAACAGATAAGTATAGTTCATTACGTTGCCGTTCCAACGAAATTACTGGGTGTGGATTGCTCAATTTCTAGTTAATTGAACGGACAATGCAATTACACCAGGGTAAAGCCAGGTTCAGTAGAGTGCCAGATGAGCAAAAAAGAAAATGTTTCAAAATGAAAAGAAACTTCAAAAACGAAATATTATGACTGGCGAATAAAACTTGTTTGAATGAAAAAATAGTGCTGGCCGAACTTGAACGATTGTTTGAAAAAAAGGTTCTTCTTAAAATGTGGGAAAAAACAAAGGGAAATTGATAATTTGAACAACAAAATACTATTTCTGCAGCGTAATTATAACTAACATCAGAAGCAAAAAGGATGATTCATATGCAATTAAAAATTCTTGCAGGAACTCGTTTAGAACAATTGAGTGTTTTCTAAATAGGCTCAATTTTGATAAATGAACGAAACTGAATCGGAATGCCTATTATTTCCTTTAAACAAAAACATTTTTTGCATTATGTACGTTTGTAACTTTTTCAAAGTTGGCATGAATAGCTTTAAATAGTGGGATTTAATAAAACATGACAGCTTTTTCGCAATGCTATCCAAAAACCGAGAGAAATAACACTTTTTACAGAGTTTTGAAATTTTTTTTAAAAGTGGCGTTTTTTACACGAAACTGTAGGGAATACTATGAGAAAAGTGATTAGATACCTACCAGAATGTTTGAAGCCGTTTGAAGACAATTAAAGTATGGATTCGAGGAAGGGGGTCCGGTGGACGCCAGCTTGTGTGGATAGACCAACTGCAAAAGAAACTGGCGAACACGGCGCAGAGAGCACGGCGGCAGGAGAGACGCAGAGTCCGATGGAACACCACGAAACAAGGAGAGGGCGGGCGACGAGACAGCCGGCTGGAAGAGCGCTTTCCACGAGGAGACGGAGAAACGAAAAACACATAAAAACGCGTTGAATGCGGAGAGAGCGGAGAGACGAGCTGGCGGCGGCGGTGAATTGCGCGCCACCCGGCAAAAGAACGTGGAGAGGGAGAACGCGATTGCCACGGCAGCTGTAGTCAAAAAAGAACTCCCAGGCAGCGGCGGCAAAAGAAGAGCCCGCGCGGGAGGGAAAACAGGGGAGAAAAAAGTGAGCGACGAACAGAGCAGAGGTAAAGGAGGTAACCACTCCCAATCATCATATTTTGAAGCATGAGAGTAACTTAAAAGTTTGGTTACAATTTTCAGAAATAACCCTAGGACTAGCTATAAAATGCCTTACTGTGGAAGTCAAAGAGGGTGAGAGAAGCGTTCGCGGTTTTTGATGCAGTTCATTCGCCAAAAACGGAATTTTGGAAACTCTGGCTCTGAAAAAGTTTTCAAAGTACTTGACAATAAAACGGCTTAGTTGCGGAAAAAGTGAAAAAATGTGTCGGATAGCGGTTGTATTCAGAAGTCCGTTACTTTAACCGAAGAAATCCCAAAGCGACAGCAAAAAAGCCACACTTGTCGGGATGAAAGGACCGCATCTGCATTTCAGTTATCCATAGAAAGCGAAATTTCAAAACAACAGCACCTTATTTTACCTTTACATAGCTTCCGTAATATGCCGTAACCTTAATGTTTCCGCATTACAGTTTTGTTAACTTTATGTCCTAATTTGGTAGTCTTCTAGCCGTTTTTGAACTTGCGAACTTGGGGATGCGAACGGGCGGAAAAGACATCACGACGGGGAATAGCACTACTTTGGTTGATTGAAAATCTTTTTTTGCCAGTTTTTTCTTGTTTTTCCGTACTATAACGAACCCTTTGTTCCCTTAGAACAATCACTTAGAGTGTTCTTGAACCCAATTAGCTGAGATGGCTCCGTCGCCCGCATTCACCGGCGTCCGTTGATTTTTACCAATCCGCCGCCGTCCGCAGGGAACCACATTCTCTTTATCGAAATTAGTTCGGCGGCCCCGCAGTCACATGGCCAGAACGCCAGCCGCCATTGTTCGGTAGTATTGGTTTTCAACACACGGGCGCTGATAAGTCGAAATTATCACTGGCACGAGAGCGCGAAAATGAATCCGCCAATCGTACGAAGCAGAACTTCCTTCCGGAAAGAACAAGGGACTTACTCCAGCTTGACAGTGGCTTGCGCAGAAGGCCCAGTAGTTCATTGAAGCCGTCAGATTGGCGTGCATTGTCGAAAATGACAAAATGACAAGCGTTTTTTGTTGAGACTGTCGAGCGAACGCTCTGTCATCCGATGATTGCGAATTTCGTCGCAGAAAATTAATTGTGGACGCGTGAAACATTTCCTTACTGTAACGAAAATTCTTCCTAACGCGCTGGCCAAAAATTGCCTCGATCTTTACAGTTTTTGCAATCGATGCTGTTGCGTTTTCAGTGTCCTTGGACCTGAACGCGGGGCCGTCCTCGGCTAGCATTGTGGCGCTCAAATAACAACTAGTTGTCGAATGAACGCATAGCCGCGCACGAAACTAAGCTCAGTGGGGTGCCGGTTATCCAAACGCGAACTGGAATTACTGCCCGGGTGGATTACAATTCGACGGGACAATGGGATGATTCGACACGCTCAGACACGTCCGGAACGTTGGTGGATCGTTGAAATCCGCTTTTGACTGAACATGAAAAACTGAGTGCCCCACAGATGTTCTGAATGTTTTGGGGCTCTTCTTGAACGCTTTTATGAGAAGAACTGCTTCTGGTGGTACAATATTTTCGATGCAGGTCATAGAGGAGACAGGAGGATTGATTTTCTCACGGACACATATTCACACACGTACACGCTCACACATACGCACATACACGCAAACACACGCACACACACACGCACGCAGACGCTCTCTCTCTCTCTCTCTCTCTCTCTCTCTCTCTCTTTCTCTTTCTCTTTCTCTCTCTGACTCACTCACACTTACCACACACGCTCACACGCTCACACACACACACACACACACACACACACACACGATCTCTCTCTCTCACACACACATACACACATACACACACTCACTCACTCACTCACTCACACTCACCCCACACGCACACGCACACACGCTCATAGAGAAGCTCATATACACACATACACACGCGCGCGCGGGCACACACGCTCACACACACCCACGCACACACACACACATTCACACATGTACACACACGCACACAAATACACACACATACACACATCACTTAGTTTACTGTTCTCTTCCCGTGAAAATTCGGAAATTGAACGCAATTTACTCTGTGGGAGGAAATTATATACCGAAACAAAAGTAATTGAAGTAATTTTCTAAATCGCTCAGAGTAGGCGCTCGTTCTCTCCGCCGAACGTCCCTGGTTTTACCCTTGCATCTCGACGCGTCTTGACAGAGACGACACCGCTGAATTCACACAGCACGTGCGCAGCGACGACCACCTTACTCATCTGGCGGCTCCTCTGATCTCCTTGTGTCGCAATGCCGACGTGGGATACAATGGGCAATGCACTATTGTTTGTCACGTACAATCTCTGAAATTTTGTAAGAGAATACGATAGAGAGAGTGGGAGAGATAGAGAAAGACAGAGTGCGACAGAGCCAGACAGACAGAGACCGAGATAGATAGATAGAGAGAGAGAGAGAGAGAGAGAGAGAGAGAGAAAGAGAGAGAGTAACAGAAAGTTTCCGGTTGTACACTTTGGTTTAGTTTTCTTAATGTGTTTTGTTCGGTTTTGTCCATTTTGAAACGTGTACTTTCAAGTACCGTTCTAACAACTTCAAATGATTTATTAGTGTTATCATGATCGCGCCTGCAAATTTGTTTATTATTATAGCAGGTAATCCAATTCTCATGCCTTGATTCATTATCGGTCGCTATAGTGACAGCACAAGAGGCCATCGCACGCCGGAATGCTCATTTTCAGCAAAACTGCGGCATTACCTCTTGCTTTGCAATTTTGGGCCCATTTTCACTATAATAAATCTTGAGAAAACGGTTGAAAACGTTTCATAAGAAAGATGGAAAATGTTACACTGTTTAACTATTTCTTGGCCAAAAAATCACTAGATAAGAACATTTTCTTTCTAAATTGGTATTTTAATAAATCCAATTTTTTTATCACTGAGTTATTTTTAGTCCATTTTCCTATTGAGGCCAGTTTTTGGGTCACTTTCTGTACCTTTTCGAATACCTTAAAAATAATCAAACTTTGTGCCCTGAAATGGACAAAGTATCACATTATGAATAAGGAATATATCAAATTGGTCTCAAATTATGGCTTCAGAAGCTGTTTTTCTCCAAAAATAACGACCAACTTTAAAGGTCCGTCGATGCCCGCTTGTTTACGTGTTTACCCCGTTGGAGGCCCGCCACCTGGATGTTTTTCGGCCCCTAGGTGCAATTACCCACCTGATTATTGCTCAAAAATTACGTCTTATCTCCATTTTTAAGCCTTATCCCTCAACCGCTGTTCTAATTGCCCGATCGTTTCGGTTACGTTCTCAGCGGGGATAAATCGATATTTTGTTGCCGCGTTTTTCTACTGCCCCGTGATATGAATACGCTCCGCGCGTATTTCTTTGTCTTACAGTCCTTAATCTCCTGTTCTTCACCTAAAAATCAAGAAAAAGTAGATTATTTGTTTGGATTCAGTAAATAGATATAAAAAACAAGGAAATTCCTTGTTTTCATCTTTTTTGCCCTCCCACGCGGGATAAAAAATGTTTATCAGTCGTTTTTTTAATTTAATAAAAATTCTTTTTTCAAGTGTTGGTGATTTTACCTTTTTTTAGTATTGGAAATTAATTTTATAAATGGCGTTGTGCCTTCAGGGCTCCGTTCACACGTTCCAAGCTAATTGAAAGTGCAGTTCTTTCGAAAGCAATCTCCTACTATACGAATCGACCACCACGCTTACTTGCACTTGCATTAATACATTCGCAAACCCATGAACGGCACAAGGAAAGTGATTGGGATATGGAAAATATTAAAACCGGCCCGGGCCCCAATCTTTTGGCGCGAAAAAAGATGTTTAAAAAACTGTGGACTTTATATGATCTAAATTCATATTTTTTGTGCAAATTTCCCGATTTGAAAAAAAAATTCCCTACATTGTTTACCTTTTAAACGTTTTTTCAATAAAAATTTCAAGAAATTTGAATTTTTGTGTTAAGTGCTTTATTTTTCGGATCCTCAGCCAACCCAGCTTGAATTATAATAAATGTTATTGGGGGGAGGTGATTCTGTTATGCCCCCATACAATTTACCTACGCCCCCCCCCCAAAATTCCCGTTCGGTTTGGCCCCCAAGTTTAAATTGAGTTGAATACCCGTTTGGTAATAGGTGTTTGGATGATAAAAGTGGAACCCCCTCCCCCACCCCAATCTTGCGAAATTTCTGTAAAAAAGAAAATGCGAAAACTGCCAAAAAATTGAAATCTACCTCACTTTTGTATATACAAAAGTAATAAAACGAGATTGATGGCAAATATCGCATTTATCCAATTATCCAAAGAGTTTGTTTTATATTGTGCTTTCCCCCGTGGCTCGACATCGTTTTGGTCTTCTGGAATCCTAATTGACCGTTGCGCAGGCCGCCAAGATGGTCCGATCGATGCGCCTGTTAGACATTTGCTGTTGGAAATGCATTGACGTGTCCTTCAAAAATTGAACTTATCGGTTAAACCCGTTTAGTGGTATCACTATATAAGATAACAACCGTCTAGCCGTCTGGCAATTTAGGTCATTCGCTTCTGGGATTTTGAGAGCTCCGAAAAACCGTATTTTGTAAGTTTCAAATTTACACTATTTTTGACCTGTACTGTAGTTTCTACTTTAAGACGCGCACTTGTTTACAAGATGAGTGCCAAAAACACAGTTTAATATTTATTCTTATTTACATGGTTGAACAATTTTGCACCTGAAAACAAAACAAAAGAATTCAGGCTTTCGAAAATCAAATTTGATTTGTCCCACACCATTTTGAATTTCTTTCCTTGTCCAATCCTCTCTCTCTCTTTCTCTCTCTCTCTCTCTCTCTCTCTGTCTCTCTGTCTCTCGCGTGCTGTGCTTTCTTACCCTTTCACTTTTTCTCTTTTTCGATCCAATCTCGTTTTTCATTTCTCCGTATTCCTCGCATAGTTGTTCTATCCCTCTCTTGTTCTGAATCTCTCTTTGTCTCTGACTCTCTTTTTTCTATCGAAATCCTATTTTTCCTGATGGACTTCTCTCCTCGTTTTCTCCGCCCATTATCGCGAGGATTACCGCATATTTGAATTTTGGCGCCAAATGATAGCTGCGCGGCAGCCCTCGAGCCGAGTTTGTCGGGAATTTTAGGATTTGCTGCATGCAATTTTTAATTAATCACTTTTTTTTTAAATCTAAACTTTTTTGGAATTGCATTTGATGAACCATATAATGCAAATGTTATCCGCATCCTGATCGTTTTTGTCGAATTTACCTGTGTTGAAACAAATTTTCGCATTTCGTTTTCAGTGAGGTTAAAACATAAACGCTGGGCACCGCTTTTGCTATTTCTGTTGACCCATTGTTGCAGTTATGAACTGAAATTGACCTGACGATCAATTTTTTGGGCAAGCGCAGAAAAAAAACGTGACCCAAGGCGGCACACTGTAATTACGCCACTTTCATAGTTCTGACAAAACCACTTACTGTTTACCCTTGAGTCAGTGCGTTTGTCTTTATAAACCGTTTGCTTCCAGTGGAACTCTTGTTATCGTTGAAGACTTATTTTTGCTGTTTCTCTTTCTTTTAAGAATTAAAATTCTCCAGTTTTCTCTTTTTTACCTACCCTTACAAAAATCGTTTTTGAACCCCTTCCCTGTTTCGAGAAAAACCCTTAAAGTGACAGTTTTGAACTAGTTTTCCGAAAAATGAAAAACGTTGTTATCACATATTTACACCAAGCAGTTTCAGATGTGGTTCTTCGTTGTTTTCAGTTTTTAGACCAATGGTTCCAAAAACCTACCCCGTTCCTAAAATAGCTGCTGACCACGGAATCAAACTAAAAATATATTTGGAACTGCGACAGATGTTCTCAATGCGCTTTACAACCTGATGCATTCGTGAGACATTCGAACAATAAATTGTGCCATGGCGGCATGATAATGCACGGCTGTTCGAGTCTTTAAATTCCGGGAGGGCGCGAAATTACGAAAATCCCCCGTTTTGAAAGAGGGGGTCGGCTAATACCAAGGTGGTGCCGAACTTCAAAAACTTTGCCGCTTTCCCATGGCGTAAAAAGCGTTAACGGCAGTTTGTTGCGCAATTCGAACCAAGCGCATTGCGTCTATGGTACCGTGGGTGGCGCAGGGGTTGCAGCGTTCGGTCGGCAGAGCATCGATTATCGGTTTCTGGTTTGCATTGCTAATGACAGCCTGTGGTGCACAGTGTCTCGTCTCGTTTCTTAGCTGTTTGGTGCGCGCAATGTAACATACACACACATACACACACACCCTATCTCACTCTCTCTCACACACACACACACATGGACACACATGCACATACACTCTCTCTCACACGCACTTACACACTCACATCGACACATACACATACATACACAAATGCATACATACAAACCTGCACACATAAACACATACACATACACACATACTCACACACACACACACACACACACACGCGCATTCATATACACATATTGACCCATACATACATGCATACATGCATGCACATGCATGCATACAACCATACACACATACATACACAAATGCACACATACAAACCTGCACACAAGCACACACATTCAAGCATACAAACACACCCACACGCACACCTACACACAGGCACACAGACACACAGACACACACACATACTCACATACACCCACTCTTACACACACTCATACATACAACCACATACATACACACATGCACACATACAAACCTGCACACATGAACACATACACATACACACATGCAGATACACATTCACGCATACAAACACATCCACACGCACACCTACACACAGACACACAGACGCACAGACACATATACTCACACACACACACTCATACATACAACCATACACACCTACATACACACATGCACACATACACATACACACATGCACAGATTCTCATATAGACTCATGCACAAACATGCACACATACAAACATGCACACACATTCACATATATACATACACTCTCTCTCACACACACTCACACACACACTTACACACACACTTACACAAACTCACACACATACATGCACACGTGACTTCTAGAACCCATATTCCCGCAATAATGGCACTTTGCTTGTTTATTGTTCCGAATATGAATCTTCTTGTTTATTATTTTTGTTTTCTTTTCCCCTGAAAAAGAATGAATTTAGACAAAAATGACTTCTCACTCCCTTGGGTCGCCGCCAACAACTCCACCGACTCCAGCTCTTGGAACAGTGGAGCTCGTAAGCTCTTTTTCGGACTCCGCACAAAAGTGAATTTCAGTCCACTGAGCTGTTCGAGCTCGCCACCCTCATTGCCCTCCACACTGCCCCTGAGAAGATTCTCAAAGGAAGTAGTTTACACTACTACTTCACGTAAGATTGATTTTTTTTAATTAGAAAAATAAACTTTTAGCCTTTGGTTCGATGGTGCAGGCCAATGGGACTTCTCCCAGATCGAAGAAGGAATCGTCCAGAAGGACCAAGACGTGGCACACGTCATCGTCACCGCCGAAGATGCCGGGCAGGTATAAGCCAAATGGGTCTTGAGTTTTTTTTTGTTTTTTTTTTTCAGAATAAGAAATACAACAAGTATTTCATCAGGATCGGCCATGAAAAAAAGGTGAAGGAGCGGATCAACCGCATCCTCGACAAGTTCCAGCAGTCCCCCTTCTTCTTCATTCGTGAGTTAATGTTTTTTTTTTTGCAACTTTTTTATAAATTTTTAAAATGCAAAAGGTTCTTTTAAATTGCAATCTTTAAAATTTAAAATGCCATACTTTCAAACTGCAATCGCTTTTTGTTAGATTCGCATAATAAGGGATATAACATTTCAATTTGCATGTCTTTTCTCAGCGCAAATACTGAAATTATGAGCAAGTATGCCCCAAAATAAACTTCTTAAAAATTTTTTATAACTTTTCTTTTTTTCAGACCGGTTCATGGAAAGAATGGGGAGGCCGGCCCCGAAGCCAACGAAGCCATGCAGAACTACCAGCAGGAAACCATCGGCAGCCAATCCCGCCAAGGACAAGACTACGTCCGGTATCATTTTTTAAAAAAATTTTTTTACTAGGGTAGAGAGAGGCCAACGAAGTCATTCCTCCAGGGTAGGAAGAGGCCAGGGAGGATACACGATGACGTCATAGTGACGTCATCCAATGAATTAAACTGATGGAAGCCTAAAATTGCAGTTTTTAAAATCTGGCGCGCGATTACTTCAAGACCTATGTTTGATTTTTTGGCCAATAACAACTATTACCTAAGCTAGAAACATATTAAAAGATAGGCCCGTTTGGTTGCCATTGAGCTTATATACGCCCAAACATTACCTGTAACTTTTATTGCGCGCGTTCCCTTCGAGACTCTAAGGAGGGATTGGACCTATGACCTACCCTTGCCTAGGGTACAAACATATTCCAAGATGAGCCCGTCACGTTAAGGGAGAGCTGAGCTATGAAGGTTGGATACATAAATACATACAGACAGACATTTGTGTAGATAGATAATTTTCTTTGTTTTTTTTATTAATTTTTTAAAAACGATTCGATTGACTAGTGGCTTATAACATTTTCGGAAATCGCACAGGGCACATATATACAACTTTTGCAGAATGACGCTAAATTTGTGAGGTGAACATGTGAAATTTTCTTTTACGATAGATTTACGAGTAACGGAACATGTGGTAGCCAATCCGCTCAGTTTTAAACCAAATTTTTCGCAAAGGGGGACGATTACAAAGTTTTGCATGACTCAACTAAATGAAATATTTCTTATCTCTTGATTTCCCTATCTCTTCCAAAAAATCAATAATTTTATGCGTAATTTTGGATTAGGCTTTATTAACGAAAACACACCGTATGGTCTTGCTATGCTAGCTTTGCTGGCTGAACAATTGAACCCATTTTTGGGTTAGTTTTGGTTATTTGGTGAAAGAGTCCCTGGGGAAAGCCTGTAAATCTGAAGGCCATTGGGTTCTTTAAAAACTTAACTATGTTTGTGTTTGTCTCCGTCTTGAAACAAGCTATGATTCTCGTAAAAACCACATTGCTAATGTTTCTAATACCGGGAAGTGTAAAAAAAATGCTGTGTTCACTTTTAAAATATACTTTACTATAGGGCTTCAAGATTCGCAAGCCCACTCAAGGAGACGAAGGTAACTTACTTGTTTTGACAGTTTTTCAAACATACCAAACCTGTGGAAAAAAGCCAGAACGATATCGTTTTTTCCTCACCGAGTGATGTATAAGTGGAATATTCACCGTCTCATGAGATATTCTTAGCTTGCCTTTAACAAGCCTTGAAGTCCTGCACAAAACCATAAATGAACTCCTTCAGAAGACGAAATCGTCTGCATCGGACTGTTTGGCCCCTCAGCGGATTTAGCCAAGAAAGATTCCCCAACATCAACTTCAAGGAAAACCCAAGGTACTTTCATTTTGTGGATTGTCCCTTCCATTTTACCCCTCCCTTCCTCCTCCTTGTTTACGGCGAAGTCTCGGTACCGCGGATACATGGTACGCGCTGTTTTTGGCCGGCGGCCGAGCACGTGTGCGCCAGACTGCGCGGTACCCCATCCCCGCCGCTACACCACCAATTTTAGAGTTACCTAATAAAAAGGTCTCGCAATTAGGATTTTAACAACTAGATTGACCTGAGGCTTTAATGTTTGATTCTCGTAGAATCCTCTTGATTACAATACCCCGGAGAGTCAATTTATCATTGAATTTGTTTGCATATGCCAATGAAAGCCAAGATTTTCAAAAATACGCAATCGCAAGTTTAAAGGTGTTATTTTTAAGCTTTTCTCCAAACTGCACGGAAATTTCGTTTGTTTTTGCATTACAAGAAATAAAACAAAAGTAAAAAGTCTAAATGAAATAACTAAGAATCTTCACAAACAAGAATCTATTTTTTTTTCTCGAAATCACAGCTTATAAACTAAAACCTCAATCAAGTGATTAAAACTTTAAAAGAAACATGTATTCGAAATTCGTGATTAAATTTTGGTTTTCTGTCAGCATCTATTTTTTTTTTCGAAAAATCACATGTCTTCGATCTTTAGATTTTCAAGAATCTTGGTCCCTGCTAGCTCACATGTCAACTAGGATCTCCTGCAAGTAAACTCCCGCAAGTATTCTGGCATATTTCGTTGTCTGTTCCGCAACAGTGCGCAGCTGTTCACCAGATGATAGCTTTATTGCGGAAGCACTAAAGGAAATTTGACCTTAGCAGATACGGTGTCCTTATCAAAAATGACGACGAAGAGCCGTAAAAGAGGTGGCAGGCAATTATGAGTCGGCTCCGCTTTTTTACGACTGTGGAACAGTTTATGTTTTTAAATACAAAATAGATTTTATTGTTCCTGCGTTCCATTAGGTTAAATTTCGCAATTTAAAAATTCTAATCTTCAACCCGTTTTTCCCGTAAAACCACAATTTTCCTCCGCCCCGACATAGCCACGAGCCCCGCCGCACCTTGTTGTCAACACCAGATTTGAATTTTTCGCCCCAATTTGCGACTGCGCGGCAGCCCCTTATCCCAAATTGCTTGTGGTGATTACCTATCAGTTTCCAAACTTCGAACCCTTCCGCCAATTTATTAATTCTGACAAGAACTCGTTAAAAAGCAAAAACTGTTTAAAAACTGAGAACCAAGAAGGGTGATATACACCAAGACGCAAAATTTAAAGACACGTAATTCCTTTTTGATGTTTCTCTCTTCCTCTCTCCGATCATTTCTCTCTCTACCTGTGCCATTTATTTATCGTTTTTACTCCATAGAAATGCCAGGAACAGCTCTGTTGCTTCAGAACTTGCTTTAGAGAGCTTTTTTCAGTTAACATTTAGTAAAAAAGGAGGCAAAAAGCTTTGGTTGCACAACTTTTTTGTCGTTTTTCCATTTTGTTAACAGAGATTGCCGAACTCATAACTCGGCCGGTAAGCGTTCTGGTGTTCCGTAACTTATTGGCATCTGCTGCCCAGACGATCCCTTTCTTGCGCAAGTGCCAAAAGAAACTCGATCCAAGGAGATGTAGTGTAATGACCCCATTAGCAGAGCCGTAAACAATCCTCGCTGATTACAGTTACCGTACCGAAAGTCTCCTCCTCCTTGTTTACTTCCCGGTCTCGTGGTACCGCGGCACGCGCTGTTTTCGGCATAAGGCCTCGCACCTGGCCCGTGCGAGGCTGCGCGACACCCCTCTCTGTTTTCCAGAACAAATATTTCCCTGTCAGTTTTCTAAACGTCTTTTAGAAACATTACTTAACCCTCCCATGGCCCATATCGTTGTCGATGCGAGAAAGTAAAAGAACCACCTGGTTTTCCCTAGGCGCAGGATCTCTGTTTTCAAGTTAAATTGTCGTGGTTTTTTACGTCTGAAACGGTCGACTCTCCGGATTGGCTATTGACAGTTCTCAAACATACCAAACCTGTTGAAAAAAGCCAGAACGATATCGTTTTTCCCTCACCGAGTAATGTATTAGTAGAATACTCACAATTTCATGAGATATATTGCTTTAACACGCCTTGAAATCCTGCGTAAAAGCAAAAATGAACTCCTTCAGAAGACGAAATTGACTGCATCGGACAGTTTGGCCCCTCAACGGATTCAGCCAAGAAAGATTCCCCAACATCAACTTCAAGGAAAACCCAAGGTACTTTCATTTTGTGGATTGTCCCTTCCATTTTACCCCTCCCTTCCTCCTCCTTGTTTACGGCGAAGTCTCGGTACCGCGGATACATGGTACGCGCTGTTTTTGGCCGGCGGCTGAGCACGTGTCTCGCGCTAGACTGCGCGGTACCCCATCCCCGCCGCTGCACCACCAGTTTTAGAAAATAGAAATTATAAAAATAGAAAAGTCTCGTAATTAAGATTTTGATAACTTTATTGACCATTAGGGCCTTATGCTTGATTCCCCTAGAGTCTCGAGGTTCCAAACCTCGGGGAGCAGTTTTATCAATGAAATTTGTTACTATTTTCCAATGAAAGCCAAAATGTTAAAAAATTCACAGTCGCAAGTTTCGGGGTGTTACTTTTGAGCTTGTATGTACTACTTTCAAAAAGTTCAGAAACTACAATCGATTTTGAATTCGAAATTACAAAATCACTGTCTTTTTCAGCTGAAAACACAAAATTTCTTTGATTTTCAACATTCTTGAGCCCTGCTACCTCGCATGTCAACTAGAATGACAAAAACAGCAAAAGTAAGACCAAGACTTAAACTTTACTTTGAATTTTATCAACGTTGTCTTTGGTGTCTGTTATTTCATCAATCAGCTTTTTGAGATTCGAAATTTTTGTGGGTTCATTCGATTTCCAACTCTCTTTCTCTCTCTCTCTCTCTCTCTCTCTCTCTCTCTGCTCTATGAAAACTGAAAACCATTGCATAGTGTTCCAGAAACGGATATTCAGATGTTAGGCTGCCTCTCTCAGGATTTAGAGGTAAATACCGCAAGTGTTATGGCATAATATTTCTGTCTGTTCCGCAACAGTGCGCGGCTGTTCACCAGATGATAGTTTTGTTGCGCAAGCGCTAATGGGAATTTGACCTTAGCAGATACGGTGTAATGACCTCACTATAAATGACTGCGTATAGCCGTTAAAGAGGTGATAGGCAAATATGAGACGGCTCCGCTTTTTTAAAGCTGTGCAACAGTTTATGCAAATACAATGCTGCTTTTATTTTCCCTGGTTTCAGTTTGGTGATATTTCACCATTTGAAAATTAAAGTTTTCATTCCCCCGTGAAACTTTTCTCCGCCCCTCCATTGTCACGCGTCCCTTCGCACCTTTTTGTCAACACTAAATTTGAATTTTTCGCGCCAATTTGCGACTGCGCGGCAGCCCCTTATCCCAAATTGTTTGTGGTGATTACCTTTCCGTTTCCAAATTTTGAACCCTTCCGCCAATTTAATTAATTCATGTCTACCCCACATTTTTGGAATGAATTTTGAAAAAAAAAAAACGTGTACAAACGAGCAAAGTTTGTCTAAACGCCTATAGTGGCCCTTCGGTATTTTAACTGTGTGACCGATCTTGAACTAACAAAATGTTTTCGCGTAAGCCCAAAAAATTTGCACAAAGACTTCAAATGCAATGAATCATCCTTTAGCGAACCTTAGGAGTTTCTATAGCCTTAATGAGACAGCTTTCACATTCACATTTGTTTTTCCATTGATTTCCACAATTTCTCTCCCTTTTGTTGACAAAAGCGTCTCCTGGCACCACGAATACAGTTCGCGCTGTTGGAAGTAGGCGTGGCCTCGGTCTATCATTCGAGCAGCTGCCTTGGACGAAACTGCGCGGCATCCCCCGGCACCTCGCTGCCAAGCTAGGGCCCGACGTCAATCAACAGCAGGGTGTTTCAACTCTTTCTTCCTCCTCCTTCGCTTTGTATCTCCTCTTTGGACCCTCTGATTTGCTTTCTCTCCTTTCCCTCTTTCTCTGTTTCTCTCTCCTCATCTCTCTCTCTCTCTCTCTCTCTCTCTCTCTTTCCCTTCCTCCCTCCCCCTCTCTCTCTCTCTCTCTCTCTCTCTCTCTCTCTCTCTTTCCCTCTCTCCCTCTCTCCCTCTCTCCCTCTCTCACCTTCTTCCTTCTATCTCAGCGTCTCTCTCCGTGTCTCCCTCTCTCCCTACTCCTCTCTCTCTCTCTTTCTCTCTATCTCTCCTCTCACTTCTCTTCCTCTCTTATCTTTTCCCACTTGTTCATGGTCTGTTATTTTTGCGCAGATTCGAGTTTGCTCGGCGTCGACACTACAGTGTCCGCTTGTGTTCCGTGACAGTGTTGTATCAGTGTGGCCATCCCTTTCTTTCGCAAGTGCCAAAAGAAACTCGATCCAAGGAGATGTAGTGTAACGACCCCATTAGCAGAGCCGTAAACAATCCTCGCTGATTACAGTTACCGTGCCGAAAGTCTCCTCCTCCTTGTTTACTTCCCGGTCTCGTGGTACCGCGGTGCACGTTGTTTTCGGCATTCAGCCCGGCACGTGGCCCGCGCGAGGCTGCGCGACACCCCTCTCTGATTTTCTGAACAAACATTTTACTGTCGGCTGGCCTAAATATTTTTAGTAACTCTACTTAATGCGCACCATGGCTTATATCGTTGTTGAAGTGAGAAAATAAAAGAATCACTTCGTTTTCCCTAGGCGCTTTTGAAGTTAAATTGTCGTTTAACCCTTCCGTAACCAAGACACTGAGAAATTGCGGAACCACAGTGCAGCATTGCGACTACCTGTGATACCGTAGTCGCAATGCTGCATCGATTATCGGTTTCTGTTTTGCTAATATCAGCCTTTGGTCCGTCGTCTCCGATTTGCCTTCAAACATTCAGGCTCCCTATCCAAATGTGATGTAAATGTTTACAAACCTTTTGAAAGTAGATGGAACATTCTGTGTAATAAACAGGGCTCTTTAGTTTGATCCCAAAAGTTGCCAAAAGTCTTTTTTTTTTTTTACGGAAATTGGCATCCTTGGAATTGGTGGTCGTAATATCGATTTTTCGTCCCGGGTTACTGTAGGTGGCGTCGGGTTACTATACCGTGGGCCCATCAAAACGAATGTTTTTATTAGAAGATGCACTCGTTGGTGCCTAGCGAATTTCAATAGTTTCATACACTTTTTTGTTATTTTCAACAAAAACAAACTTACGCCTGAGCAATTTGAAAGATCAGGTTCGCCCTATGGCCGATTAGGTTGTATAGGGTTGGTTTGATTAAGAAAAAAATGGTTTGAAATCAATAAATTGATGAGTTTTCTAAATCACACTTTCTAGTAATGCCGAAGCCACCTTCTGTCACAGCTCCGCCAATGGCTATCTCAACGCCTGCCAAGGACCCCAAGGAAAAGAGCTCTGGAGTGGGAGGTTGGATCATTTTTAGTTTTTTCTACTTTGATTTAATTCAAGTGAATGGGAGGATGCCAAAAAGTATAGATTTGGTTGTCCGGGCTGTTAAAGTCCTGGCTGTACTTCTGGTCGTTTAGTAAGCCGTGCGTCTTACGGGCTAATTAGCATACTTCGGCCGGGCTGGGCCTGGCCCGCTTTTAATAAATTATAGGTCCATCGAGGCTTTGCCCGTTTCGGCCCCTGAGAAGGCCCTTCGCATAAGAACTTTACTCATCTGCTTGGATAGCGTAGAGACGCAGGCACATTTCTGGCTCACTTGGAGACGCTGCTATTACAAGCGCTTTGGGCAAGCGGTATAATCAACATTGACACCATCTCTGCAATAACCAGGGCTGTTCACAAGGAGTTTAATGGACGCTTTGCCCAAAAGTTTCCAAAAGTCGTTTTTAAAACTGAAATGGGCATCTTTCTTTGCCAAGTTTGTCGATAAATCGATTTTCGTCCAGGTTTACTGTAGGTGGCGCCGGGTTACTCTACCATGGGCCCATCAAAACAATACGAAATGTTTTTATTAGAAGATGCACTCGTTGGCGCTTAACGAAAATCAGTATTCTTTCCATACACTTCTTGGATATTTTCAACTAAAAATAAGGTTGCGCCTAAGCAATTTGAAAATTCAGCTCCGCCTTATTGCCGATTAGGTTGTATACCGTTGGCTGTGATTGACAAAATGGTTTTAAATCAATAAATTGATGAGTTTTCTAAATCACACTTTCTAGTGATGCCGAAGCCACCTTCCGTCACAGCTCCACCAAGGGCTACTACTGCGCCAACAGCTGTCTCATCGTCTGCCAAGGACCCCAAGGAAAAGAGTTCTGGAGTGGGAGGTTGGATCATTTTTAGTTTTTTTTTTTTTACTTTGATTGACACGCTCTCATTCAAGTGAATGAGAGGATGTCAAAATGAATAGATTTGGCAGTCCTGGCTGTTAATTTAGCGGCGCGTCGAAAGAGCTAATTAGCGTATTCTCACGGGCAGGCAGGAAAACTGCAAAAAAATCCTCTGCCCTTCCCGGCACGACTAGACCCGTTTCAGCCTGCGAGGCGGTCCTTCTCGTGAGAACTATTATAATTAGCGTGCAAAACGTGGAGAGACAGATAGATTTCTTGTTCACTTAGAGACACTGTTATTACAAGCGCGTTGGGCAAGCGATATATTCAAAATCGACACAATCGCTGCAGTAATCAGGGCTATTCACAAGGAGTTTGTTAGAAATTTTGCCTAAAAGTCTATATAAACTGAAATTGGCTTTGACCAGTTGGAAAGTTTGTCGATATATCGATTTTATGTCCCGGGTTACTGTAGGTGGCGTCGGGTTTTTCTACCACGGGCCCATCAAAACGAATGTTTTTTAGAAGAAGCTTAGGCTGGCCTAACGAAAGTCAGTATATTTTTCACACGCTTTTGGGGCGCTTCACTTTTGGTCATACTTTTTGGATATTTTCAACAGAAAATAAAGTTGGGCAAAATAAAGTTGAACCAATTAATTAATGAGTTTTCTAAATGATACTTTCCAGTCATGCCGAAACCACCAACTTCCTCGCCAATGGCTACTAGCTCAGCACCTGCCGCCAAGGAAAACAGTTCTGGAGGGGGAGGTTGGACCATTTTTCTTTTTTTCTGCTTTGATTTCATTCAAGTGAATGGGAGGGTGCCAAAATGAATAGCTTTGGTAGTCCTGGCTGTTAATTTATCGGCGCGTCGAAAGAGCTATTGCACTTCCCGCCCCGACTAGGCCCGTTTAGGCCCGCGAGGCGGCCCTTCTCGTGAGAACTATTTAAATTAGTGTGCAGAATGGAAGCACTTCTGGGCCACTTGGGGACGCTGCTATTAGAAGCGCTTTGGGCAAAGGGCAAAATCAAATTTTACAATCAATAATCAGGGCTGTTCCCAAGGAGTTTGAACGAAATGTTTGCCCAAAAGTCGTCAAAAGTATTTTATTTTACAGAAACTGGCATCTTTGCACTTGTTGATCGATAAATCGATTTTTTTTGTTCCGGGTTACCGTAGATGGCTGGGTTGCTGTTCCGCGTTTTCGTTTGTATTTTTAATTCGAAAACTAGGTTTTTGACCAAATTCCACAAGGTGTCTTTGAATATGTTTGTACCCCAGGCAAGGGTAGGTCATACGCCAAATTTCACATTAGGGTCCCGAGCGAACGCGCGCCAGATTTTCAAAACTGGAAATTTAGACGCGTTATGGTTCCTACTCTGGGGGTCTGTTCCACTTTCCTTATTCTATCCAGAACGCATGGTCCAGTTGCCCTCCTTCCACAAATCTTAACTAATGAGCTATAAAGAAACTACCTTAAGCAAACATTTTCTAAGAAAACAAACATAAGAAGCTGCTGTTTAGTTTGTAAATAGAAAGTAGTTTGAAATCAGTAAACTATTGAATTTTTTAAATCACAATTTTCAGTCAAGTCGAAACCACCGGAGATCAACACGTCTCCTCCTTCTAGGCCAGCAGCGCCTACCTCATCTTCTTCGGCAACTGCACCTCCATTGAGTAGGTTTTCTTCTCAATTTTTGCCCACTTTCAAGTCATTGATGAAATTTAGTGGAAAAAAATTCAAAGGAGTATACGTTGATCAATTTGAGCCGTTTCTTTGGAAAACTCTTGAATTGCTAAATCGATGAAAATGCTTTTTTTGTTTTGGATGAACTTATTGCTGATTGAGAAATCACTAAAAAAAAGTTTCTTTACGCGATCCTTTTTTTGATTGTCTCCAATAAATTTTATTTGTTCAGTCCGCCGTGTGCCCCAGACCGCCCGGAACCTAAGGCGTTATTCGTCAGCGACTCGGCCGCCAGCGGTTACTGGGATACAAGCGCCCACAACCAGAACATCAGGTAATTTTTTTTATACCTTCACTTTTAAACTACATGCCAACGTTGTTTTTAAAATAGATATTGTTTATTTGACATTATGCTTCTATATGTCATAAGTCAAAAAAATTGAACAGTTTAAATCGAAACAAAACATCGTTTTGCATAAAAGGCTTTTTCATAGAAACTTCCGCAATGTACAAGTGTGTCATTTCAAATTTGGTGTAGAAGACAAACTTATTAAAAAAAAGTGGGCGACTATATTTTGCACGCTTATTAGCTGGTTAGATGCGCAGCTTAATAAGAACTTCTTCCAAAATCGACGAGCGAGGAGTATAGGAAACGTTTTACATAGTGCGCTTTGAATATTGGATTTTTTCAGCCGCAACGACGGCCGCTTCTTCATCAAGCTCATCTTCGTCAAGCGCCGTTACAACTTCTAGGCCTGCAGCGACTACGGCGGAGACTAGGCCTCTCCAAGGAACTTCTTCATCTGGTAAGTACTCACTTCAACTTACATTTTTGAATTCACCGGATCAGCCACATACCAATTTTGGCTTTCTTTTCGACTGAGATGATTTTTGTAGGATAACGAAAGTGCTTCATTTGAATTTTCCTAGAAATCTGGTTGTAAATGAAGTAAAATTTGCGGTTTCTTCTGGCATTTATTAAAACAAAAATCACTTTAAGTAGTCTTCACGCTGTGCTTTCTTTACTGCTCTAGTAAAGCAAGACCAAGGTTTGATATCACCTCAAAACAAAAAAAAACTTTGAAAAACTCGGAACAAATAATCCCCGAAAATTTCTGAACTGTCATTTTTCAGTTGAGCTGAGGGCTCCGAACTCCACTAAATCGTCGAGCTCGTCAGCGGCTCCTGCTACTTTACCGAAGCCTTCAGTCGGTTCTACGCCTCCCGCCGTGAAAAGTCCTCCTCCAGGTATGAATGCTCTCCAGTTTTTGCACACTTGCAACCTATCAGGTTTTGTTTGCTTGAGGAGAGCAAGCATGCTCCATAAACGCCGTTTTTTTGGCAAGATTACAATTTGGTGACAGCGATACATACGTATGTCCGCGGAGCATAGGAAACATTTAGATATAAAGTTTTCAAAATTGGAATTTTTCAGCCGCAACGACGGCCGCTTTGTCAAGTTCCCGTACAACTTCTAAGACTGTAGCGTCTACGGCGGAAACTAGGCCTCTCCAAGGAACTTCTTCATCTGGTAAGTACTCACTTCAACTTCAAATTTTGAATTCATCGGATCGGCCATTCTAAAAATGCTGAAAGAAAGTAGATAACTGGAAAAAGTGCGACCTTGAAGGGATACATACCAATTTTGTCTCCCTTTTTGACTGAGAAGATTTTTGTTGGAAAACGAAATGGCTTCTTTTGGATTTTTGTAGAATTCTGCTTGTAAACGAAGTAAAATTTGCGGTTTTGTCTGACATTTATTGAAGCAAAAATAACTTTAAGATTGTATACTTTATCCACACGGTTTGAAATTTGTAGTCTTTACGCTGTGCTTTTTTTACTGTCCCAGTAAAGCAACACCAACATGTGATATCACCTCAAAACAAGTAACTTTGAAAACTCGGAACAAATGATCCCCCGAAAATTTCTGAACTGTCATTTTTCAGTTGAGCCGAGGGCTCCGAACTCCACTAAATCGTCGAGCTCGTCAGCGGCTCCTGCTACTTTACCGAAGCCTTCAGTCGGTTCTACGCCTCCCGCCGTGAAAAGTCCTCCTCCAGGTATGAATGCTCTCCAGTTTTTGCACACTTGCAACCTATCAGGTTTTGTTTGCCTGAGGAGAGCAAGCATGCTCCATCAAGGCCGTTTTTTGGCAAGATTCCAATTTGGTGACAGCCAAACATACGTTTTTGTCTCCCTTTTTGACCGAACTGATTTTTGTAGCAGGAATCACAAAAATGTTGCTCTTGGATTTTACTAGAATTCTGCTTGTTTATAAAGTAAAATATGCAGTTTGGAGCGTTTGGTGTATTTAATGAAACCAAAACAAAAACACATTGATTTTATATATCGTAACTAATTAATTTTAACTTTGTTTTCGTTTTATAAACTCCATTTTCACCCGTTTTTGGTAAATCAGGCAAACAGCATAGCGAATTACTTCTCAGGTTCTTCTTCGGTTGCTGGCGCAAAAATCGACTAACTTGTGTTAAGCATAATTCTTTACATATTGCTTTTCACGTTAAGCTTAACATGTAGATATCGCCAAATTCATTGCTTTCCTACGATGGAAAATGGGTGATGGCCTACCATTTTGATTGTCAAAAAGTACTATGACAAACCTGGCATTCTCCACGAATTTTCTTTTGTTTCCTAGTATTTTTAATCAATCATTTTCGACCAAACTCACGTCAGCGCATGGAAAGAAATAGTTAAATTTCATTATGTTGAATAGAGCGGCCGAAGGCCGCCCGAACTCCGTGCGTGGATCGGCCGAAGGACTTTGACTCCAATATGCAGAAACCTAAAACACGTAGCCAGAATGAATCACAGTTGTCGAATGTAGTCTCACAACATTGACTTGATAAATCCCATTTGCGGGGAAGGAACCGACCGCACGGCCACGCGAAACGTAAGAAAACTCCAGCAACTCCAAATTTGCCATTCAAAAAAGTGTGTATCTATATTTTGCAACCCACATTAGCTCGTTACATGCGCAGGTTAATAAGAACTTCTTCAAAGGTCGATGTCCGGGGAGTATAGGAAACATTTAGATATAAAGTTTACAAAATTGGAATTTTTCAGCCGCAACGACGGCAGCTTTGTCAAGTTCCCGTACAACTTCTAAGACTGTAGCGTCTACAAAAGAAACTAGGCCACTCCAAGGGACTTTTTCATCTGGTAAGTACTCACTTCAACTTCAAATTTTGAATTCATCGGATCGGCCATTCTAAAAATGCTAAAAGAAAGTAGATAACTGGAAAAAGTGCGACCTTGAAGGGATACATACCAATTTTGTCTCCCTTTTTGACTGAGAAGATTTTTGTTGGAAAACGAAATGGCTTCTTTTGGATTTTTGTAGAATTCTGCCTGTAAATGAAGTAAAATTTGCATTTTTGTCTGGCATTTATTGAAGCAAAAAAAACTTTAAGATTGTATACTTTATCCACACGGTTTCAAATTTGTAGTCTTTACGCTGTGCTTTCTTTACTGTCCCAGTAAAGCAACACCAACATGTGATATCACCTCAAAACAAGTAACTTTGAAAACTCGGAACAAATGATCCCCCGAAAATTTCTGAACTGTCATTTTTCAGTTGAGCCGAGGGCTCCGAACTCCACTAAATCGTCGAGCTCGTCAGCGGCTCCTGCTACTTTACCGAAGCCTTCAGTCGGTTCTACGCCTCCCGCCGTGAAAAGTCCTCCTCCAGGTATGAATGCTCTCCAGTTTTTGCACACTTGCAACCTATCAGGTTTTGTTTGCCTGAGGAGAGCAAGCATGCTCCATCAAGGCCGTTTTTTGGCAAGATTCCAATTTGGTGACAGCCAAACATATGTATTTTTCTCCCTTATTGAACTGATTTTTGTAGCAGGAATCAGAAAAATGTTACTCTTGGATTTTTCGAGAATTCTGCTTATTTATAAAGTAAAATGTGCGGTTTGGAGCGTTTGTTGTATTTAATGAAAACAAAACAAAAACACGTTGCTTTTATATATCGAAACTTAAACTTTGTTTTTTTGTTTTATCAATTCCATTTTCACCAGTTTTTGCGCGATTTCAACTAATACCATAGCGATTTATTTCTCAGGTCCTTCAAGCTTTGCTTTTATCAGCTCTATATGTATTAAGTGAGCCGCTAACCTTCTGTTGTTTGCGCATAAATCAACTTGTCTTAAGCATAATTCTTTACATTTGCGGGAAAAAAACCGACCGCACGGCCGCGCGAAACGTAGTAAAACTCCAGCAAATCTCCAAGTGTGCCTTTTAAAAAGTCCGTATCTATATTTTGCCCCTTACATTAGCTTGTTAGTTGCGCGGATTTATAAGAACTTCTTCATAGGTCAATGTCCGGGGAGTATATGAAAGGTTTCAGATAATGCCTTTTGAAAATTGTAATTTTTCAGCCGCAGTCACGGCCGCTCCAGGAGGGACATCTTCATCAAGCTCCTGTACAACTTCTAGGAATGCAACGTCTACGGCGGAAACCAGGCCTCTCCAAGGAACTTCTTCATCTGGTAAGTACTCACTTCAACTTCAAATTTTGAATTCATCGGATCGGCCATTCTAAAAAATGCTGAAAGATAGTAGATAACTGGAAAAAGTGCGACATTGAAGGGACGCATACCAATTTAGTATTCCTTTTTGACTGAGATGATTTTTGTAGGAAAACGAAAGTGCTTCTTCTGGATTTTCCTAGTAATATGGTTGTAAATGAAGTTAAATTTGCGGTTTCGTTTGTTGCTAACATTTACTGAAGCAAAAATAACTTTAAGATTGTTTACTTTATCTAAAAGGTTTGAACTTTGTAGTCTTTACGCTGTGCTTTCTTTACTGCGCCAGTAAAGCAACACCAAGATATGATATCATCTCAAAACAAGTAACTTTGAAAACTCGGAACAAATAATCCCCGAAAATTTCTAAACTCTCGTGTTTCAGTTACCGGGCCGAGGGCTCCGAAAGGCTCAAAATCGTCGAGCTCGTCGTTGGCTCCTACTTTTTCACAGAAGCCTTCAGTCGATTCTCCACCTCCCGCCGTGGAAAGTCCTTCTCCAGGTATGAATGTTCTTCAGTTTTTATGCACACTTGCAACATATCAGCAATTATTTTCGGCTGAGTAGAGCAAGCATGCTGCAATAAGGTCGTTTTTTTTTGGCAAGATTTCAATTTGGTGACAGTCAAACATAGGTTTTTGTCTTCCTTTTTGACCGAACTGTTTTTTGTATGCAGGAATCACAAAAATGTTGCACTTGGATTTTTCCAGAATTCAGCTTGTTTATAAAGTTCAATGTGCGGTTTGGAGCCTTTGTCGTTCTTAATTAAACCAATACAAAAACGCTTTGCTTTTATATATCGTAACTAATCGATTTCAAATTTGTTTTCGTTTTATCCACTCCATTTTCACCAGTTTTCGTGAATTCAAGCTTAGCGATTTATTTCTCAGGTCCTTCAAGCTTTTCTTTTATCAGCTATTTATAAGTAGCCGCTACGGGAGAAAATCGCGTAGAGCGACTAACTTGTCTTAAGCATAAACCTTTACATTTAACTTGCAGGTAAGGCCAAAGTCATTTACGATGCCAAATAGGTGATGGCCTACCATTTTTAATGTCAAAAAGTATTATGACAAACCTGTTATTTTGCACGAATTTTCTTTTGTTTCCTAGTATTTTTAATCAATAATTTTTTACCAAACCTACGTCAGCGCACGGAATGAAATAGTTAAATTTCATTATGTTGAATTGAGCGGCCGAAGGCCGCATGAAGCCCGTGCGTGGAGCGGCCAAAGGACATTGACTCCAATATGCGGAGACCTAAAAGACGTAATGTTAAAATTTTAAACAGTATTTTTTTTCAGTGGCGGCTGTGAACGACAACGACGCCCAGGGACCTGCGGATCCACCGGAGCCTGAGCTTCCTCCTGCGCCTATGTTGTTCAGGCAGCCACTAACCAATGGTAAGTACCTATTCCGATGTTGTTTTTAAATTTAATCCACGCCTTTGTCTCAAAAAGCACAAATTTGTCCGAAGCAGAAACTTAGCGATTATTAGCAACCAAACCTCCTTCACTTTGTAAAATTCAATCTTCAAAAGAAATATTCTCTTTTCCAAAATGTTTCCACACGATCTCGATTTGATAAGAATGACTTTTTCGATTTAAATTTTTATAATAATTAATTTTTTTTATGAATTTTCAATTTTTTGTAGCGAAATTTCAATCCTTTGTAACATCTTTCTCTGAAAAGCGATCTTTTTGATTTGTAAAAAACATCTAACGATGACCCCGTGCTACCTGCAAAATATCAGAAATTCCGTCCTCCATGGCAACCTGAGAAAAAAGTGGGTGGGGTTTATTATGGCTAAACGAACTTGAAGGTACCGCGTTGGGTCGTTTGTATGTTGTCGCACATTACCACAGTAACAAAACGTATTGGGTTTGAAACTTTTAAATTTCCATTAAAGCCCGGGATTTACAAATTTCTGCAATTCGCGATTGTGGGCGGAGCGCGGATTCGCTCATTTTTGTAAAATCCGCATTTTGCAATAGGATGATAGGAAATCGGATATTTCGCATGAGAAACATGGAAAATCGTCTGGCAAAACCACAGTGGAATTGAACTTTTCAAGCTCAAGAAAGGAAATTTTTGGGTTTTAGATCCTCGGTTTAACACGTAATTAAAATCCTTGACATAGCCTTGATCTTATTTAGGTGACGCGATTTCTGAGAGAAACGAGTGTACTATAGACATTCAAATTTTTTTTGTCTCCGATTCCCTTAAAACTTGAATTTCTTCACTAATAGATCCATTAAGAAGATTTTTTAGGCATCATCACCCACTTGGATCCTTAATCCCTAAACCCTTAAGGCCTTCAACCTAATTCATTTCTTAGCTGAACGTTAACCAAACCCCTTCGAATGGAGGTTTCTGAATTCTTAAAACAGGAAAAACATTTCTGATTCACTTTTCGTTCAAATTTTCCAAATCGGAAAAAATTACATAATGTTTTCTGCTCTAAAAAGAAGAGAAAAAAACTGTTTCAAACTCCTAGGTAAATAGATCTCCGCCGGACCTATAACATTGCATTTTTCAGCCTTTTTTACCCCAAATCAATTTTTTTTAGATTTTGAAAAAAGTAGTTTCTGAGAAAATGATTTTTATTTTAAAATGTTGGGGTCGCGGCGGAATCTCCAGTAGACAACAATGTCATGTATTCGAAGCGTTTAACGTTAAAATAACCAAAAAAAAAACGGTTTTTTGTCTCAGAAAATGAACTTGAAATGTGCAATCAAAGTGTTTGAAACCATTTTGCTTTTAACAAGAGCAATTGAAGCAGGCAATATGGAGTTTTAGTAAAAAAAAAATTCGGCAACTTTTAAATATCTTGCGCGCTATGAGATGATAGCACCAAAAGGTAACCCTGTTACCATTTTTCACTGGCATTGGACGCCACGCCCCCAAACACCCCAAGCCGCATTTAAGCAGATTTGTTTTTTGTAAAATCCGAATTTCGCAATAGGGTGATAGGAAATCGGTTATTTCGCAATAGAAACATGGAAAATCATCTGACAAAACCAAAGTGAATTTGAAATTTGCAAGCTCAAGAATGGAAATTTTTGGGTTTTAGATCCTCTGTTTAGTACGTGTTTAACATCTTAGACGTCTTTTTTTGTAGGAAACTACGATTTTTAGAATCGCTTGTTGTCAAACTTTCGGCCAGATCATGAAAATCAACGTTCATAATTCCTTTTTCAGATGGAGCGCCAATAGGCTCAAGACCCCTGGGCGACGAAGCAATGTTGCACTGGATGGTGGGTCGGGCGGAGCTGCAACTTGAAAAAAGAGACCTCGAAAGGGTCGCCAGTCAATTCCGAAGGAAGGCCCATGAAGCCGCCCTGGAAGCTGCCCTAATCCGGAGAAGACGCAATACCAATTCAGCCGTGTCGGCCTACGAAGCCCACATCGCCGCCAAGGCCGCCGAAGCTAAGCTGGCAGGTGCCCGTGCCGCTGCCGCCTATGCCCAAGGACTCGCTGATGCGGTTCCGAAAGCCTGTAACCCATTCAACTGGATACAGCTCAGCCGTTTCGAGGAGCCTCATCGACGAGAGAAGTATCTCACTAACATACGGGAGTACGCTGCGAAAATACAAAAATACCCCCGTAAGGACTTTTTTTTTATGGGAAAGCTTGCCTCCATTTTTTATAAGTAAAAAGTATTTTTTTTCTCTTTGGTTCGCTAGGGATTTTGCTTTTGTTAAAGTAAAATACGCGGTTTAGGGCATTTTGTCCTGTTAGTAAAAATTAAAAATTGTTTTGGTTATTTCACTTAGCGATTTGAATTTTGCTCAATCCGTTACTACTGAGCGATTTCTATCGAGATTTAGAAATTGAAGTCTGAAAACATGAATTTGCTAAATTTTTCGAATATTTTTCATTTTTAGACCTTTTTGCATAGACTTGAAAATACAAAAGTTATAAAAAACCATGTATGGTAATACAGAAAAATTTGTCACCAGTAAGACTTCAACGTGTAGTCAAAAAATTTAAAAAAGTTACTTTTTAGTTCAAATTTTGATGTTTTCAGGCACTTAAGACCTTTTTGAATACCAACAATTAACCAATTATTAAGCCAAAAATTTCCAATAACAGTTGAATTTTAAAAACTTTGGTGGATAATGTTGAAATGAGATACAGTTACGCGGGAGCCGATTACCGTAACCCAAGCTACAGTATCTCAATTCTGCCAAACAAAAATTCTGCCATTTTTCGATAGCACATTATTTAATACTTTTGCAAAAACAAAGCAAAAAGCACACTTTTGCAAAAACCGGCATCCTCATTCGTAACTAAGAATGAGCAAATTTTTAAATTTCAAGACGCGATATTCCTAGAATTCGATCATATCGAGAGAGGTTCTTACCTCACGTTTCTGGAGTGTGCCATTAAAATAATTTTTTAATAGCACCTTTCGTGAATTTGCAGAAAAAGTGGATCTTAATTGTTCTTTTTTGGCTCCGCCCACTAAAATCCAATATTCTGTGAATTTTCTATAACTCAGATCTCAGACAGCGTATGAAAGCCAGGTTCATTCGAAAGCAGTTTGTGCGCGGAGTAACATTTGTTTTAGCCCCCCTAAAACTTCTTACTTTTAGCAGTCGATTTTTGAACTAAACAGAAGACCACCAAAACGTCTCCTATATCACTAACAGCTCAATCCTATAAAAACGCGTGTTAAAACAAAAAAACTCAAGTCTCAAAAATAAACAGTCATGTTTCAGTGGTGCCGAGGTCTCTGCGGAGAAAACCTGATGTTGATGCTACTCCTCCCATGCCAAATAATGCAGCAGGTACGGACTTTCTTCCACTTTTACCCTTTTTACAAAACTTCTTTTCTCTAAATTACAAGCATTAAAACTCTCAAAAGATGGGTTATTTTGCTCCTTGGTTCGGTTGCCTAACGTCGCAAACTCACTTGAGCCATATTCACTCGTGATCTAATGTTTTTGGCAGTGGTTGCGCAATTCTGAAATAAAAGCGCTTCTTGCAACGCTAAGAAAAAGACATATTTTGTTACCCTTGCTTGCCTTTGAAAAAACCGGCATCCTTATTCGCAACTACTAATTAGCAAATTTTTAATTTTCAAGACGCGATATTCCTACAATTCGATCATATCGAGAGAGGTTCTTACCTCACGTTTCTGGAGTGTGCCATTAAAAAAATTTTTTAGTAGCGCCTTTCGTGAAGTTGCAGATAAAGTGGATCTTAATTGTTCTTTTTTGGCTCCGCCCACTAAAATCCAATATTCTGTGAATTTTCTATAACTTAGACATCTCAGACAGCGTATGAAAGCCAGGTTGATTCGAAAGCAGTTTGTGCGCGGAGTAACATTTGTTTTAGCCCCCCTAAAACTTCTTACTTTTAGCAGTCGATTTTTGAACTGAACATTATTGAAACTTTTAAAACGTGAGGTTATCTATCACTGTCATTTTAAACTTGAGAAATGGTGAAAACGAATAGCTTATTCAAATTTTTTTTAATCAAATTTCTGCATTGGAACAACTTTTGAATGGAATTTTTAGACTTTAAGAATTCAACCGTTATCTTGAAAAATCCAATTTTCAAAATTTCAGCAAATCAAAATTTTCAACTAATTGGTGACATTTTCGCTGTACGACACGATTGCTATGATCTCAAAAGTTTCTCTGTAGAACTCGGGCTATTCCCAAATAGTTCTGTCTCATTTCTGGTTTTAAAGGGGCCGTCAGGGGTTTTATCAGCTGAGAAATGGACAATTTGCAAATCAAGCCATTTCAATGGAAATCATTTTCTCGAACACCACTCCAGCAAACGGTTCTTCCCAAAATTCTTGCCAAAACTTCATTAGAATACAATTTGGCCTGAAGCCCTGACGAGCCTTTTAATGCATATATTTTTTTCTCTGTTGTAAATACAGTTTTTCGTCCAAACCGAAATCGCTATGCACGTATGAATTCGTTCTGTCTCTCTTAAAACTTGTAGCAATGAATTTGGTTTTTTTTTCCTTTTTTGAAGCCTCATTGTAGAGCATTTCTATTTTAGAGCCTAGCCGAAAAGTAAAATAAATATATTTAATAATTTTTGCATAAAATTTTCGTATTTCAGCCGTTGCGATGCCGCCTGCTCCTACTCCTGCCGTCCCGGCGCCTCCCATTCCCGTTCTTGCTGCTGAGAGGCCGTCTGCTTCTACTACGCCTTCGACTTCTGAGGAGGAGACTGGAAAGAGGAAGAGAGGGCGCCCGCGTGGAACGACCAAGCCCGTCTTGAAGGCTCGAAAGCGAGCCGCTCGCTTGCTCGAGAAGAGGTCCCGCAAGGGGTCCGACGCCTCCGGAGCTGAAGAAGAAGTTTCTGCCAAGAAGGTCAAGGTCGAGGAGCCTGAGGAGAAAGAGGAGGAACACGGGAGAGACCGTGTGGCCCAGTTCACGAGGAGGCAGGCCCGCATGTTGAGCGCCGAGGAGCACCCGAGGACTACCAGACCCACTACTTCCACTCCTTCGGTTGGTTCTGTTGAGAAAAAAATCAGACAGGCAATTTCAGAGTGCTCCTTCCGCCACTGTCAGCGTGGCTACAACTCAGCTGCCAATGAAGATTAATTTCGTCACTCAGACCCACATGGTAAATGCTAGCCTTGAATGTTACAAAAAATCCATTTCAGTCGACAACTTCAAGAACGATTACTACGATTGGGGCGATGCCAAGGGTAAGTAAATTTTGCAGATATTTATGAAAATGCACTTTCCAGGCTACTAGAAGCCGCATTGCCCCCGCACCCACCACGCCGACTACCAGAATGGCTTCTGCAAGGAATGCGCCACAGACAAGGACTCCTTCCGGCCCCGCTACTGCATAAAAGTACGTCTGTCAATAATATAGTGCCTGCAAATTCTACTTCGACAAAAACAAGAAATGAGTGATTTTATAATGATGGTGACACTTAAACTTTTCATTTTATCGTCAAAACAGTGTTCTGCAAAGGGGAGCGTTTTATTTTTTGGCTGAATTATGATTGGCAAACGACACCGTTTGATGTATTTTGGCTCTGAAATCAAAATAAAAAAATAATTGCCCTTTTCTGTGCAATTTTTGTAATTGTAATTTGCTAACTTTTGGTTTGAACAGCGTTAAAGGGTAATCTGGAGAAAAAAATTCGATAGCGAAAGAATAAAAGCCAGCTGGCAGTATAAATTTCACTAAACAAAGTTGATTTTATTTATAAACAAAACTTCGAGAGAAAACTTAAAGCTGCCAGTTTTTATATCAAGCTGGACATTTTCATCAACCGCGAAATTTCCATAGGCGCCTAAAAATAATATCTTTTCAGCTTTGCAAACCAATGCATAAAGATAATTGTCGCATCGGGAAGAGTAATTCTCTTGATTGAATTCCTAGGCTTCAGTTTTAAAATTGTGTATAAATTCTGATTATTTATCACTATTTAAGCGATTCTATCAAGTTTAATAGGTACCTCCATGCTCCGAGCATTACATTCAGACCTATACGCTCTTATATTTTAGTGTATTCAGTGAATTTCTAGTGTATTTAGATGAGGAAAAAGCAAACACACTTTCTTTCTAACTAAAGTATCTTTGTTTCAGGTTCTGAGGAAGATGTTCGTCGTTACCGTGTTGATTTCTCTTCTGTATTATGTCCGGACGCCAGTACAAGTCCATTCTTCGCTGTTACCGCCGTAGATTTTTTTTTAAAAAAAAGTTACCGTAGTGAACGTTGTGTTTTTTATTCAAGAACGTTGAAAACAGTTAAACGAACAACGAACAAAAAAATGGGATGAAAAACAGAAAAGAAAAAAAACGAATGAAAAGTTGGAAAGTGAGACGTAAAATAAAGAGAAGTTGAAACAAATCGACTTACATGGTTAGAAGAGATGAAGGCATAGTCGAAAACGATATAACGACGTGCTCTTGCAGCAAAATCAAAAAAGGGTTCTTTTTGAAACGAGTTTTGGTTGTTTGAATTTTTTAAACATTTGGAACATTATCGATTTTTGGTCCCGGGTTACGGTGGGTCACCGTTGTTTTCTGTAGTTTTGCTCAAAATTGTAAAAATCAGCCAACCTACATTCCATTCAACTTGTCTGGGAACAATTTTGTGATATATAAAAAACCATGTTGAAGAAAGTTAGATTTTTTAAACGCTAAAACCGTGTTTTTGAAGTTTTAATCTTTAATAAGAAATGAGTTCGCAGTGGCACTGTAATACTCAAATTCCAGCACAAATTCTGCTGTAAAATTAGTTTTTAAAGGTTGAAAATTTCCTTAAACATTAAACTTTCCGAAAATTTTCTCAAACAAATCGAATAATGCAAAAACTCTTCTGTTTCTTGGCGGGAGGATTAAAGGTGCAGATGTGAACTTTTCCTTTGCATTTGCGCTTTTTACTTGAGTACAAAGTGTGAGGGAATATTTATAATTGAAAAACTTATTTGGTTGTTTTGTAATTAATGTTTTTCAACCAGAAAATGGGAAGGGTGGTCTTTAATGTTGACGATTAATCAAAGTCCAAAATGCTTATATACCAATAGACATCAAGATGTTGCAGTTTTTCTGCTGGCATCGGGTACAGAAGGAACATGTTTTGCACCCCAATGACATAATTAATACATATTTTATATGTATTTCACCAATTTCGCTTGAATGTTTTATCGGAAACCAAAAAACAGGTGCAAATTTTCATTTCAATCAGATACTGCTAATGACAGCCATTTTGGACACCATAGTCTATGTATTTCCATTGGTAATTATTTTTCCAACAACTTTATTGGCAATTCTGGCAATTTACATTATTTATACGAAAAGCTCAAAATTTATGAAGAATTACAAATATGTTCTTATTGGGATGACAGTAAGAAATATTCTTTTCTTTAAACATATTTAGATGTGTTCTTTTACGTTTGATTTATTTATGGGAGTACTTGTATCACCTAAACCATTTCCTGGTGCGATTGGCAGCCAGCTGACAGGTGTTTTAGCAACTATGTTTCAAAGTGAAGGGCGTATTCTTGCTGTGGGAAGTTTTCAAAAGCTTTAAAATAGAGTATTCAGCTTGTCACGCTACAATCCTTCATACTTCTAGGGTTTAGTTTCACATTTGGAATGTGTTTTAAGGAGTATAAGTTGATTCAAAATTACGACACACGCACAAGAGAGGCATTCCGTTGGTTTCAACTATTTGCTGGGTTTGGCATTCTTGGTGGAACAGCTGGTGTTTTTATATTTTGCACAGCGACAGAAGAAGAAGCCCGTGTTTACTTAAAACAGGTTTTTTTCATTTATCAATTTGGCACTCGACGCTTTTGTAAAATGCATTTAAAATATCACAAACAAACAAAAACAAAAGATGATTCGGCCGTTGAAACGTATTTCCACAGTTGTTTTCTCAATTAACCATTATGACAATCGATACCAATAGAAATTTACAATAAAAACTATTCTTGCCGGAAAACGGATAAATTCCGTGGGAACAAGCGATTTTAAATTCTGCATAGGAAACACATTACTTGGAACGATTTGAATAGCTTTTTCTATAGTTTTTCAATATTAATGTCCTGAAAGATTGCCAATGGCTTCAATTAGTATGTTTCAAAAGCGCAAATTGTTTTGTTTCTTGCACCAGACGATTTGAGACACTGAGAAAAAGCTGTTGGCCAAAGTATGTAAAAATATCCAAAAACCGATTGAAGAATTCATTGAAAACAAATTTTCTTTTAGAATTCCGTCCGTTCCTGTACCAAATGTGCAATATTGCTCGTTACTGATTTCGGAAACGTGAACATTGCCATTGCATGGGGACTATTTTCGGCACTTACTGTGATGTCATCGATTTTTCTTTCGCTAAGAGGGGTAGGGTCAACATTTATTAACCAGATTGCTGTAGATCAATTCGTTTCTCCATAAACGTAAAAATAGCCTTAGCCCGGAAACCATTCGTATGTATAAAATGCTCGTAAAAGCATTGATATGGCAGGTATTGATTTCAAAAAAAACCTTCATTTTTATTAGACGAGCATTCCCATTTTGCTATGTATATTTCCTATTGTTCTAATGATGGCAGCTATATCAGCAATGGGTTCTATACCAAATATTGCAAAATGTGAGGTTTAATTTTTGTATCGATTATGTATTTTAGCTAATACAATGTCGGACTTGACAAGTGTTGTACTAACTTTGCCGTCTTGTTTTACAATTTCTCATATTTTATGTATTTTCTATTTTACATTACCTTATAGACAATATCTGGTCAAAAAATGGAGAAGCGTTTGGGACATTAAGAAAGCTCCCACTTCTGCATATTTGACAGTTATGAATATTTACCGGGGTAGAACTGTGAAATGAACTGTGCTAAGTATGAATTTCTTTTTTTTAATACAAATGAACAAATGGGCAACGTGAAAAGGGTAGTATCAGCATAACCAGGAACAGTATGGGCTGGAAAAACCGGGTTAGACTGGGCACAACTGAATTTGTCTCCGCCTATCCAGGCCGAATATTTGATTGAGATTTTTGACATATTTACAATTTTTTTGGTTTACCACCCAAAACATCGGATTTCGTTAATTTTTATTCACCTCCATATAATTGCACAGTGTTGAACGATTTTCACAAACAGAAAGTTTGTTCTTGAACTGAGGTCTCTGATAAAATTGTTTTTTGAATCTAACAATGATTACAGAAATTGAAAACGTTACAATATTGGACCAATACACATTTGCAAACTGAACAGATTCAGGAAAGGTATATACTTGGTAATTGGATTCCATGAAGCCCTAACTCACCTAATTGGATCTCAGAAGTTTGGTTCCTGTAAACTAAAACGAGATTAAATGTTTTTATTAATGAATCAGAGTGATTTTCCTTAAGATGTGTGTATTTTTTTATAAGATTGTTTACAAAACTTTTTTGGCAACTTAATTCGTTTTCTCAAAACTAGCTGTCTATAAAAATGCGTAATTCTTGTTTTTATTCCAAAATAGTCTTACTGCTGTTTAGTTTTTGGAGCATTTTCTATGATTAATGCTATGTTTACACATTATCAAACATTCTTCCTGGATGTTAGCATTATTCCTGGATTTATAACAGCCTAGGCCTTGTAACACTCAAACTTCAACAAACTCTCCTTACGATTGGAGTCCTTCTCGTTTTCTCAATTTGCTTCAAGACAGACTTTTGCAAAACGGTGTAATATAATTGCAAACTTTGCTTCCTCGTTTTTGTGCTATTTCTACGAGTATTTTTTGTAATTACTACGTAAATAGGAGTTCTTGATTAGAATATTGTCCGTTGCCCCCCGATTGAGTCCTCATGGAATACGTGAAGGCCACTCATCTGACCAGATGGTATTGTCTTTAATGTTTTTAGGCTCAAACCATCATAAATGTTTTGTCTTGGTTTTTGAGGAAGTTCAGGCGCGTATTAAATCACCAAATTTATACATGTTGTCAAAATTGCCCGGGCTTTTTCAAAACAATAATTCTATATCATCACCATGTCCCATCTGCAAAACAATCCTTATCCATTCTGTTTTCACCTGGAGATATATACAGTAGAACAAATACTAAATCCAAATGTTTCTGTTTCTACAAAGTTTGGTTTATGTTGTTCCATCAGTCACAATTTGTCCGACATTTCTCTTTTCTATTTTTTCTGTTTGGGTTATGCTAACAAAAAGTCCTTGTTCGATGAAAACATACAAATATTTGCTGATTCTCAATACGGTTCGTTTCAAAGTTGGTTTCTTGTGAAATTAGCAGATTCAGCTTGTTTCTCTAATTTTCGATGTGCTATTCACACTTCTTGTCGCACCTGAACCACTTCCTGGCGTAATTAGCACTCAAATGACACGACTTTTAACAGAATGGTGGCCTGGTGGAGGCCGCTACTTACTGGTATGTAGCGATTTTATTTCAAATTTTTGTTTTAAACATTTACATTTGTTTAGTTTCAGCTTCTGTTGCTAATATCCTTCGTTGCCCATGCAGAATGCTGTACCATTGGTTTTTCATTTCGAGAATACCAATTGTTAAAAATGAGAAACAACAGTAACGCACAGTTTAATTTTCAAATTGAAGGACCAACATTACTTTTTTTGTTTGTGGGAACGATCAGTGTCTACATTTATGCGACACCAACGGAAGAAGAAGCTCGAGCTCTTATTGAAAAGGTGAGTTAGTTTTGACAAACAAAATTACAGACCAACTTATGTTCGTGGAGGTGGTTGTAACATTAAAAATTGAAGTGTTCTATTAAAGTTTTATGAACCTTGGGAGAACCACCGAAAAAAAATTCGGTGGTGGGGTTGAAATGACTTCCATGTATCTATTTTTTATTTAAGCCAAAAACCTAAACTTTACAGAAAGCGATTTCAAGCTTTATTTCGCAAACTATTACATTTATTATATTCAGTTAGAGCATGTCACCAAACGAGCATCAGCTGTTAAAAGCTGCGTTTTATCCGCGTCTTCGCTTTTTGCAAACTGTTTCCGCCTGAATTTCGCACGGCTGCTGCTGAATTTCGCGCGAATTATAATAAAACTTTCGTACCGAAAAGTGCAATTATACGCTTGACGTAAGAGTTGTCTACGGAAACAAATCGTTAATTAGCTTATCACCGCCGTGGAATGTCATTTCAATCAAATATCTGGGTCAAACGCACCCAAAAAGCACAGGGCAGGCAATCGATCGCTTTTCGCACCGGTTTCTTTCCAAAACACTTCCGAAAGCATTATTTTTGATAGTTTATGTGGGCTTATCTGTGCCCCTTAAACTTGTTTTTGTATTCTTCTTCTATTGTAACTAAAGTGAGATTTCTCTTATGAAGTACTTTAAAGTAAACGCACAAATTTTACCGATGATAGCTTGTGGGCCAAATACCGAATTTAATTATGTTTAATAGGTGTTTGCTTCACAGTTAGCGTGTGGCCACTTAACCAACTATATGAATTGTGAACAATTTAAAAACCCACATATAAAAACACTGATAGCTGTTCGAATCTAACAAACTCCCACCAACCATTTCCTCTCTGAAAATTTCTTCGTTGCCCTGCTGAAATTTTGATTGCACATTCGGTAACGCGTTATGCAAAAGAAAATTGGTTCTTGAAATGTTGCTCAGCTATGGAAAACATTTAGCAGACACAAAAATGTGATTTCCGCGCCGTTCTCTAATTATTGTTCGAAGAAACAATTACTTGTTGCAATGTGCTCTGTGTGATTCAGATTAATTTGTTCTGCGAAGCTAACAATAAAAAACGTCAATCATTTCAGAAACATGGAAATAGTACAGCAGAAAAAAAAACAATTTGGGTAGTCTAGAACTTGTGAAAAATTTTAGAACATATCTGACAAATTTGGGACTTAGAAAAATATTTGCCAAGTAAACTAAAAAGTATTTCAGTTTTATGCTTTGCTAAAACAGGCTTTCAGGGTATTTCTTTTAAAAAAAAATCAGGGTTTTTGTAAAATGTTTATGTTTTTAGTAACTTTAATCGTTTTCAGAACAACATCACTGTCTGTAAAACATGCGCAATTCTTGTACTAACACATCCTAAATACCTCTACTTATGTTGTGGTTGGGGAGCCTTTTCTATGATAACTCTGGCTTGTTTTGTATTTTCTTCTATTTACAAAGTAAGTTTAAAAAAACATGTATAAAACATTAAGATAACCCACTCAATATCCTTACTGAAAAACAGCGTAAGTCTTGTAACTCTAAAACTCCAACAAATGCTCCTTAGGGCTCTTATTTGGCAGGTAATTTTATTTAAATAACCGATTTAAACAATTTCTTTCAGACAGTGATTCCAACACTACTTTTTGGCGGACCAGTTTCTATTTTAGTTGCAACAATTGGTTTGGTAGCTGTAATAACGCAAAATTTTAAACGTTTGTTAAAAGATTAAATGTATTTAAAATTCAATTTAGCAGTCGAAATGGAGGACAACCTGACAGCCGTTGTAGTAATAATAACATGTTTCTTTACTATAGCTCATTAACGTGTATTTTGTATTTTCAACACCATACAAAGAATATATCATGGATATGAAGAAAACGAATCATATCAGCAATCAACATGTATCCACACTTGTAACTGTTATGTAAAATAAACGCTCTAATGTACTTGGGTTGGTTTTATTTTGTTTGATTTTTAGAACTATTTGATTCAAATAACGCCAAAGTATTTAGTTAAAAAAACAGTTTTATAATAAAAATGAATAAAAATTGGAATAAACATTAATATATTTTTGTCTTTTTGTACATAAGATACGCAGGCGATACTATCAGCAAAAAGAGAGCCTAGATTAGAAAAAAATTGTTTTTGTATGAAACGTACCATTCCGATCTTTCTTTTAAGTCAAACAGAAAACCGGGATGAATTGGTTCTTCAGAAATGTTAGCAAAAAAGCACAGTCTTTAAAAAATACGACTGAGTTTGAAATTTGATTATCCAAATTACATCAATTACTATTGACAAAAAATATTAATATTTAGAAACATTATACACTGGTTTATTGTCGTATTACCGTGTTTTTCTCATCAAGTATCTTTTAGAAGATTTTTTAAAATCACAAAATATCAAGTAATACATCATGGATTTTAAAAAATCCTGTTTCAATTGGAAACGTAAAAAGGAGTTAACAACATTAATCAACAAATTCATTTAACGTTTAAAAAAAGTTTTTCAAAAAACTGTTTTTCAAGCGACGTTATTTTCAAAGTTTAACTGAATATAAAACATATGTATAAAAACAGTTTTAGAAATACATTTTGCATATATTTCAAGTGACAAAGTCTTCAAAGTTCAACTCAATTGGTTGCATATACTTCTAATGACATTTTTTGTGAGCATTCTGGGCTAACAAAATGTTTAAAAACTATACAAGTTTTATTACTGGCAATTTTTTTTTATTATGTGGAATCTTTACGTAAACCATTCTTTTAAAGGCAACACCGAATGAGAAATAGATTTGTAAAAATTTGACGTCCGACAACGGAGTGAAGAATTTAGAAACCGCAAAAATAAAAAAAATGTTTTTAACATACTACATTTCACGATAAATTAATCGAACAAACTCGGTTTAAAAAACAGCACTTCATAATTGATTTCAAATGTTTTGAATTTAAAGTTTGTTTGTATTGAACAGAATTTATCGAAATTTCAAAAACTATACAAGCTCTTAGTCATTTCCTTTTCCACTGACCTGAAGACCACTCGGCCGCGGCGGGTGGTTATTTGTTGTTGTGCACACTGCTTTCATCGTGAGGCACTTCGGTGACGCGTCTTCCGATGCGAAGTAGCTGTTTTTCGTTATCCCTACTAATCTCTTTCAACCGTGACTTGTTTTCGGGTATACAAAAATGCGCAGCAGTCGGCTTATCTCAGATAGCAGCCTCCCTCACGCCTTGTTATACCCACTTTTTCTTCCAGTTCTTTTGAAATTCGTTATCAGAACTTCTTGAAAAACAAGATGACTTGCAATTCCACGTCAGGCGATAGGGTTGCTGAGCTAAGGCGTTCTCTCACGTGTTGTGTCTTTCCGTTTCTTTGCAGGAACCCAGATTGACGTTTCCTTAATTTCCGCGAAAATCACATAAAAACTTGACGGCATATGACATTCTAGGAAAATTTCGTTGGAAGTTTTTCGAAGCTTATAAATACCAGGTACAAAGCAAGTATGTATCAGTGGTGTTTGAAGCCCGACGAACAATCTACGGTGTCGCTTTTTTCATTATATCAAGCGATACATTGGAAAAAGCTACAATACAAAAGCTGAAATTTTTCATGCAACGAAATATTTGTGATTTTCCATTCTATTTTTTCGTTTGATTAATTGCGCCATATTTTGGGTATTTTTCATCTTTCTTTGGTAACTTATCTAATCTTTCTGTTCCGCAGTTTTGTTGGGCTGAAATACTTCCAATAAAACAAAATTTCTCAAACTTTTAACTTTCGTTCAACAATACTTTTTGTACTATCATTTTCTAGCTTTCAAGCTGGAAAAGCTACACTTTTGTGACAGCGTTTTCTAGCTTTAAACAAGCATTTAATTCTCGATGTGTGTGTTTTTTTCACTTTTTCCGCATGTGTCTATTGCCTTTTCTCGTTTTAAGGCTATTTTCCGCCATTTTTAGTGAGTTCATACTAATACAACAAAAACATTTTACCCTTTTTTAACATTAGTTTTTTTCAGTTAAAACAAATTTTAGCAGTAAAATTTTGAAAACGAGTGTTTCTCTCGTTTTGCTTCTTTAAACTTTGAAGCTTTACATGTTCGTACTGAATATTGTTTCATATAAAAATTTTACCTGAAAATGACTGAAATTATTTAAGTGATAAAAACTATAATGAAAACCGATTTTGAAAAGGCATTGCCTAAACTATTTTATTAAACTGTCTCTCATCAAAAGCCGATATTTACAATTACGTTAAGAATGTTTACAATTACGTTAAGTATGCTCATTATGACTCAAAAACAAAATATTATTTAGAACAAAAACAATGGTTGTTTCAAATTATGAGCCGTCACAGTTTTAAACGATAAATTTGCTGCGAAAAATGGCACTTTGTTTAAAAACAGCCTTTTGTTTCTGGTATATCATAGATGTTATTCAAACATGCTACATTAAAATATTTTTCGATGAATAAAACCCTCGTTGCAAAAATATTTGATCCTTTGCAAACCCGGGCTTAGAGATCACACCGGACCCGTTTCCTTCCGCGACGTCAGAATGCCCACCGGCGATTCGCTTGTTATTCTGGGAAGCAAATGACACTTGACGGGGGTTGTGTGAGCCTTCATTTAGTGCCTCCGTCACTACGACTACTCGTCCATCACGGCGGCCCACTCATTCGAATCGCACTCAGACTCTACTTCAAAATATGCCAAACACCCCGTCCTAGCATGTAATGGTCCCACCAAAGACCTACGGATTACTCCGCTATTTTTGGCGTTCTGGAGCACAAAATAAAAAAGCGACGTAAACAAGTGGTGTTTTGTAGTGCAATGTTTCGAAACAGTTTTACTAGAACATGTTTATCATTTTTTTTCTAGAAGCGTAACACGTAATGTGAATGTTTAAATTTATTTTCGTTGTATTGATAATTTTCGTTTCTCGTTTTACAAAAACTTAAAAACACCTCATAAGTTAAGATTGATCATTTACATTTACTTTTCAAAAAGGTACAAATTTTTGAACCAGAAAAAAGAAATGCAAAATTGGATTTACAACGCTTACATGTTTTGGAATTTGCTTTTCAGCTGCAAAAACAGTTTAAAAAAATTTTAGACAATCCATAAAGAAAGTATATTTCTTTTTTAAAAGTTAAAGTTCAGTAACTTTCAACCCTCGAAATCTTATTCATATTTACTGTTTGTTTTTATATATTAACGCCAGTGGAAGTTTTTCCAGTTCTCGTTTTATCGTACCACTATCTGTCAAATTGCTGTTTTAGTATCACCTTTTTTCGATCTTCGATGAACTAATTATTTAGCGCAAGTGTTTTTTATAAACAAAAACTATTTTTCTTTTGCTTTAAAAATCACTCAAAATTAATAGTTTACGAAACACAAAATCATAATACGTTTAACCTTACCTCATTTTAAACATATTATTACTTACGCCTATTGTTTGTGTTTGACAAAATTATACTTTGGTTTAAATTGGTTTTTTTCAAAATAAGAATGAAACGAAACAAAAGTTAAACCGAATGTAAAACACACAACTAATTAAAGATTTCGTATCTGAAAAGGCAGCAAAATTTCTTTTACAAGTTTCTTTTAAATTTAAATGTTTTAATGCATTTCAGCATATAAAGCGAATATAAACATCCGCTTATTCACTTGCGGTTCTTACAGTTTTTTCTTGCGGTTCTCTCCATTCGTCGCCGATTTCATTAGTCTCTTTAGTAGATATGTTCCGTATACTTCATTTAAGCTCCAAAAAGGCACGTCACTAACAAACTTTTGACATATGAGGTTATTGCTTAATGTTAACGGGGGCGTAAAAATGAATTATCGGAAGTCGTTTCGTAGATAATTGCCCTTATTACATACCTTATAGGAATAAATATAGCCTTCATCGTTAAGCTTGGACTATATAATCGTCTCAATCGAGCGGTCGAAAACTGATCAAAAAAGGAAGTGTTTCCGCTCCGTGTGACATCACGCCTCCCGGCGTTCCTATAAATGGAACATTAGTTAGTGTTCCCTTTAAGCCATTCTCTCTTAAATTTTCAAATCACGTGTGCTTCAAGTATTCCGAGAATGTTATCAAACCTCGGTGTTGTCTTTTTCGGCGCCGTGCCGCAAAGCTTATAATCGGACAACAGGCGGTCAAGAATACAGCTTAGCTGATAATTAGCATACAGATAACAGAAGGAGATGTCATTTCAGCGGCACCATCAAAGAAGTTTTTCACGCTTTGTCTGACTTTAATCTGACAGGGCACGCAGGAAAAATGGAAGCATTGCACAGTTTGTCTTCCCATTCTTCCCAATTGATCGTTTCCAAACTTTTTCATTTTTAGTTCAAAATTTCTTTAGTTAATTCAAATGTTTTTCCACCAACTATTCTAAACGTGAACTATTTTACATTATTTTTCATATAGAAATTTGACTATTTGTCGTAAACGTAAACAACGACAGACTTTTGAAATTATTATTCCTTCAAATCTGAAAACTCCGCTTGAAAGTTTCTCAAGAAAAATGATGTAGCCCTTTTCCCCCAAGTTATAATGGCTTGAAATTCTTATTTGGCGATTTCTGTGAATGAGAAGTCGGTATACTATACTTCAAATATTTTCTATTCACGGCATGGAGCGTTTTTAGTTCAGGATAGGTAAATTGCACGAATTCGGTTTAATATACTTAGTACATATGAATTATATTTTGAATAACAATAACCGGCTTTTTCTCGTAAACCTGACAAGTTTTTGCTTTAAAGCTGAAAACTCCGCTTTAAAAATTTGTCAAGAAACTATTGTTCCCTTTTTTTCCCATGTTTTATTGAATTGAAATTCTTTTTTTGGAAATTTATGTGAATGAGAAATCGCTTTACTGTACTTAGTTTTTGCTATTCACGAAATCGCGTGTTTTAGTTGTAGAATAGTTGAACTGCATGAATTCAACAGTCTTGTTAAACCATTTGAAAATCAACAACCCACTCTTCAACTTAGACCGAGACCTAAAGTCGCCCAACCTAATTGTCCACAGAACATATGGAGAGCAAACGTCGTTGATGAATGACGTGGGGACCGCCGCGTTTAGGTCATCCACCAGAACTAATTGTCCTTCTGAACATGAATGTAAAATAACACTTTTCCACACATTCCTTTAATTGATTGTATTTTACCCATTTTCCAAATTTTTATGCCTTAGCTACTCAACTGTGTTGTAACACACGGAACCAACAACTTCAGTGTTGTTTCATAGATTCTGTTGAATGTCTCTGACAATTTTTGCTTTATACAATTCTACAACATGTGACTGGAATGATACGTTTACCGCTTCTTTGATGATTTTAATTCGCATACAAGGATTCTAGCCAAATTGAGAATAATACTACTTAGTTTAAATTACAAAGATAATTTTTCAGTTGTTTTGTTCTTTTAAAAGTGTATGAATGGTAAATTTTCCATTCTGTAAAATGTTTCGTTTCGGTTGCTTTGCAGGTATTTATACCCTTTATCAGGTATCAAGTTTTGCCTTAAACCTTCTGTTCAATTATTGAAATTGTTTTAAGTTCAAGAAACTAATACAAACCGCTCACTTGGCATTGACAAACAAGAAATGAGCTAACCGTTTTGAAAAATCGTGAAATTTCGATGGTTTTTCTCAGTTTTCTCTTAATTGTGAGATTTCCTGTAGATTTGTTCAATGTCGGAGCTGAAATTTTGACTTCCGATCGACCAGCCCAAAATCAAAAGTACTAATTCAATTTCTTCTTCTTCTAACTCCTGTTCCAATTGTTTCGACCACTTCCGGCGCCAGCGCTATAGTTTTGATTCGCGGTGTCGCGACTAGCGCCCCGCCTCTCTGCCGACAGTTCCCTTGAAAATCGTCCCCAATCTCTGTAGTTTGAAGCACTTGATTCCAAATACCATAAAAACTATTTGCTAACGATTACTAAAAACTCTTACATTTTCTCATTAAAAAATACCAACAAAGGTGTTTTCAGGTGCAATAAAATGCTCGTTGAGGGGATAATTTTGTTCTCACTAGCGAGCGTCACCGTGGGTGGTAAGTCTGCATAGGTTTGTTAATCATAAATGTCAAAGCTGCAGAAATGTGCTTGTACTTACCCAATATGAATCTCGTTGGAGGGACCTACGATGAATTCCCAGCTGAGGATATTCGAATTTGTTGTATTGAATGCTCCAGGGATACTTGTTGCAAAGCCTACACTTTTTCAAAAGAACTTAAAAGGTAGAACCTAAATTTAAAATTTAAAAACCGCTGTTTCAGGTGTTACTTAAAGTCGTCTATTAACTATTCTGAAGAAGATGTTCTCATGTACAGTGGCGTTAGAGCTACATATCAAGGTACAATAAGTTTTGTATTTTTCATAATTACGATTTAAGGAAAAGCAGCGTCGCTGAAAAATGTTAAAATCGAAGGAACCAATAAAATTCCCATGCCGTTTGACACCCAGGAGGATTGCAAACAATACTGTACAGGTGAATTTCAAATTTTTAAATTTCGGGTTCAGCAAACGAAATTATCGTTCATTGACCCTTTTCGTCGAAAAAGACAAGTAAACACCAAAAACCGTTTCCGGTAGACGATCGAATGAGACTTGGCGCCAGAAATGTTCCATCGAAATGTTGCGGAACAGACTGCACTTGATCGCAGTGACATGGGAAAACACGGCGAACGATCGACGCACGTCGAATCCGATTCATCAAAAGCCTACGGAAATAGCCTTTATCGCAACATGGGCTTAGATGTGTCATCGTATCAAAGGGGAAAAAACAAACTGCGTTTAAATTTGAAGTTTCACGTCTGCGCTTTCAATTTTTCGAAACGCTCAAAGTTCAGTTGATCAAAGACATCAGCTACCGGTGATGGAAGCAAACAACTCTCGTTGTAAAAAATCATAATGCGCCTCTAAATTATCCCACCTAGCTCATCGTACTTTACGAATTCAAGTTTCACGTAAGAAAAACCTCTAAATACAAGATAAAAGGCAATTATTTTATGAAAAAAGTTTAAATTTACTTAACCGCGTACTATTTTACAGCGTGACAGCTCAAATCTATAGCGTGTCAAACTTCGTTGTAACAATCATTTCATGGAGGTAAAATCAATTGTTTAATTTGTTTGTTACCCAAAATAGAATCGCGAAAGAATTGTCGATGTTCAAAACACAAAACACGTTTCCCATTAAAAGTGTTTTTTTTTCGCTATCTTTCACGTTTTCTTACTTTTTCTAATATTTTAAACCCTCGCAATTTTAACTATCCTTCTTTTGGGTGTTTGGTTCTCAAAATATAAAAATAAAACATTTTAAATTCCAAAACACTTTTGTGGTATTTTTTGTAAAAAGTTGTTTACTTTTTTACGTTTGAAATTCTTTTTCTAAACGGATATAGACATTTAAAAACAGCACATACTTCTGATACTTCTGCATGAAAAAAAGGTTTTTGACAAATTAGTCTTCCACAAAGTTTGTTAAAGAATATACAATCTGAATGAAAAATATCGCATTTAAACAGCCAAAAATCGCGTTTAACAGAAAATGAAGCATAAGTTCAAACTGCTTAGTTTGTTTAAGTTTTCCATGCAGCTTGAATTTGCACACGCTCTTCAAGATTTTCTCAAAACTTCGTGAACCGTAGACACGTTATAGAATTAAAAAAAAAAACTTTTAACTTTTAAACCCTTTTCGAATTCCACAACTCAAATTTTCTATGACCACATGCGCTTCAAGATTTCGCACGAAACCGAATGAATCTATAAAAGGCTTGGAATATGATACCCAAAACTGTTAAAGTTTTTGATATCCAAAACTGTTAAAGTTTATTTGTTTTGTTTGGTTTATGTTTTCTCTCGACCGAACATCGAGTTCCGGTGACATCCGCGCGGCTATTTTCGGAACAACTGTCCATCGTTTCGCTGCGGCTGTTGTTAAGCCATCCCCCGTTTCCGGCGATCGCATATCGACGAACCTGTCTCACTGTAGTTTCCGCCACTGATGCACATAATCAAATTAGCGCGCTGCGATGGTTTTTAGGGCGCATTCGACGCAACGCTACCCATTCAACTAGGGGGATTCATTAATATGCGCAACGAGTGACCACTCCTGCCAATTATGCCTTGCGTAATTTGCGCGCGCCACCCACATACACTCGAAATTTTAATTGCACCAAGTTGGTCGAAAAGTTCAAGGCGGACGCTGTTATTGCAAAGTGTTACCAAACTCGGCCTCTTCCGCAAAACTTTTACGATTGCACCGCCGCAAATGGCAGCAGTGTCCGAAAAGTTGCCAAGGAACCAGTCGCTAGCGTTTGAGAGCTATCTTTCTGTCTGCTGATCACAAGTCGCAGGCGGAGGAATGCACCCACGCGGCGGTTACTTCCTACGGAAGTTGATATTACCTCTTTTGACCGGCTTTTCATTTTATGGCTGCGAAGGAATCCGTGTAAACTGGGCAATTGACCGGGAGACAATTGAGATGGGCAGCGATATTTTGGTCTGATCAATGAAGTCGACCACTGATCATACCGTATCCAAAAGAATGGAAATTTTCAAAATAACCAAGGCAAAATGCAGTAAGCTAAACTTCTGAAGACACGGAAGTCTCCAGAAAAAGTTTCACGTGTCAACAAAAACCTCAATCTCCTAACAGTGAGAAAGCTGCGTCAACTGTCAAACTGATAATTGAAAAAATCTCCTATTTTTGGTGCAGTTATTGGCGATAAATTGCTGCCTGAATGATTTCTCAACAACTCGACTGTCATGAGAACTATTTTCCCATTTTCTACAAGATTTAATTCAAATTAGAACAAGTTCATATATTTTGGCAGACTGCCACGTTGAAAGGCTAAGAATTGAAACGTCATCAGACCTGAAACTGAAGTTCAGAACACAAATCTACCGATTCGAATTTGAAAGTTCCGATCAGAAATGTAATCATAAGTCAATAAAAACGTTTTTTAACAAAAGGTTCAAAAAACTTCTCTTGTTCCCTTGTTATACCATTTTTTATGCACAAATTCTGATTTGATATATTCGTATTGTAGTTTAGACAAACAAGTTAGACAACAGTGAATGCACTTTTTAAAGATGTTTTCAATGTATTTTCAATGCCTGAACAACAAATATTATTTTGCTTGCCAGTATGGGTACCACTGGCAGTTTTGCCAGCGGTATAATGAAAAAAAAAGGCGCGCGCTTATAACTTTCTTCAATCTCAACCAAATTTAGTTTTTAAAACACCAATCGATAGATAATGTCATTGTCTTTAAATGTATGATTAAGGGTTTTCAATCAAAATCACTTCTGACCCGCCAAAATGGGAAAAATCTTTTTTTTGGGACCTAAAGTTTTGGCAAAAATGGTCAAAAACAGAAAAAGAGGAGAAAACCACTAACACCATTAAATCAAGCATAACAATTACAAAAAACATTACTGTTTGGCTAATATCCACCATTTTACTTTCTAGTTGGCGCATTCGGAACTAACATAAAGAAAGCATTTTACAAATATTGTTTTTAGTCACTACACACGGTGAAAGGTCAAAAAAGGACCACAATTCAATCGAGAAATGTAACTCCACCAAGAATGAAATGATAAATGCGTTTAATTCTATCTTATTTAAAAATGTCAAATATCAGTATAAAATATCGGTATTTTTCAGCCTACGGCATGTACTCCTGGAACCAACCCACCGGTGTAGACGACAAGGGCCAGTGCTACTGCATCAACCGCGTGATACGCATGGCCTACAGCTACGGCAGTACATCCTTCATCTCAGCGATGCCAAAACCGACGTTCTAACCTCAGTAATAACCACTCAATATCTACCTTCCTCAAACGAACTCTGGACAAAGCGAAGTCGCCATAGAAGCCTAGAACCCACATTAGCATCTCCCTTTTACGGATTGCCTGAATCTCTGTATGTAAAAATCCAAGTGGTCAAATACCAAATTTCCTTTTTATCGCATAAACGCCTGGAAAATTCCGCTCGTGATCTCCTTGTTGATTCGAATGAATTGTCAATTTTGTGTTGGCATTTGTATTGTTCTACGGAGAGGTAATGCACAACTTTGATGCAACGTCGCATATTCGTCATGGTAATTATTTCAATTAACGTGCAGAAAAGTGTAAATTTATCCGACCTTTTCATCCAGCACATTCTTCGTTCTACAATCTCTAATTCTTTCCTCTATCCGTCCTTGAGTACACTTTTTGATGAAAACCATTGCTTAGATGGTTTTCAAAGCCTACATTGTTATAATGGCAAAAATGTCAGCAATCAAATAGGAATAGTGACAAAGAGGTTTGGCCAAAAATCGGGCTGAGCCCGGGCCTGGCTTGTTCCGACCATTCTAGTATCGAGCAAATGTCGTGTAGTGAAATTCTTTTTTAACTTAACTTTTTTTAAAGTTAAACTGTTGTTTTTATAATCTTTTAGTTAAACATAGGAAGAAACCGAAGCACAGGGCTTGGCCGGGCCGAGTCCAGCCCTGGTGACTAATTATGCAATCATGAGTATGGGAGAAACAAGTCTAATTGAAAACTAGTTCACCTCACATGTGTTCAGAAGAAGTCCTTGGTGGCGTCCTTGTAGGAATTGTTCTACTTCGGACATAAATAAAACCTCTAACTAATAGAAAGCAATGGGGAAAAATCAGAATGCAGATGCGTAAATGGCGTCAGGCTTAATTGGTTCAATTCAGGTCAAAGGTCAGTTGTTAGTTTCCTGCGGGTGGCGGTGTTTATTGATTTTTTCTATTTCTATCCTCATCATGAATTTTGCAACACAAGTTAAAAAAAAATTAAGTACACGTTTTGCAAAGTTGAATTTAATAAAAATGCATTTTGTAGGGACTGCTTAAGTAAACAAAGCTGGTTGCTCTTTTGATATATGTTTGCGCATGTGTCTCGGTACATAAAACAACTAGAGTTGTTATATCAACTTCAAGAGTTCTGAAATTGAAAATTATCGTAACGAAAATAATGTTCAAAAGTCTTGATGTTTTGTTGTTTACAAATTCTTGCAGTAACTATTCATCGCAAGACAATTTGAGGAATTGAGATTATTTTCTTAACAGCTTGTGAAATCGCTGGAAGGCACACAGTCACAGGAAATGCCAATGAGTTCGATTTTCCTGCTCCCTTCTGTTGAATTTACTCTTTAAATTGTGCTCCTCATTGGCTCAACAAATTTATTTACATAGTTTCTTTTAAGTTTAAAAACGTTCCCACAACTTTGCAAAAGGACAAATAAACTGACTTTTTTTTTGAATTACAGGTTCAAACATGAACAATACGTGTTCCTCAATTTGCAGAATTGCTTTGGTAATGGCACCTAATACATTTGCTCCCACTGCGTCACGAATTACCTCGGGCTTCCGTTTAAGGCTCATTTTGCCAAAGATATCTTCTGAAGTCTGTTTTTTTTGTTGCTCACCATTCACATTACATTCAAAGAATATTATTCAAGTTCATATGGCGTTCTAATGCAAGAAAAAACTTTTCTATCATCATTGCGTTCAAATTATAGCTTTTATTGTTAGGCAGCATGATCAATAATCGCAAAATTATACTCCTTATACTTTCGATTCTTGCATCATTATCAGAAAACCTCGCTTAGGTTTCGAGACTTGAAATTACAATTTTTCCTATTTACAACATTTTTGGATCAACAGCCAACATGAATTGAAAATGAGATGAAGAATAAAAAAGAAGCTATGCGCGTAAAAATACGAGAAAAGTCAGCTTTCTTTAGTATTTTCTGTTTTTTTTAATTACTCTAAATGCAGTTTTCTTATGTAAAATTTTAAAACTTCTTCATGATTTAAAAATCGAACAATTTTGTTTTGCATGGCTTTATGAAAATGTTAAAAGTGCTTGTTTAAGTGCGGTAAACTATTAACTTTTTTCATTTTGTAGAACAGCAAAAGACAATTTTTAATTTAGTGTCATTTTATATTTGTTCCAAACCACACACTAATCTACTGTTACACCCAGGGCATAGTTTATTTGTGAAAGCAATAGAGGAAAGTTACAAAAACTTTCAAAAGCTGATATTCAGCCGCGCTTGCAAAACAACATATCAAGCAAAGCAACAGCCAAAACAAACATTTGTGTAGGATGCACTTCAGTTTTCATCGGAAGCGACGCCTGAAGTTCCGGTCAAACAGTGGGCGAAAGCGTGGATGGAGGTGGCAGAATTGCAGGTCCCTCCTGCTATCAAATTTCTACTTGGTGTGGAGGCGTTCGATTGAAATTTATACACACTGCTTCCGTTAATAGCCTGCCTTTATATAGAGCGTATTTTTACAGAACAACGATCAGTCTGGTGGCTTTTGACTTTTGTGTCTTATTCCTTCAACTATGCTTTAAATCGTCGGTTTTCACGCCTACATAACGTTTTAAGTTTCTCGATTTCTAATTCAAACAAAGACCCAAATGACAAAGTTTGGAAATTATGAAACGCAAATGTCACAAACTGTGAAATTCTGTGTTCAAAAATTCAACAAGAGATCTTTTACTTTTGAAACGCAATGTCTCTATAATTTCATAGTTTTTTGCAAGTACGTCTCTACGTGCCATTGTTTCGATGTTGCGAATAAATTGTTAAAATATTTTAAAACCCGCTTTAAGGTGTAAAAGTTATAGTTTTATCCACCTACTGCGTTTGTTTAAATCTACGTATCTATACTTTGAAGCGAGCTATGAAGAAAATGACAACATCAAAATATTGGCACGAAGAGATGTACTTTTGAAAAACGTGATAATTCGATAAAATATAGCCCGAAGAACCTGTTTTCAGCATTAAAGCCAATTTAAATCAAGTTATTGTTTTTTTTTGCCAAAGGGTGCTCGGCCTATAGAGAAAACGCGTCTTAAAACATATTTTAAAGGATTTTTTTATAGGTTTTTACAGTATAAAATTCATAGATAACGCTGTTTTATGAAGATATAAACAAATTGTTTCCGAATTTGTATGACTAAGCGTAAAAAATGTGCTTAAAAACAATCAAACTCACTTGTTTGTCCATCATCGCTGAGAAAAGGCATCCTGTTTCGCAACCCAAGGCGGTTCCACGATGCTTTCTGTGATAATGCTCGATATTGCTCGTCCATCCTTATCTTTCTCCTGCAGAATCATCGTTTCAGATCAACATTCGACTTTTCAACATGTACGCCGTAATTCTCTTTTCTTCTTTACTTCAATTAGCTTTTTGTACTACAATTGTCCTTGTTCCGTCAGGTGAGAAAATGCAGTTATCAATCAAAACAGAGCAAACAGCTGATTACACTATCTCTGCAAAGAGACTTGAAAAACTTTTCATTTCAACTTTTATAGGAATTTTCAGGCTCATCTGATTTTATATCGGAATTAGAAATTTATGAAGGGACTCCTTTGATAATTTCGTGTCAATCTAAAGGCAATTTTGGATGGACATTCAATGGTGGTAGTGTACTTGAGATTCTTGATAGAAAGTGAGTTTCCAGAGTGGTTTGTTTTTTCAAAACGGTGGTTTTTCAGAGATGATTCAAGATTATTCACAGCTTCTTTTGATCCAACAATTCACGCTGGGCACTATGAATGTTTTGAGGTAAGATAATTTATTTTTTGTTTTAAAGTCTAAGACGATTTTTGTTATCTTCTCAGAGGCTGAATTCTATTGTACAAATATTGATTTAAAAACTTCCGGCAATTTTCAAAACCGATTTGAGGAATCCTTCGCAAGAAAAGAATGTCGAAAATTATGTCATGGGCGGTGGCGGTGGCTTCTTATCATAAGGAAGAACGACTCAGTCCGGGAAGGAACGAAACCAATTTTTTGACACGAAACCATCTCGTTTGAACAAACACCGCAAAATTTGCTTTTTGATTTTTATCGTCTTTTGGTAAAACTCGTAGAAAATGTTTCAAATGGTATTTTTATCTGATAAATACAAATACAAGACACTAAATTTTATAAATACAATGCAATAAATTTTCGGTCTTTCTAGTGTATACAGCAAAACATGTACAGTTGGTTGTATAGTTAGGCGCACCCACAAATTGAGAGTACCTGGGCTTTGGTTTTGTCACAAACATTTTTGAGTTTTCTGGTTAACAATCTGGTATTCAGCCCCAGAACTGACATCTCAAAAAAGGTCCTCTTGAAATGGTGGCCCGGATTTCAGCTTACACGGTTGTTTTTTTTTGAATTAAAAAAAAACAGAACTCAGTTCGAAAAGTTGTGGTTCAAAGTTGGAGCTTAAAAATGACTATATCTCAGCCGCGGTCAGTCCGAAAAAAATTCTCCGAAAAATTCGAAAAATTCTCCGAAAAAGTAAATTGTAGATTGAATGTATTGTTGCATAATTGAAAAAATAACCCATTTTGGTGTATATAAAACGTCTTTTGCCTCACTTCTAAACTTGTACATTTCAGGAAAACTCCGACAAATCAGCATCAGTCCGTGTGTACTCCAAACGCCGCCATCTTCCCACCGGTTTCAAGCACTGTGGAAAAGTTGATCATTTGCTTTGTGGAAAAGGACACTGTGCCATAGATCATCACGGAAATCAAATGTGTATGTAAGCAAGTTTTGAAAAAACAACCCTAAAGCAAACTTCAGTTGTTCTCATGGGTGGCATGGAAAACATTGCGATATGGCCGTCTTCTCCCTGAAAAAGAAGTCCGTCCTCCCGATAAGACACTAGAGAACTTTGTTATTGTAGCTTTTCCTGTGAGTGTTTATTTATTAGGGTTGTCATACTATGATCTCTATCGGTGCATAATTCTCGCGTTGTTAGCTCAGGCCTTGATGACGAATGTGTTTATTTATTTCATAAAACAAGCCATTGTCTCTGTATTATGGATAGTAGGATTTTATTCTTTTTTTGTTATAAAGCAAATATATAAAAATTTTGGTTTTTACTAAAAAAATCCGTTTAAACCAAAATATGACTGCAAGCCGTTTAAAAAAACTAGAACGTAATAGGTTGAGTCATCTTTGGTTTGGAAGAATTCTAGCTATTTGTGTTCTAGCTATTAAAGAATTCTTGCTATATTTTTAGTGACTAACTATAAACCAGTAAAAGAGTGAGCAAATGCTATTAAACATAATATGCCCGATAAAACATTTGTTTCGAACATGCCCTTAATATTTTCTTACTCCTCGAAAAATTTAGCAGTTCAATTTTTTAAAAAAAACTGCCTTTTTTGGGGACACGAGGAAAGTACAAAAAATAAAATGTTTACCTTTTCACTTAAATGAAAACTCGGTTGTTCGCATTTCATTCAAAATGAGGCGTAATAATGAACAACGATTGCGTGGATGTGCATGACAATGCGATCAATGGACGAAATTTGCTCACAAACATTCACAAGGTCAACTGTTATGGTTCTGCGAGTTGCGGTGCTTTATTATTTTTTTTTGCTGAGTTACTAATAATGAAAATGCTACAGAAGTTATAAATTGAAAAGGCTTGCGCTAAATTGAATTAGTAACGTAGACATTTTTTTGAAAAAGACAAAATTCTATGTTGTTCCGTGGGGCAATACTTTGTAAACGGAGATAATACCGATCGAATTCATAACTTTTGAACTTGTTTTTTTATTAGGGTTTTCCCGGAAAAAACCCCGGGAACTAACCAAAAGAAAACGCAAATGTCCGTATGTTTGTGTGTGTCATCACCAGATCTGAATTCCTTGTGAACCGTTTGATGTAATCTTGCAATTTATTGTTGCTTTAGGCAAAAATAGCTTATAGTACCAAATTGTTTTAGGTTGCTGCAGCGAAAGCGCCTGAACTTTGCGAGCATGAAAACAGTCAAGTCCCGCTAGTGCATAACTTTTGAGGGGAACATTGGGGTGGGAGGGGGGCGAATATTAAGTTGCTTCCTGAACTTTTATTGCAACAAAACAGTTTAACAATTTCAACGAGAGTACAGGATATTAGCATAAACCAGCTTCTTAAACTCGTCTTTCAAAGTTTGTCCGAACGCTGCGGGATTCATAGGGGCTTTAGGAATGGTGAGTCTTAGAAGTTGACCCAAGCTTCGAACGGATCCCCTTGCTGAGATCAAGATTCGACCTAAAAGGGCTTAAAACTTTTACTGTTCTGAAAAATTACCATTTCGTTGACGACGAAGTTGAACTTCACGAGCACCAGACCTAGCTTCCAGCTTGCGCTGAACCTTATGGAGATCTGCTTCGTCTAAAATGATTTTCTGAAAAAGCTGAGTTTTTGAGCAAACCTGGAAGCTCAATTGGAAATGGTTCACATTCCCTGATGACGTCATATGTGTCTTTGTCCTCATTCAAGGGAAGCTCCTCCAATCTAAGGTTGAAGACCATGTTGTAGTACGTGTTCAAAGCCATCTGCAAAAAGTGTTAACTACGAAAATGATGATCCTTACATTGTGAAGTGGAATCCATTCCCCTCTGGTGAAAACTGATTTCACTCCCAGCGGGGCGAAGTCAATTCTGGTTAGCTGGCCGAACTTCTTCGATGAGAGAAACTCGAAGAATTTGACGAAGGCTCGTTCTGGCTGAGCCAATGTTTCCCTTATCTCTGGATCTACCGCAGTTCCGTCTAAGGAAATTTGTGCCAATGACTCCGCAATATCAGTATTGTGTGAAGTCGTCTCCAACGAAATCTTGAAAAGGAAAATATATAGATTTGGTAAAAAAAATAAACTAACTGGTTCGATAACTGTAAGGCGTCTCCATCAAGCGATGAAAAGGCGTTGGTGAAGTACATAATAGCAAGAAGAGCCAGATGTGTATTTGTCACGTGAGCTTCAGCACCATCTCCCCATTCCGAAATCATGAATAGAATTTCATCGAGGCCTAAAATGATACAATTTATGAGAATTTTTGTGGTGCGTGTGTGCGTGTGTGCGTGTGTGCGTGTGTGCGTGTGTGCGTATGTGCGTGTGTGCGTGTGTGCGTGTGTGCGTGTGTGCGTGTGTGCGTGTGTGCGTGTGTGCGTGTGTGCGTGTGTGCGTGTGTGCGTGTGTGCGTGTGTGCGTGTGTGCGTGTGTGCGTGTGTGCGTGTGTGCGTGTACGTGTATGTGTGTGTGTGTGTGTGTGTGTGTCTGTCTGTCTGTCTGTCTGTCTTTCTGTGTGTGTGTGCGTATGTGTGTGTGTATGCGAGTTTCGTAGCAACATACCCCGGTATCTCTTGGTATACTTTATCAAAACGTCCTGCGCTCCACTAATTCCGCAGCTGTCATTTGAGAACGACTTGAATTCATTGAATCTTGCGTGGTTTTCTTCCAAGTACTTTTGCCTATGTTTCTCCAGCATCTAAATGATTCTCCAACTTTGACAGATTATAATAGCAATTACCAGGAACAGAGGATTTCCATAGATAACCACATCGTCCCTTGTAAGAAGCGCCTGTTTCCTCACATGAGCCAAAACATCAAAGCCAGCCAGGCGAAGGATAGCTTCTTTTCTCCAGAACTACGGGCCCTTTCTGAAAACAACGCGTTTTCCATGAATAGTTTAGGATTTACCATAACAAACTCTGTAATAAGCAATAGCCTTCATCATCATCTCATTGGTCGGGTTTACGCACTCGTAGTGACATACGTTGTTTTCATCTGCGAATGGTTTTTCAATTTTTGAAATGACTGATTTCCATGGACCAAATTCCTAAAACCGATGAAGTGAAAAATGCCAAATCCCGTGACGTCACCTCGAAAAACTGCTCTCTGAACCGCCGGAAGAGGTTGCTGACTCGAGTCTCGATGACTTGATTCGTATTGAAGAAACTCATATCGTCCTGATCTTTGTCAGAAATCCGATTCCTCATTTCGCAAATGCAACCAGACATGACCTCATTTTCCGTGCGGATTCCGTATGACTCCATGATTGCCTTAAGGTGAAATTTGTTTTGGCATTTGAAAAACACAAACCCTGAGCATGCTATTGTACTTTGATAATTTCTCCGCTGCTAAGTCACGATAGCTTTCCCAGTTTGGGTATAGAAGAAGCTCATCGATCTGAAAACGGCACGGTTCACTGTTTCAGGCTTCATCTCTATTTCACGCACGCACGCACACACTTTGTTGTTTTCTCTTTCAAAATTTACCTCGATTTTCATCTGTTCATCGCGGTCTTCGGCGTAGCGGAGCACGTCATCAATCACCTTGATCTTTCTAAAAACATACGACAACACTGAAATACGCATCAGTAGTTACCTGTGTAACTTGCCAAGCAGGCACCGGCTTTCGTATACAGGTTTTCCCTGCTCGCCTGCGTAATCTGGTACTATCTCGGTTCTCTCTGGTGGTATGTCGTTACCATCTTTCTCTGAAACCTTGTTAGTTCTATAAATGTATATGCGTTGGTACCTTCAGTCCATTCCTTCGTCAAGTTTTCCGGAGGCAATCCCGACTTTGTGAAATCAACCGCCTCAGAAATCTTCTTAGCCAAACGCTGACACACCTAAATGAATCTAATTTGCAAAAATAAGGAAACGTAACTAACAGGATGGGAGTTTCCATAGAGGTCTGAGTTAAATTGGAATGCGTTCGAAATTGTACCAACTGCATCTAACTTCATGTAATTCAAATAGAAATCCGCCATTTTTGCTTGCTGAAAAGGTACATGGGTTGTATTGGACAAACAAACAAACCAGATTCTCTAGAATGTTCTCTTCAATTCGTTTTGGGGCAGTAAAATCAAACGCTCGTTCGTTGTGCTCGAAAAACAGGCGTCTGTCCCAGATGACACAGAACTCGTCTCCGTCGACATCGGATCCTGAAATTCGCTGTGAATTGTATGTGCATGTGTATCTGTGTGTAGTTGTGTGTATGTGTACGTGTGCGTGTAGGCAAGTATGCGAGCGCGTGTGAGTGCGCGTGTGGGTGCGTGTGGGCATGTGTGTGTGTGTGTGTGTGTGTGTGTGTGTGTGTGTGTGTGTGTGTGTGTGTGAATATGAAAACCTACCAGATTGTTCATCAGCATGAGGACGAGGTCCATAATTCGGAAACACTACGACATCAACCAAGTGACGCAACTCCGGAATATCGACAGCCTCGAACATTCTGACATCTCCCTCCACAACACAAGGATTCTTTGTCATCATCACTTTTCTTAAATACGCTTATTTGCGGGTATTTAATTTTTGTCACCTTTCAAGATACACTTGGCTGCTCCCATCGGAGGAACTTTGTCTCTTATTGACTTTGTGTATTGCACAAAAATCTGACCATACTGAAGCTGGCCGGACGAATCAGGAATTCCAAGCATTGTCCTTCCCAGATCAAAAGGAATTTGAATTTGTGCCTTTCGGAGATTCTTCGCTAAAACTTTATTGTTTCGCAAAACAAAGTAAAAATTACTTATTGAGTATCTCACAGCTGCCTTCATGAGACCTCTGAAGAACGGCTCACGGCTTAGTTTAAAGCCAAACTTGTCGCTAATGTAATCGATGTCTACCCTTATTGGTAATTCCTAAACAACTGTGAGATTACTATTTGAAAGTTTAACCTTTAGTTTGTTTCTACATTGAGTTTCATCTATCATAAGAGCTGAGAAACTGCGTATCTGGCGATCTAGCAGCTCTTCGACTCGATCAGTTACCCGTTTGTGACATTCACGACCTTGCTTCTCAGAAACCTGCAACCACAGAGTGAAAAACAAACAAATACAGTTTTACCTGGTCTAAGATGTTGAGGAATGGCTTGTTGAAACTGACAGGACAAGGACTGGAAAACTTTACAATTTCGATACTGCCTCGAGCTCCATAAAATCTGAAGTGACGGGTGATTTACTTTTTAAAATGACTTACTTTATTTGACTATTACGAAATGCGTAGTGAATCTCCCACGATGTAGCATCTCCAGCAGTTGGAGGGACTTGATCATTTTCCGTTTCAGAAGCCCAATTGGAAATTTCATCGAGTTCTGGATTCACAGCTAGAACTCCCTTCATTCCACGGAATCGGAACTGAAAAAAAACTTCTGTAAACCCCTTTTCTTTGTTCAAATCTTGGTGATGTTGTATATATTTCAAATTCACTGCTTAGCTTTGTCTCTCTGTTGTTGTCTGTGTGTCTGTCTGTCTGTGTGTCTCTATGTCTGTGTGTCTGTGTGTCTGTGCGTCTGTGATTCTATGTCTATCTGACTCACTGATCCTGTATTTGCAAAAATTGTGTAAAATTGCGTAATTACCTGAAAGCACGACGGAACACTCCCATTCAAATTCAACTCTTTCGCAACAGCTTGTGCCGCCTTTACACTGATGAAACCAGCTCCGTCCGAAAACGTGAACTCGCCTCTGAAGCCACACTATTATATTATTTAATAATTAACGGTTACCCATGGCTGTTCTGTCCGCCGATGTGATCGTACGTAGTACAATATTCCGATTTTAAAAGTTGAACTCCACTCACCTAAATCATAATTTTATTATTCTTTCACATTTCTACCTACCCTGCTCTGCGTGAAACACTGCCCCAGTCGAGCCATCAATTTCGGAACACTTTCAATTGTTTCAAACCTTAAAATAGGATTGTTAGACTTAAGATCAGAGATAAACCCACTTTCCAAGGGAACTACGAATCCTGTCTATCTGCGCCATGTAGTTTATGGGAGGACGATCGGCTTTGGTTTTGTTATTACTTTTTCGCCATTCCTTTAAGTCTTCATAGTCGTTCTTCTGCATGAAGTAGGCTCCATGATCCCTTATTTGAGAATTAGAGCTACCGAGATAAGCAAAGTCCAATCCTAAAACTTCCATAGCTCCCTAGTTAAATTGATTCTACCTCCAACACGGAACCCTTCAGTAAGAGGCCGTCTCACCCGGATGTCCATCAGGCCCCAAGAAACCTTGTTCTCCCTCATTGTAGAATTATCATCCTCGCTAAGACATAATAAACGGTTAAATGAAAAATTAACTTACCGAAAGGAAACCCTTAAGACGTTATCACCATGAGGGTCATACTTCCTCAATACTCTGTTAGACATCATTATTTCGGGAACTGCGTAAATCATCCGAGTTGGAGTGACGATAATCTAAAATTACAAGCAGGTTTCACGAAAGTTAGTTAACGTTACCTTTCTGACACGTTGGTAGCCCTCCTTGATTTCCTCGGCGCTTAAAGTTGAATCAACTTCGAGGCGACGAATGTTTTCGAAAATGGCAATAAGGGCCTAAAACAGTATGTAAGGCCTGAAACAGTATGTAATAAACAGTATGTAAAATGTAACAGTATGTAATGCGATGAAAGCAATGTGATGAAAAAAAATGATCCGAGATGAGACAAAAGTAAAAACATAGAAGCAAAGACAAGAAATGTAGCTGGCGCCAAGTCGGCTTCATGCCAAAAATGGCCTTAATGAAGCATTTGCGCGATACGCAGGCGGAAATAGTGTGCAAATTGCGCAGACCTAGAGAAATAGCGGCTTTTATTTCGCAGAAGCTTGTTTGGCCGGCCGCTGTAGATTCCCCGACGATTCCTCCGGCGGAGGGGCGACAATTCCTCCGACTACCGCGACAATTCCTCCGGGACAATTCCTCCGGTAGCGGTTTTGCCTACGCCGCGGCAAATTTTCCCTATTGCACTTTCGCTATGAAAATTCAACAAAATAACAACAACTACCGCCTCGTTAAACAACTCTTACTACACCCTCATTTATTCGCTGGGTACTAATAAAGTGAACTACACTGTTCTAACCGGGTAACCGTTTCTGATAAGGAAGGGATGCGTGTTCGTGCTGACGGGGCTTCACCTCGCCTCGCGTTTCTGAGGTGCCCCGAAAAGTCCGTGCTGTATAGAAGCCGCGTAACAGAGAATCGAAGCGCTAAGAATTGCCGTAGGGGAAGCGGAAAAATTGTCGCAGAGGAATTGTCGGTTAAGCGCCGCTGTAACGAAGCCGTAAAGAGACAGGTATTGAAGATTGTCATTCGCAGAAGCAAAGATACTTTAAAATATGATGATAACAGATGCTTGGAAGCAAAGATACTTCATAGAAGCAGGGAGCAAACGAGAAAACAGAAGTGAAAGGACAAAGAAGCGGAAACAGTTCAAAATAAACTACAAGTAACTCAACAGAGCAAAAAGTTCAGCAAACAATTAAACTTGTAAATTGAGTTAGAGGGTGTTAAATTTGGAAACACACTAAGTGACCGAAATTCAAAGACTTTAAAACCAGAAAAGAAAGAGAAATCGTTTAACTAACCTTACATATAGATCCAATTCTCTTTCTCTCATCAATCATTGTAATCAACTGTTCCAGTGACCGCTCAGCGCGCTTAAAACAAGTTTTATTGTTACTGAGTTACATCACTTACTTCAAAATTCTTGACCATCTGTTGGGACACGGTGAAGAGAAAATTATACCAGTCTTGGTAGTTGAGACAAAGTTGATCCTTCACCACTGCTCCTCTGAAAACCGAAACCTTTAGAGGCGTGCTTTGTGTCACAACCTGGATAAAAGACATTCGATCAGATATGTGATCACAAATCGTTTACGTTCCTTTTGTCTCCTTTTTCGACTACTTTCTCTTTTGCCTTTTTCATCGCGGGATTTGAAGGGACAAATCTAAAACAAGGTATATAATAAATGAATACGTAAACTTGCCGAATCCAGGAATTCTACAAACATTTCATTTGTATCTGCAGTGGGATCAGTGTGGTCCCTGTTGAAGAAGGGGGTGTTTCGCCAAATAAAGCAATCAGTCATCTGAAAAATGTAAACTGTGTGAATATATTGCTTTTACTTACCGGGAAATGGGCAAATTCAACAGGAATTCCACAACGTGCACGGAGTCTTGATAGAATGGCAAAGACAAGTGAATCCTGAAAAGGTGTTGAATTTTTGTTGATCTCTCTTTCTCTCTTCCTGTCTCTGTCTACAACACATAAGCACACACACGTACACAGACACACGTACACAGACAAACGTACACACACACGTACACAAACACACGTACACACACGCACACGTACACACACGCACACGCACACACGCACACACGCACACACGCACACACGCACACACGCACACACGCACACACGCACACACGCACACACGCACACACGCACACACGCACACACGCACACACGCACACACGCACACACGCACACACGCACACACGCACACACGCACACACGCACACACGCACACACGCACACACGCACACACGCACACAAAATTACCTGGGTTCTTTCTTGAAATTCAATGGTAAAAAACGGACTGTCGGAAATCGCAGCGTCCTTACAAAACTCTCCTGACCTCCTTCCATGTTTAATGCACGTTTTTCTTCTCATCATAGGTTCCGAAAACTTTATCTCTCCTTTCCCCTAAAAATATATTGTTTCTAATTTGCGGCAAAGTTAACCACTGGAAAGTCGCCGCTTTTCACCAAAGGCGGATAATTCAACTCTAAATGTAGTCTCGTCGTTCCGACACCACCTCGATACAACACAGCATTGTCCAAAATAATTCTTCTGATGTTGTTCCTTGAGATCTGAAAACAAAATTGCATTTGATTGAATTGTAAAACAAACAATTATCTGGTAGAACATTTGCACGGTGATATGTTGTTGGTCCCCTGAAACTTCAGTTTGGTTTTTACCGAACTTAACACTTACTTCTGATCTTTTCCGGACAATTAAACTTCACGACAATTATGTCATCCCGATCGTACTCGAAGTGGGAGAAAATGTTGTTATAAGCAGATGGCATAGAAACCTCCCAATGACTGAGATACAAGCCTCTGTCAACATTACCGAAGTAAATAGCATGCGTTTTAACATCACTGTGTGCTGTTCTGAAATATTGAAGGTTCTCACTCACTCACTCACTCACTCACTCACTCACTCACTCACTCACTCACTCACTCACTCACTCACTCACTCACTCACTCACTCACTCACTCACTCACTCACTCACTCACTCACTCACTCACTCACTCACTCACTCACTCACTCACTCACTCACTCACTCACTCACTCACTCACTCACTCACTCACTCACTCACTCACTCACTCACTCACTCACTCACTCACTCACTCACTCACTCACTCACTCACGCACTCACTCACGAGCGAGCGAGCGAGCGAGCGAGCGAACGAGTGAATTGCTTTTTCTCTCACGATTTCTTTTTCTCTCACTTTTTCACTTATTTTCTTTCTCTCTTTCTCTCTTTCTCTCTTTTTCCTTGTCTCTCTTTCTCTCTTTCCCTCTTTCTCTCTTTCTCTTTTTCTCTCTTTCTCTCTTTCTTTCTTTCTCTTTTTCTCTCTCTCTCTCTCTCTCTCTCTCTCTCTCTCTCTCTCTCTCTCTCTTTCTCTCTCTCTTTCTATGTAAGTTTCTGATCTCTCAAACGACTCACATAAGGATGTTGTTGAGGGCTTCACCAGTGGGCAAAACCACCGTTGGGTTTAGATAAATCTTGTCTTTGTTGCCTTGCAACACGATGAAAAATTGTCGAACAACATTTAGTAAAACGAATGCAAATCGGGAACTGGAAACCTGAAAGGCAAGATCGTTAAGCGAATAAGAAAAAAACTTAATTTATAAGTTGTAGTGTGAAAACGCTGCAAAACCTCCATTTCGGTGTCATTAACTTCTTCGACCAACGAATTTTCGATAGATACCCCATACTCCCTTAGAATCTGAAACAGATGGGCAAGTTGTAGGAAAACTTGAAGCAAACCCTTGAAAACAAATCGCTTTGTAGAAAGTGTGTTTCTTCTGCATGGTCGGTTCCCAACGGTGATTCTAATTTAATTCTCGTTGTTACCATAGTCGGGGTGTCCCTAAATAAATCTTGTAGGCATAGTTTGTTATGCAGTCCCATAGCCGACCTATGTCCAGGGCGAGTCAGTGGGAATCGCGGGGAACATTAAAGAAATGCGCCGCCAAGAAAATGCAAACGTTGGCATGCATCCAAACAAATTCTATAGGGATGTTGCGATTGAAAACACAGTTTCAAAGGATGAACATTTTTATAACAAAAGAACATAAGGCGTTTGAATTAGTGCACTGAGTGTAAATAGTTTATAGCACTAAAATGGTGTTCAATCCTGGATCTTTGCTAAATTTATGTTTTGCTAAACAAGGATGCGAAAAAAATTGAAGGAAGTGAAGGAAGAAATTTTGCCGATAAATATATTTGTGAATCTAGTTTGACAGCAACAGAAATTAAAATAAGCTAGAATTGTCGTTTTCTAAACTAAATTACATTTATTGTCCATAGTTCCTTTAACACAAAAGGCGCTTTGTCCTTTTGAGACTGCACGGCGCTTGGACAATAGTTTCTCAACGACGTTTTTGGAGAAAACTAAGCTACATTAGTAAAAAAAAACGTTTACAAGAAAAAGAAAGAAAAGTTAGGCAAAAAGGATTTGAAAGGGCGGTGAAAAACAATGAAAGTGAACTATAACGTAGCCGTGTAGACGTTAATCTAAATAAATACACAGAAAGAGAGAGAGAGAGGGGGAGAGAGAGAGAGAGAGTATGCAAAAACGGCATAGCTAAATAATGAACTCACGGTGGAAATGATGGTTCTCCTTCATCTGATGGTGAACCAACATTTTCAGTATTTTCCTCCATCTGAAAATTAAGAAATCTTAACTTTTCTTGAAAATTAAATAATAGAAAAATGACATAAACAATGAAATCAGGAAAAGCGAAGAAATAAAGCCTTTTTGATAGATAAAAGGGAAAAGAGGCAATGTGTATTGTTGGCGCAATTACAACCGGAATTAGAAAAATATTTTTTTTTCACATTTTTGAATTGAAATCGCTAGCGGTTATTTTTTTGAAAAATGACCGCTAACGGTCATCGAAAATAGCGCAAACAAACAATCCCAGCCGGCTGTTCACGCCAGCTATTCGCGCCGTCGTGTGAAAAGCGGTGTACGCAAAAGTGCGTGACGTATTTTGAAAATGGTTTATAGCCAAAGCGCTATAATACTATGAAAAGTCGCCTACATTATAAAATACAATAAAGAAAACAGGGTTTTAAAAATGCATTTTGTTAAAAATAAAAATTAAGTTCAGCTAAATGCCGAAGTTAAGACTTGTCGGGCAAATTAAATGCAGGAACCATCCGCAAAAACTTGAATGATTAATCTTTTTACACCTAGGTAAATCGATTGTATTACATGTCTTAGCGTTTAAGACAGGTTGCAACGCTTTATTCCAATGAACAATAGACCGCGGATACGGCGTGCTGGAACGTGAATCTTGGCCTTCGGCCGTTTTTACCACGGCCGAAGATGTACATAGGGTTACTCTGATAAACTACATAATGACGGATAGTGTGTTATAAGGAATTGGTATCAAACTCGTTTGACTTCGACGCACGTAAGGAGTTTTGTAGCCGCCTTCTCTGAATTTTAGCTGGAAGCTGCAAAACGTTTCAAGTGTTGTGTTTGCTTATCAGAACTCAAGTGCGAAACACCGCGATGAATCAACTTGACCACGCCATACTTCGAGCCACTTTTTTTATTTTACCGGCAATTTGGCAAAGTGTGCAGCTGAAGGACAAGCATCACATGACTTTTTCATTTCTATATCTCCTATCTGATTTTCTTCGCAAAATAACTACTGTCTAAAGCAGGTTGACCCATTTTCTACTGTATATTAAAACTGAAAAACTCTTAAGCCGTTCGGCCTCCGGGGGCGCAGCCCCCGGAGGCCGAAGGCCCCTAGCAGCCAGAATATGACGACAGAAGGCTGGCCTACTATTCTGGTTAGTATATACAACCGACAATCAACCTGAAAGTAGAAGACAAAAAATGGCAATGAAGCTTCCAAATTAATCAATATCTTCCCCCAGTGGTTGGGGCATGACTCGCTCATCAAACAAACACGCCTTGAACCGCCCAAATTAGTGGTGCAATTCATGACCTAAATTTCAAAACTGTTAGTAATCGTCCCCTAATCCGCTTAAAATGTATCACAATCTTCCCTGACTCCGCTCTTTTTTCTGTAAAAGATAGTGATTGTGTCATTAATCGTCAATTTCCGCAAATTAAAATTTGTGTCAAAATATCCTTACCCTATTTAACATCGTTTTCTTCTGAATAGTATTTTTTTGTGTTTTTTTCTATGCGTCATCGTTTTACTTAAACAAGGTAGATAATTCGCCAAATTTTACGCCTTTCTGGAGTTGTCTGATAACGCCACGATAACCCTGCACTGCACACTTCGCTTCTTTGCTTTAACCCTTTTTGTCTCTCTTATCGATTTACACTGACATTTTAGGATGAAGTTCTTCAAAATTGCTTGTGTGATGACCCTGATTGTAGTGCTAGATGGTGACGATAGTCCTACGGTGAGATGGAGATGTTTCAAGGACTTCCTACAAGGTGGGTGGGGATTTGTAATCATTGCGTCATAGCAACGATAGCTGCACAGTAACACAGTAAACCATTTTTGGAATGATTAATTCACCTTTCTTTTTTTGTCAATATATTTTGTATAGTTCAAGCATGAGTTAGCATAAATACGCATGAGCATGGGAATTCACAACTAGTTTTATGACCGGACCCTTAGCCAAAAGAAAAAATACCATGCCGAATCGCATGGGAGTAGTCGCAATACAAGAAATTCATCTTTTATACCTTAACATGAACGTTTTTGCATGTTTTCCGAAGTAGCAAGGGTGCTGAAAACTAACGAAACAAAATTTGATGAAAAGATTTATATTTTGTGTTTTTTGAATACATTACTGGTAACATTAATGTTTGTAACTAAGGTATAGGATCGAAAGACGAAAATAGGCATCTAAACACTTTCAAAATGACTCAGCCATACGATTTTCATAGATATTATATTGAAGAACTTTTGGGCTATTTTATGGAACGAAAATTTGAAACTACACGTTACACGTTGAATTACACGTTCTTATCGGAAAAAAAAATTATTGCCAAAAACGATTTTCGTCTTTCGCGCAATTTGTAAAATTCTAAGCTTAATTTTGCCTTTTACGTGCGTAAAAGTTTGAAAAGGAGTATTGCACTATTAAAAGTCGTAATCAGCATTTAACTTACAGAGACGGGATCTTGAAGGATTAAAGGTAAAAGGTCCCACAACGAACGGCGTAGGTCATAGATATCGACATTTGAAAGTTCCGAGACAGTTCGCGTAATTATAAAGGCGCACGGTTTATCGCAAAATACAGCGTTTGATATTGCTTTCATTTTTCGAATTGTTAAAAAGCCAAATTTACCGCTGAACACAAACTACACAACTCTGCGCTTTTGTTGGGTCTGCGCCTGTGACGCGATAATGGCACGTTGATCGCTTATTACTACTAAATTTTTGTGCTCAAAAAACTGTGCTGAAAAAGCACAGAAAATTTGTAATACATTGTCTGAAATTGACCAAAATGTCTGAAATTGACAAAAAACACTTTATGAACCCTGATTTTCGAATTTCAGGTGGTGACCGACCAGCACAGGAAATTTTTATGAAGCGTGGCGAGAAACTACATCTTGATGTGGAGACCAAGCACCAACTGGAGTTTACCTTGAACGGAGGTTACCTCGACCAGTCACGTTATGGTTTCGGCTGCAATATGACAATCGGGAAATGCTCTGTTCAATTTGTTCACCGTTACCAGCCGTACTCATATAATGATGTCTTTGAATTGTCAGGGGTAATTTGCTAGAGTTGAAGTTTATTGAACCACTTTTAGAATGAAGGATCGGCCTCCCTTACATATAGGATCAAGGAGCGCGACCCCCCTTCAAACTGCACAAGGGAACAGCGGCAGAGAATAGAAGGCAACAACCCCAACATCATTTGTCTAACGGACACCAGAGGAAACGCCCGTGGAAAGTGAGAAAACCACACCCAATTTGGAAAAGTTTTACATTTCAGTTGTATCATGGGTAAGACAGGCGCCAATTGCGAAACAGACGACTACCGGCTGAAGAAGAGAGACACACCAGCGCTGAGAGAAATATCCTGCCCAAGATTCTTAGGTGCTCCTGATGTTGTCGATGGGTCCAATCCCACTGCATCTAAGGCAAAGGTTGGTAATCGCGTACTTTATCATCTTTGATATTTACAACGTTTGTTTTGCGTGAATGCTTCGAAAAGGGGCGGAGCTAATGCCTAACCATGGCGATGAGCGAACATTCGGAAAAATGAGGCTTCCCATTGTAGCGCGCGTTAAATCAAATATTTTGTGAGTTTGAAGATATGGAAAAGATGCAAAGTTTTATGAGAAATTCGGTGGTAATAATTATTTTACGGGAATCCAGACTTTCTAATCCCAAAAACTTGAAAATGCGTAAAACAAATCGTCTATTTTGAGGGCATAATAATCGTGAAACCTACCAAGAAAAGTCGTAACGCTCACAAAATCTTTGAAACCGAATATTATAGAGATATTATGCTTTCATTGGTCAAAAGTATAAAATTTTAGCGGGTTCTGTGGTCGAGAATGTAACCTCAAACTCAAAATTTTGCAAACTGGAAGTTTTCAAACGCATATTGCATAGCTGGGGTTCGCGATATCAAACAAGCAGAAATACTATTCTGAGCTAAAATTACACGTAAATTTCAAATCTGAAACAATCAGTGCCCGATCGGCACTCTGGATAGCTGAAAAACAGCAAAACTCGCATTCTTTTGGTGTTTTTTGAAGTTTGTAAAGAGAAACGTCGTCTCATTTATGTCAGTGTGCTTTTTATGTTAACAGTTGTTTCAGACTATATATTGTTAATACTCTGAAGGAATCGATCCAGCGATCTTTTAATTATTCTTTTACGTATTTAAGATTGCTAGTTACATTTTAAAAATCGCGGAAAATTAATCTTCCATTTTTGAAAGTTGTTCAAATTTGGGAATAATTAACACCCATCAGCTCTGGAAACTAGCACTTTTAAACAACTAAAATGTTTTGTAAAATACCGTCAAATCAAATCACCGCTGTGCGGGTTTTTTGCCTTCTGGGTTGAGGCGGCCGAAGGTTGCCTCAATGAGTTTTCGCGTAGGCTGCCTAGCCTAGCCTTCAGGTGCTTGGTTTTGAGGCCTTTGGCCTCTCGTGAACGCGGCCTTCGGCCACCTCAAAAAAACCTGTGTTCACGTAAGGCTAACTTCGTGGCCTTACGTGAACACAGGTTTAACGTGGACACAGCCCCTATTCCTTGAAATTGAAGGGCGGGGTGCGAAACAACAGAGAGATTCCAATTTCCATTGTGTTTATACCAGAAGTCAAAGCCCTGTTACGCGAGTCTTAGACTTCTGGGTTAAGACACTGCTTTTAAAAGTATACTCTTTTACAAAACAAATTCTATCTTTTTCAGACTGCGGTCCACGTTCTCGCAACATCAGGAGAGACAACAGAAACCAATTGGCTGATACTTAGAGTGGCCGATGCTTTCAAATATTATCTTCTCATCGCCGCTGTTTTAACTGGATGTTCAATTGGATGGTTGACAATTTTTAAAAAGTCCGATGTTATGCCTCCGGTTGCTTTTGTATAGATTTGCGATACTCATGATTATCATGTAATAATACTAAAATCTACAGGTTTTGTACCTCGATCCTCAAATTATTAAAAAAAAAGTTGTTTGTTCATTTATCATATTAATTGTTTGTTAATGAATGTTTTAGTACCAAATTGTGATGTGATGTGTTACAACAGTTACCGCGAAACCTATTGTGTTTTCGTAACTAGGGGGTAAAAAATGTAACTTATTTAGATAACTTATGAACTTATCCTAATACCGAATTTAACCTAAAATGACATGTGTAGTTTACTGATTGTCAAGCCAAACAACTTCCGCTGCAAAATTGTTTGCCCATCTGTTTTAAATCTGCCGATTACCAGATTTTTCTCAGCAACCTCCCACTCACTGTCATCACTTTTTGCTCTCGCTAGCTTAAAAACACTGTTTGCCTCAAATAACTAGTATTCTTCTCCACAGTTGCCGTCCTCATATTCTTCTGTTGCTTCTAAATTCTTCAGATGACTATTCATGAATACAAAGTTTGGAATGAAAAGAATTCTATTGATTAGTTAACTCGCTGAGATTCGATCTTTGCGTAGAGTAGCTGATAAGCTAAGCAAACACTATACCCTAATGTCCTGGCTGCACGAGCGAAATCTTTTCTTTAAACATACTTTGTGATACTCCCAAAAAGGAGTTTCCCGACTGTTTTATCTGGATAAGCTATATAACTTTCTACATACTTTGACTTTATACTTATTATAACTTTCTACGTAAGAAGAAAATGTCCTATAAAGTTGTCCCAAAACTACTTCGGAACAACGGGCCAATGTTTCGATGTTGTGCCTAGAGTAAAGCGTGCAAGTAAAGCGTGTACGCAGCGAAAATGGCCGAAGCAGATTTGGCGAGGAGTATATGTTAGCTAAATTAGTCATATTGAAATTGTTCTTTGATAATTTTGACCAGCCGTGCAAATAGTTGCGGTCCATTGCGGTTTAGTCACAAGCCCATGACTAATTGGGAGCCGCCTTTACTAAACAGTGTCTTTCCGAGATAACAGCTGATCCTCCGGTTTTTGGCAGGTCGTGCGTCACAGTTTGACTCACAGCTCACCCATGTGCTGCCCCAAAAAAGATCTTCTAGCACCCCATTTGTGGGCGGAGGAGACCGGCAACGAGCTGTTTGCCAACGATGACGGACGAGCACCATGACGTGAATTGTTTGATTTGAAGTTATCAACGCGTCGGATCGCAGGAGGTCCACCCTCGTCTTTCTTCACCCAATTCTATTTGAGTTCACGCTTTCTGGTTGTTTTCACGCACAGATTGTCGCTGATTTTTGTGCTTTGTTCATTAAAAGGCACGATCAAGAGATCATTTTCAAACAGTTGTGCTTTTTGAACCATCCGTTGTCAAACATTTCTCTACTCAAAAGAATTTGCCAAGATCAGATTAGGGAATTTACTGTTTTCGAGTTTTCGAGTTTACATTCTCAGAGCTGCAACTGTGTATCCTTATATACTGAAGGATGTCTTTTTGTCTGTTAGCAGCGCAACGTAATTTGCATAAAAGTGCACCCCTTCGTTTCCCCAACTCGACCATGGAGAAAAGATTATTGAAGCTTGCAACAAAAACGACCGTATGCCGCAAAATTCAGAGGCCGCAGGCGGTGGTTTGAGGCGGCCGAAGGCTGCCAAATCCAGAAGGCGAAGACTCACGCAGCGTGGCATTGGCTTCTGGTATTGTTACATATTTTTCTTTGTTCATAAAACTATACGTTGAAGAGAGCCTTTTTAGTAGTTTCTTGAGTTAGCACTGCTTTTTTTAAAATCATTTTTAGAACACATTGAAGTCACACACTTCTTCGGAATTTTTTAAAGTTTTAATATTTGTGTTTCTAAAAGTTGTTCATTAGTTTATATAAATTTATTGTAAAAAAGCTCGAAAAGGGGGAAGAACTGTTAACAAAACGTGCAACAACCTGAATTTTTTGTTTACATTAAATATAACTGGGGTTTTCAAGCTTTTCAAATCGAATTGCATTTTGTCAATGTTCATCAGTTTGTCAAAGGTTTATCATGTTGGGGTTTACTTTGTTTTTGAGTTTCAGCTTGAGAGCATAGTTTAAGTTTCACATTTTCTGTTGGAAAGTTCAATTTCAACTCATTCTCTTTTCCAAAATTTAAAACAGTCGGCGATAAAGTCCCATCTTTCATTGTTTCAACGTTTACTGAAAACGTGTTTTGAAAATAGACTTTATTCATTTCTCATCATGAGAAAACAACTTTTTATTCCCCATTGTGACCAGTAAAAGATCGGTGGTGCGAATTCAACTGGAACGGAATTTTGAACATGTTCTGTTTATTTACCCAACGCCTCTTTCAATTTATTGCCAGTTCAGGGAAATCCCTATTTTGGAACCTTGAAAAGCATTGATCCGAAACTGTCTTGGACAAAGGTCAGCTCAACGCGACGTGTTTGTTGAATTTCCCGGTTTTTGCAGCGCCGATGACGCAGATGCTATTGGATTATTCGATTGCGTCTGCTGAGTAAGACCTGTAGGCGTGACCCGGCGCCTGCCCTCAGTCGTCCTTTGCATAAGCCTCCTGACCGGACGGGTTTAAAGTCTCTTCAAGTTCATTTCACATGCAAAATCATTCACACCTGTTTCACACTTTCGAAATTTTGGGTGTTCCAGACTGAACAAGCATTCATCCGTTTCGCACCAGCTGGAACGGTCATTTTGTTGTTTTTGCGAATTTCCAAGTGTCCATGAATGTTTCTCTCTTTTCAAGTTTCTGTTGTTTAATCTTTTCTAACGAACGTTGTTTGTCGGTTTCAGGCGGTTCTTCCTTGCACACCATCTATATTATCAGTTGCGATAAGAAGCACTCGAATTGCCGCAGAGCAATGGGATACATCGTCCCTCTTAGCCTTTTGACAATTGTAGCACTATCTTCGGCAGAATTTGTACTCAGACCAAAAGGTAAGAATAAAAGTTTTACATACCAAAGTTCAGTTTTCGGACCGAAGTCGCGAAAACTGAACATAACCACTGAAGAGTTTTTTAAACGCTGAAACATTTTCGAAAATTCAATTGTTTAAAAGGAGAAAAATTCCCCCAATTCCGGTTTTTTTCAAATTTGTATTGAACTTGACATACTTTTAAAGCGATTTCAACAAACGCAAGCGATTATTGGAACTAGCAGAACGTTTGAAGCAAAATGATTTGAAGAAGAAAGTTTTCCATTTCCCGTTTTTCGATCTATTGAAGTGCAAGAGTTTAACTGCAAATGTTATGGCTTTTCATTATTTGCATGGGGTTGAATGTTTGATTTTTTTGAAGATAGCAAGCAAACTTCTGGTATCGGTAGTGCCCAACGATCATTTTGATTTCAAGGAAAAGGTTGGCTCAGTCGATAAAATCAAAGTTTGGTTTTTTTTTCAACCAATTTGTGCTGCAACATCAAGAAAGTCAAATTTTGATTTAGAGTTAAAGATTTACAAGTTTTATTATAAAAGTTTTACCACAAAGAATGAAATTACAAAGTATTTACCGCTGACTATAGCTGTCTCCAAAACCAAATTAACGGGCGTCTGCCGAAAAAGTGATCTTTTGACTGCGTTGACTTCCATAATTCCACGCTCTCTCGCCTGAGTAGCGCACGCATGCTGCAAAAAGGGCGTTTTTGGCAGGATTCCATTCTGGCAACAGCTATATGTACTGTTTTTTAACATTTTTTTTCCAGATCCTCCTCTCAACATTGAAAAATTAGAGGAAACCCCTGGTCAACCCCTAGTTCTGCGATGTGTTGCCGGTTCAGGACCAAAATGGCTCTTCAATGGAGCAGATCTAGCCCATGGTTCCTTGATCGCCGATGGGTTAGTTTCAGTTTGCTCAGTCTTCAAAAACCATGCTTGAAACCTTTAAATCCCCCTTTTTTTTTAGAACAGATTCAATTGTGAACATCACATCCTTCGATCCCAAACTACATTCAGGAGTCTATGAATGCTACCAGGTTGGCTTGCTAGCTTTTCCGAATTCACTATCTTATCTACATCCGAAAAGTGACGCCAATTTCCGTTTTTACTAATGGGAGTGGGTGGTTCCGTATTATCAGTTGAACAACTTTTAATCCCTGAGCTTACAACCTTGCAACAAATGTTGTATAAATTGTCTCAGTTTTCTGAGTTTTTCGATTTGTGAAATATTGCGCAACACGGACAAGGTTGGGGCCCAACGGCGCCTTCAAGTCGGCTTGAGTCAAGATCTATTTTGGAATGTTCGAAAATATGTTTGGAGCTAAGCGGGGGAAGGTTTAGTCATAGAATTTTTAAAGTTCAATGGAAACAGTCACTGAAACATCAATATGCAAAGATGCGAATGGGAATTATAGCTTCGAACAAAGTCTTTTTTTGCCAAAAATACGTACGAAATGAAGTTTGGACCAATTTGGTCTAACCGTTCTACTTATTCTACACTTTGTTAATTTGATGCACTTCCATACTATGACTAGGATTTTGTGCGATTAAAGAATCCGTAAAATCGAAAAGCACTCTCTGAAGCTCAAACAGGTGAATCAAAACTTTGACAAATTGTTCTATGTTTAAGGTAGATAAACAAATTGTCAACAAAGGAGAAACATAGAAACGTAAAACATTCACGGGAATTTTGGGAAACGAGGAAAAATTAAAATGCGCTACCTACAGAAAAATTTTCGTTCAATCATAACATAAATTCAAACGCATCAGAACAAAAAGCGGTATTTGAACGCGTTTTTGAAAATTTAGCTGAAGTTGCTGGATTTTCACAATTACGGCTTTTGACGGGTATTTTGACCAGAAATATTTTGGAGTTTTAGACCTTTTAAGCTTTTTGGCCCTTTAGGCAATATTAGGGCTAGAGATATTCTGGTCAGACAAAACACGTGTTGTGATTTGAACCACACACAAAGTTTGCACAGATCACAGCACTCTTCAAAAGACATGTGGCAATGTCGTAGCCCAATGCCGCATTTCGTGCCCTGTGGTGCAATCGTGGCATCACAGAATATGAAGTCATTTAACTGTCAAAGCTGATGTCAGTGCGATAACACTTCACCCGATTCTTTGAATACAGAAAGGCGACGAAACATAAAGATGGGGTGCACGAAAACATTGCGATTATATAACTTAAACCCATTATGTATCTCAGGATTCTCCTTCAAACCTTGGAGGAGCCTCAAAGGTGAAATCTTAAACTTTAAATGTTATTCCTTCTAAGTCCGTTTAAAAGCATGCATGCTGATAACCTATGTCTAAGTGTGTACTATTGTCTAAGTGCGTTTAAATAAACCAATATTGTTGTCCAGTAAGAAACCTTAACGTCCCAAATGGTTTTAAAACTAAAACTGTGTTTCAGGATCACCTTTCTGCTTCGGTGCGTGTGGAAAGCAACGTCGATCCTCCTCTTCCTACAGGATACCGGCCCTGCTCGGGAGAACAAAACAACCACTGCACGAAAGGATCGTGTGGAGTCGATTCCCACAACAATGTTGCTTGCTTGTGAGTTTTGAATCAATTGCATAGCTTTTCACAGCTAAATTTTTACAAACTATCTCAAATTGTGTCCACCTTATCCTTATGCGAGGTTCACGAGACAATACACGTTTCCGTCTTTGTAGAAAAAAGACCGTTCAGTTGCATCAAAAGTCTATTGTATAATTTGTGCCAAAACTATTTCGAAACATTTCGATGTCGTACCTAAAGGGAAGCGTGCTATATAGGATACTCAAGCCGTATACGCAGCCAAATTGGTGCAAGTAGATTTGGCGAGGTACATCGTTCAATGAACGAAATTGTTTTTGAAACTCCAAAGTATCATAAGCACGATAATCAATACGGAAAACAGTTCGTGACAAAACTTGTTCATCACAACATTCAAATGTTTTAATTTTGTTTCTAGACTAATGCGTGCAGTGCAATATAGGATACTCATTCCGTTCACACAGCCAAATCGGAAGAAACAAAATTGGCGTAGAGTGTTCTTATAGTGTTAGTGTTATAGTGTTCTTAAACTTCCGGAAATCTCAAAAATTTTCAGAGCGAAATTATTCTGAGAGAAACCGCGAATCATTTACCAAAACCTCGTGAAAAAACACACGCAAATTAACTTCTAATGTCATTTTCTTTCTAGCTGCCCTCCAGGATGGTCAGGAGTAAAGTGCGACACTCCCCACGACAAAGTAATTCTGCAACCCAAGGAAACCGACTGTATTATCTGTAAGCACTCAGCATGAATGCATGAAAGTTACACTTTTAGTTATAGCGATTGGAGGAGTTCTCTTGACTATCATCATAATCGCATGCATCATTCTTCTCACTTTCTTCTTCTGTCCAATCGGCAAATGCAAAAGGAGACAGACCCAGCCTGAACGGTTATTGATTTTTCAATTTTAGTTAACCAGTGACTTTTTCAGATGTCCTTCACTGTTGGAAAAGGGTCAAGAATTGTAAGGAGCTAACGTGGTCTTAGTCTAGCCCGCCTTCTGGAATGATCTCCATGGTTTCAAATGCGTTTACTCGCAAACATTCAGCATAATTTTGGTTATACCCAGTATTATTTAAGAAATCTTTGTAAACATAAGATATTTAACTGTTGGTATTTGATGTTAAGTTATTTGTATTGGTATTCGACAATCGAATTAATAAATAATGTTTTCACCGAAAAGTGTTTATGGGTGTTTTAGAAAGAAAAAAAAAACCAACCTTGCTGACCAAGAGGTTATGGGAGGGAGGGTTTCTTTTTTTCAACGCAATCCTTCAATTCATTTAATTATGTTTGTGGATGGTCCCGTTTAGTACCTCTAGCATTTTTTGAACTGGGAAACATTAAATTTATTGAAAACTAGGCCTCGTAATTTGTAACTTCTAAAATCCAATCTGTGTTCGACGGAAATTTCGGCTTTTCAACAATTTTGAAACAAGAAAGCGGTGCTTGGACGGTGCTAAAACTCTGTGCCCTCCTAATTACACAAATTCTCTCGCACATACACCTTTCGTTTTACCTGGAACCATTTAATTATCCAATCAGACGATTTCTCATTTGACAATTATTTACCATGGACCATATATACATTAGTTAAAAACTAATTTGAATAATTATTTTACATGAACGTGCCGCGTTAAAGAGCAGTGCAACAGTTTTGAGACCCCCCTAAAATTTACCCTATGTCTTTTTTTTAAACCTACAACTTTCGTTTAAGTGGAATCCAATAAGTTTACTTTGATGAAACTTTTACCAACAAGGTGAAATCAAAGTAAAATGCATTCATAGGCTGTTAAAACATTTTTTTTGAATTTTGAATCCATTTCCTACCTAAGATTTGAGGAAATTCTCTGTGAAACGGCTATTTCAAAAAGGTGTCTACAAATCTTGCAACGCGCTTCAGTTTCACCTTGTTTGTTTCAACAAAAGTTTCAGTCAAAGTAAAGCTTCTAGTCGTACGTGGAAATGTGTCTTTTCTTGACTAAAAATGCAAACTTATAGAAAAAGTGAAACTGTTTCAAAAAAACATGTTTGTTACATCGAATGTGGCAAAAAGAAATTAAACAAGCCATATCAAAAAGCGAATCCGGTTACTCAATTTATCACCCACGGAAAAAGTGATATCTATCTTCAAAATCGCAGAAAGCTAAAAATCGCTTTGATTCTGATGTACAAAAGCGAAAAAAAAACAGTTTTGCTATCAGCTTTTTAGCGCTTGCGGTGATGCTGATAAAACCGGTCAAAAAAGAAATTTTTTATTATAACACGTTTTCCATCAAAAAATTAAGAAGAATACGAAAAAGTTTTATTTTGTAAAATCTTTAAACCAAAAATGTTTATTTTCTTGTATTTCCACGTTCACCCATTCCAAAAAGCAACTATGGCATTGGGCGGCCAGCCCCGCTTTCTTGTGCTAGACACGGGTCCCGACGCGATTGTCTGCCGCCGATCGCTTTTCTAGCACAACTCAGCTGTTATTGTTTAGAATGGCAGCGGCTCATGTAAATGAAACTTCTCTTCTACTTAGCGTTTAGTTTTATTGTAGCTGTAACAAACTGTCGCCAACTAACCAAAGAGGAGCAACAACGGATTCAGGGTCAGTTTTATAATTTTTAACTTTAATTTAATTTTTAATTTTTAGAAAATTATATACTAACTAACGGAGATGCTCTTCTCTATTTTGCCTTATTCATCCCACTCGCCTACATGTTCTTCTACCCTATGGAGTTCACCTTAGGTGTGTTTATTTCTAAAATTCTTTAATTTTACAAATTTTACATATATTTTCCTCAATTTTCCAGGACTCGGAATCACACTGGAGAACTTATTCGCTCAATACCTTGGAAATCCCGACCCAGATGTCGTTCACTACCACTGCCGAAGGATTGTCGTCAACAGGGCTGCTCTCTGCGCCACGCCTTTTGGTACATTTTTTATTCAATTATTTTAATTATTAGTTTTAGTTTTCTTTTTGTGTCTCTTCTTCTATGCTGAACACGCGGTTGTCTTCAGGTATCCTGTGAACAGAATGCTCAATCTGTGGGCTGATTTGTCTGTACTTCTATTCCTTGGTTAGTTTTTTAACGATTTTTTAACGTCTTCTTTTCTTCTTTTGGAAAATTTTGTTGTGTTGTCCTTTGGAAGATCCCAGGTTTTAAAAAAACTGCGATCAGAGGTTCAACTTTCACTGGTTTTTGAGGGCAATCAATTGGAAAAGTGTAAAAACCATGTCGTTTTATTTCATTTCTTTTCTTTGAAAGTGCAGAAATTAAACTATTGATTCTCATAAGCAAGGTTTCTCAGAAAGTCGCCTAGTAACACTTAACGAAACCAAAAAAACGCCCATGCTTCTGGCAGAAAAGACAGTAACAATGTTGGATGTTTGTTAGCACAGTCAAAAGGAAATCGTCTTTTTTAAGCGAACGAATGCCCCAATTGAGTTTTGTTGATATGGAAAGACCTCGTACAAATAATTTTGCAACTCTCTTTTAATAACAACTACTTCACTTAATATACTCCTTGCCAAATCTACTTCGGCCAGTTGGGCTGCGTACACAGCCTGAGGATTCTATATTGTACGCTTTAGTCTAGGTGCAACATCAAAACATTGGCACGTGGTCTGAAGTAGTCTTGGCATGAACTATACCTATAGTTTCCCCCTTTTGTATGATGGATGGAATGGTGCGCGTATACACGGCGGAGTAAAGCGAAGGGTGCAGGTATTAACGGAGGAAAAGGGCCAGCGACCCCAAGAATTCGAGAAAGATCAGAATGCGGCGTGAATCAAAGTGTGTTTTTGTCAAATCTTCAGATGCTCGTGTTTCGTTTCATTTTTTCAACAAGGGGAAAAAGATACTTTACTAAAACATGAAGCCTATACATTTATCGCAACGGAAGAAACATTGAATTTACCCTTTCCTTCCCGTTTAAACCTGAAACCGACGTTTACGTGTTTCTGCGAGTATCCAATCTAAGCTTTGATTAACTAGGGTAGACGAGAAAAGTGGACGCATTTGTAAAATCGTTAACTTAACGGTGTTTTATGATTATAAAAAAGAAACCAAGTAGTCGGTGCTTCCGTAATTTTGTTAAATTTCTTTATTTTCAGCTGGAATGATGTACTGGCTCTATCACCACATGACGAACTTCCAACGGCTCAGAACCATTCGCAAGCTGCAAAACTACAGCACCAATCTTTCTGACCTGAACCGTCAAATCGCCACTGAATTGCTCAATTTAGGAACTTTCAAGCACCCCATTTCATGTAAGTTAGCCTTTAAAGTGTAGAAATAACTTGTTTTCTTAGCCTCAAGTATGATCATCGTCAGTGAGTCTTGGATTGTCTACTACACGAAATTCACCTTCACAATTCTACGTGTTGAGGACGTCACTTTCCATGTTACCCAAGCGGAGGAGATTATTGTAAGCAAAGTTTTTTTGTCACAACGTTTACGTTTTTATTCAGCTGAATCCGATGAACCCCGAGGGAGCCGTTCAAATGCTCACTATCAAAATTGTGACTCCTTCCCATCTAGGCGACAATATTTTCTTCAAGTAAGGTTTTTTAAAGAACTGGTGTATTTTTTCTTTCAGGATGCATAATCTGCACCTCCTCGACTTGCAAAACGCCATTGTGTCGAGGATCAACATCCCGTCTTGTATCGTCTTAAAGCTGTCGACAGTTGACCGCTTTTCGAAGGTAAGATAACTCTCTTTAAACAAAGTTTTCGAAAGATGAAAGTAGAATATTCCAATCAAACAGATAAAAAGTGACTACAAAGCATTCCCAGCTGCGAAAAAGAAATAACAGCTTGGAGAGACGGTTCACAGCCCAGTAAAACTTTTTTTCAAAACTCGTTTTCATTGTTGATCAAAGGAATGTACTCTTTCCCGTCTAGAGATTTGCCGATTGCAGAATCCTGGTTGTTGAAATTTCAATGGTTTTTCATCACTACGGTTCAGGAGTCGGCATTTCTTTAAAAAAAACAGTCAGCAAGAATTGTCGGTCAATTGAACGCAAACAAAAAATGGAACTTTAGAGCTATTCTCAATGGGTTTTCAAGTTTAAATTTAACTTTTTTTGCCACTAGGACTACGACTTCTCTGCAATGTTGTTGTCAACAATGCAGATAAAGTTTCACTTTACGAAGAACAGCCTAAAACCAAATTTTAAGTTCAAAAATCAATTTTAAAAAAAAACAAATAAAAAACGCAAAGAAAGCTCAGTGTAAGAGCTCTTACGCTCCATTTGAGTTCGTCCTGGTCTTGTAATCGACGGAAAAGAGAAATTCACACAATAACATAGAGTGGTTAAAACTTTAATAATAGTCAAAAGGGGCCGATTTAACCTAAACTAACAACTTGAATCCCATAAACCTTTTATATGACGGTTCGAAAAACATATTTGCCACCTGCCGCACGAATCTTACACTTCTTCGCGGTGGGACCCAAACATCACAAAGAAAATGAACGGTTTGCTCAGACGAAACCTGATTTCGCAAGTTCTTTAATTTTTCCGGAAACCATATACCTTTAAATTATCTTCTTCTAGAAATGAGGAATTTTTTTTATTTTAATAAACTTAAAGCCCAAATTACCTTTAAACACTTTTCAAAGGTGACCTTGAGAATTCTCTCGCTACCTTTGGAATTTCAGATTTTTGCCGAAGAAGCTGCGAAGAACCCTCCATACTATGTTGACAGTTTTGATGTAAGTTTCACCTCGTTTCACCTTTCTTTTTCTTTTCATTATGATATTTTCCATTTCTTTCGTTTCAGGAAGTCGATCTGTGCCTTGCCTGCTCCGAGGCCAAGTCCAACATCAAACTCGTGAAGCGTTGCTTCGACTACCCAGAGGAGGATGTGGAGCGCTGTCATCCGTGTGCCTGCCGTCCTATGTGGTATGGTTTTACCTTTTCTTCTTTTATTTCCTTTTTTTTGTATTTTGGTAAGGGGTTTGAAGATAAAATATACTTAAATGGTAGCGAATTATATTGTCAATGGATAAAACGGCGTTTTGATCAATTTACATCGAGATGGTCATAATGGCAGCTTCGAATCGTTTCAAAACAGCTCATATACGTTTGGTCAAATATGTTTTGAAAAAGGAATTCCTCTAAGGTCTAACACTTTGTGATTACCACAACTCCAATAAGTCTCATTTGAGAAACAAACGGCAAAATGCAGGGCTGACCAATCAAGGTCCTCGCTGGTAGGGTTTCCAATAAAAGATTCTCTATGCATTCCTCTAAGGTCTAACATGACTGGCGCGGATACCTGGTCTTTTTTATGCCTACCAGAGAGGGGAGAGAGAAAGAGCGAGACAAACAAAGAGTTGTTTAACCTTTACCGCAACATAGAGGCACCTGGTGTACAATCGGGATTGCGACCTTTTATGTGGTTGTGATTTGGAATTTGCAACACCAACCCTCTACCAAAAGTAAACTGAAGTTTCTGCATATCAGCGAAAGGTTTTGCGCTAAACTATGCTAAGTCCTGTGGTGGCGTTGAGTGCCAACGATTGGACTAGCTTGTGGGTCTCACTTTGAACCATCGCCAGGCCGTAGCTGTCTGGGTTGGCCCGGGGCGTGATACAAATCTGGCCATTTGAGTAGCAAGTTCAATACAAACGATTTCGTCTAGGGTCGAAGACGTTTTGAGATATGTAATTGAAAATCAAGGAGCTTAGTTTTCAAAGTAAAAAAAGTGAAGTTTTCCCCGTGCCCAGAAAGATGAGCATTTGTTTGCTGGAATCATGAGCTTTCATCGCTGGTTGTGATTCTTAAAAGAAATTCTCTAGATATTCATCTAAGGTCTAACACGGGCGCAGCGCGCTTTCGACTTTATAACAGCAATCCTTCGCCTAGTAAACTAAAGCTGGTGCATCAGTTGCGGTAAACCTGGGGTGTAGTTGAGGCTCTCCCCCAATTGTCTTAGCTTGTGGATCTCCCTTGGAACCATCGCCCGCGGCCATATCAGATTGGTTTCATACGGGCAAAGTAGAGTTGCCCCCGTATCAAGGTTGGCAATACGTAAGGGAGACCGCCGGCTTATTCCGGTGGGGGGGGGTAAGGCTCTCTTCCTGGCGTACGAACGTTTTTCCATGCTTCCTGAGCGTAGTAGGCTGGATCGACCCCGGGCGAGATCGAACTTGTAACCGCTCCAGTGGTATCCGCACCTAAGACCGCTAGACCATCAACTACCTAACCTGTTGCGATATACAAAACATGATCTTCCATAGGCCGCTAAATCAGGAATCTTCAAAATGTATGAAAAATTAAACCGAATCACCCTTTACATCCTGTAAATAGCTATTTTCAGGTGCGCCCTCTGCATGGGAAAAGTGTTCGCCGCTAAGCAGGACAAGGATAGCGCCGGACAGTGGTTATCTGGAAAAGCTCCATGTCCCACTTGCAGGGCTACCTTCTGTGTTCTAGACGTTGCAATGATCAAGGTCCGCAACTGAAACCACTTGCCTATCTTCAACGTGTATAATACTTTTTGTCTACGGGATCCTCATACCAGTTTTTCTTTGTTTTTTTCAGATATTCTAATAAATATTTTATCAAACCATGTTTGAAAGGTCGTTAATGATCATGTTTTCTGTAGTTTACACCAAAAAATGGATCAGCCGTTCAGAGCTTGCCCATAGTCCATCAGAACTTGATAAACTTGAAGAACGAAAACCCAAGAGGTAGAGAAGGCTACGAAGAGGGTGCTGAGAAAAGTACTCTCCGTGCGGTACGGGACACAATATGCCTGCGTCTCGTCACCTGGAATGCTATTTCGTAGGCGCCCGCCACGCGAGCGTGTCGCGTGCGGCTGGTCTGCCGTTGTGATTGGCTGCTTCTGATCAGTGGATCAATGGAACGTACTTTCCATGCGGAGGAACCAAAGGAGGAATGGAAGCGGGGCGAAACATGGAGGCAGCGCAGCTGTGAGAGCCGCGCAGGGGCGCCATTCTTAGTCATCCCGCAGCTGTATCACCGACGTCGCGAAACACAAGCCGATTCACTATTGAGTATTCCCAATACTCTCTGCATCACCTCTTCGGGGGTTACCGTTTTTCGATGTTCTCTGCCTGTCTTCTAGTCCTCGAGCAATATGAACCGATCATGTACCTGAAGTCAATCTTTGCGACTCTCTGCGTTCTGGCTTAGGAGACCTTAGGCCGCATCATAAGGATAGCATTGCGATTCTAGGCGGCCTTCAGCCGCACTGCGGGTCTAAATTAGGTAGTTAGTGAAAACCATGTTATGTATTTTCACGCACTTTGTATCGCTTGCCCCTCTTTACGAGAACGTAAGGCAAAACCCTTGTTCTCTCACTCAGAGTTTTGAAGTTTTTTTGGATGTCGTGAACGTGGTTCTGAAAAGGACTGGCATTCCGATCTCTCTTCTTCTGGCAGTCGTTACTAAATGTTTCCTTTTTTTTTCGATTTTTTTTGAAACACGAATTTCTTAAATTTGTTAGAAATTTGCCGCCGGTGATTGCAATGTTACTATTTTCAGACGCAAATTTGACAAAAATAGTAATGCCCAATTATAAAGGCTTCAGAAGAAGAAAGTTAGATATTTATTTGGAAAATGCAAAACATGATGCCCATTTTTTCCATACTTCTGAGAAAAAAAGCAAAAATGCCCAAATTTTGACCGGTTTTGGACACTTTTCAAGTTTTTTTGTTTTTTACTCCGTTCTCGTTGGGAAATGGAGGTTTTGCCAATTGACAATGTTTCTGGAAATCAAATTTTCCACAAAACCTTTATACTTTGAGGCATTTTGGTGAAGTATGGAAATCTACCGTACCCCGGGGTGACCTACAGTAACCCCGCACCCGAAAATCACCCGAGCCTGAAAATTTAAGAATATCGTCACTAGGATAAGAACGCCATACACAACTTTTCAGCAAATTCGATTTTTGGTCTATGTCCGTCCTCTCGATTCTTACACTTTTATAAATTTTTGACCTTCTTTCGGATGACCACCACAGATTTCGAATTCCGTGGACCAAAATCGTAGTCCCCACCCCTGCTTTTCACCAAACATGGCAAAACTTGGGGCCTGCCCGTGCCAGGCCGTGCCGATAAAGTTTTGAAAAAGGGCCGGCCCGCCAAAACTTTATTTCGTTATTTGATTTTTACGCTGAAACTCGGAATTATTGTTGGATCGGGCCTCGCGGCCTGGGCCATTACAAATTTGGGAGCGGGCCGGCCCGAGTCGCTTGCTTCCCACATATCCCTTCCTGAAATCACCCTCATTCCGAAACAATCGATGATGCCCTTTTGCGTGCTCCAAAAATTTGTGTGACTTTTTTTTCAAATGTCCTTCGTCTGCCCTTTCCGTTGGCAGACAGCATCTGATTTCGTAAAAAAAGGGCGTTTGGAGAAAAGCGAATGGCGGTTTGGTACGGTGACGTATGCGCAAGCTTTTTTGCGTCTATGAGAGAGTGCCTGAAAGGGATTTGAACCACCACAAAAGACGCTAGAGTTAGCGCAACCGGCGCAGAATCTCGAGTTTTGTGGGCTGTATTTCTGTCTCAAGAGCTCTTCTTTTTCAAGAGTGATATAAACTGATTTAGAACTTGTGCTTGGTCAAGGAGACAGAGGCGCCAGTTGATCTCATGGAGATGCCAGTGGAGATCGCTAGTAACCATGCCGAATCGGAGACTGCTCATAAGATGGTCAGCCCCAAAAACGGAGTGATTTTTCTCGGAGGGATCATCGGACAGGGATCATTCGGAAAGGTATCAAAAGCCAAAAACACCAAAAATGTCCAAGTTAAGGTCCGCTGGGGGATTGTCGCTGACACTGGAACCAACGTTGCTGTCAAGATCGTGAAGACTGTGGATGCCCGTGAAAAGCTTTCTGTGGAGAGAGAGGTTCATCTGTGGAGCATTCCACCTATAATTCCAATTTAGATCACGTACTTTGAGAGGGTCGAGGAGAGACGCTTGAGGTTCACCGGAATTCCCAAGTTTATTGAAGCCTTCAATATCGGCAGGGATTGCACTTGCCTTGTGCTGGAACTGCTTGGACCCAGCCTTGCGGACACACCCGGCGTCGCTTACCCCAACGCCGCCATCAAGCACATCGGTCTGCAAGTGAGTTTTTGGGGCATGATTCTTGGCTTTTCCCTTTTTAAGCAAGAAGAAAGTTTACCGGAGAAGAAAGTTTTCCGGTGTGAAATGTTTGTGTTGGCCAGTTGGCAAAATCATTGTGTCCGTTATTTTTTTTACAAACAGTTTTCGGGAATGTGGTTTTTAACTTCTGCGTGTACGGAGGGTTTTACTTCGCGGCCGGGACCAAACGCCCAAGTGACCCAAGTTTGCCTTGGTTTTTTAATACATAATTCATGGTAGAAACAAAATTCTTGTTCTATACTAATGAAAGACTTAGAAAGACCTAATTTATGGGCCGGTCTTTTGCATTAGGTCAACCTGGTGATTCACAGGCACTCAATTAGACCCTTAAAAAAGCTTTTTTGCATGTTTTCTATAAAAATGCGCAGTTAGCGCGTCCTGCGCGGCTGATGAAGAAAAGCGCTTTTTTGCAGTCATTGAGCCCCGGTTGCGTAGAATTTAGGCATCAATAAGAATAAGAAACTTCACCGGGACCAATTTCGCTGTCATAATGGCCCATCCTGTTAATCCTATTCGCAGTTGGCAAACTCGTTGTATGCTTTGTTTGTGAAACTTCTTCTCAATATAAGAGTTTCATAAACCACGAACTGATACACAATGTATTTATTAGGCAGTGAAACAGAATCAGACACACATAATGACTTTTTCAGGTGCTCGATGCCCTGTCCTACCTCCACTCCATTGGCATCACCCACGGAGACGTCAAGCTGAGTAACTTCTGCACCACCACTGACGGGAGAAACGTTAAGGTTAAGGAACCAGCTTGCAAAGATTCAAAATCTTTTCAGCTCATTGATCTGGGTTGTGCCATCAACACTGCCTACCTTCAGGAGTACTGCCTTGACGCCAAGCTTGTCTCCATCCCCTACCGGTACCACATTAAACGGCCCATTTTGATATATATCTTTTAAGTCCTCCTGAGGTGCTCTACGGGCTCCCCAAGTGCAGCAATGTGGATATTTGGGCGGCCGGGGTGGTCTTGTGCCACCTGTTCAGCGGGTCGCTCATGTTCCCAGCTCTGAGTGAAATTGACCTTGTCAAGTATGTAAAAGTACCAATCATGACACAGTTTGTTTAGCTACCACTTCATGACGGACCTCATGCCGTACAACTTCACGGACACCACCATGTACGAAGATTTCTTCACCCTGGACAAGAGAACGGTAAAGAAATTGGACAATATGAGAAATGTTCCCGTTTTTTAGGTCCGTTTCCAGCCCTTATCCAATGGCCAACGGTTCCACCGCGGAATCGCTCCGTTCACGGACATGAGGGATATGAAACTCAAGAAGGTGTCCGATATTCTCCAGGTGAATTCTTAATCATGATTAACGTAGTTTTTCTGACTAAGAAACATGTTTTATTCTGGGTAATTTCATCTCCCTTCCAGGGGTTAAGGTTTGGGAAAGTTGTGGTTCACTACTAAGGGCGACGAACAGGGCCATTGTTGGGTAAAACGTAACTTCGGCCCTCAGACTTTAACCAAAGCTTAGGGTACCTAAGGGAAAAGTTTTTCTGACTAAGAAACATGTTTTATTCTGGGTAATTTCATATCCCTTCCAGGGGTTAAGGTTTGGGAAAGTTGGTAAAAAGTCTGCTCAAATACTTGTCATGGCATTTATCCTTGAATTCTAAGTGTACTTCTTTCTTAGCCTGTCCTAAAACCTATATTAGAAATTTCAGTTCGGAATCAATGCCCGTTACAACATCTCCCAGCACGATCCTGTGGACCTCCAGTTCGTCCAGGTCATCGAGCACATGCTTCGCCCCGAAGCAGACCATCGCTGCAACGCTCTTCAGGCCCTGAACATGTCGTTTTTCCAGTAAGGCCTTATTTACTCAAAGACAAGATTTTTTTAAGGTCCCCTTAAACTGTCCACTAGAAATCCGTCTCATGATGCCACATTTGGGTTCCTCATTGACGGGTATCTCTTACCCCCACTCCCTTTCGCTTTGTGTCATTCACTTACAATAAATATGGATTTCTAAATGCCGATAAAATGAAAGCTTTGGTTAGCCACAACAGGTACACGTGAAAGTTTTCCTTCCTAATTTATAAGACAGCTACATCAATGTACTTTCGTCCCATTCATTGGATTCCCATTCTTTTCATGTGGAGAACGATGGCACTTGTGAATCTGGGGGCGTCCACCGATGACTCATTACAGACGGTTTGCACTCATTGTTTAGCAGAATAATCATAGTTTATGTGGATGCCTCGCAGGATTTCCATGCGCCAGCAATGACTCAGGGGAGCAGTAACATAGTAAAATGTTCAATGCAGAAATAGTTTTCGTTCGGCGGAGAAGCCCAAAGCATTACCTTTTGCTCAATGCTGTGTTCCAATAGGCGCCGTAGATGGCGTAACTTTGTGTGCGCCACCTTCTGGTTTTCCTATAACTTCAGCAAGAAATTTGTTTATATGATTTTTTCATAAAATTTGCTTTATGAGACTGCCAATTTGGAATATCTGGAGCCTGATCGCCAGGGATATGTTTCGGTGTGCGATTTGCTGTATGTTTTTTAAATGAAAAGGTCTACTAAATTGCCAAGTAATAAAGGTCCTTGACAGCACAAGAGAAGTGAACAAATACTGTGTAATTATCTGCTACCTGCTCTAAGTCTTTATCTCTGTATGTACCTGGGGAGGAATACCGCATTCTGCCCTTTTTCTGTTTTTTATTTGTAGGCCACGCCCAAACAGACCACCCCACTCCTATAAAACGGCTCTATGTCTTAGCCTCTGAAGTACATCGACATCCAACGGCAGTGGCTCTACGTTCTCTGCAACCACCAGTCGCTCACAAAACGCCTGATATTTCTCAATTACGCAGTTACCCATTCCGCCAGGTGTAGTCTGGCTTACTCGATTGCGCTATCTCTCACTAGCAGATAGTGTTTCCAGTAAGCCAGACATCAATTGGCATTTGCTCCCTATTTCTGAGCCAGGCTCGAGAAAGGGCCAATTTCCGAGAAATACGTTATTCTGTGCGTTTTTTCCCGCTTTTTTGCAAACAGGAGGTTTGTAGTAGTAAGCCAGTCATGTTGTAAAGGTGCGCTCTAATGTTGAAGAAGGTATTCTGCAAATGAGAACTTCCATTATGTCGCTGTCGGCAAAATTATGCCACTATTTCAAATATGACAGGAGTGCGAAAAAATGCAGATGCGTGAAATGCAAATGATGTGTGACTCATTTGCAACGGTATGCATCAGTTGTGTGGGAGAAACATAACAATTTTCGGTTGATCCGCCAGTCGGCTATGACGCAGCCGAGAGGGATTTGAGGATACGACATCAGAAACATTGGGAGCTCTTGTAAATTTGCAGTGTAGCTTTAGCTAGCTGTAGTTGAAAGTGCAGATGAACTAATAAATGGCCAACCAAGAAATATCACACTAGAATTTACTTATCATTTGCGTAATAAGCAGTTTAAGACACAGTCTTTATAATTTTCGACCTGAATGCCAATGGTAGCGTCATAAAATCAGTTTTTGTCTTCAAATTCCCTCAAGTTTTGTGAAAGTTTAACCCCATAAGGATTATACATGGTTCCCGACTCGGATTTTGGATATCGATTTTTTGGGCTTGGATGACGTCATCGAGTACTGTAGTCCATATCCCCCCTGCATTAAAAAGCCCTATTGCCCAATTTTATTGGAGTTCAATTATCCGATAGTTGTGTGCACATTGCCTGCGAACTCGCGTTAAAACGTTTTTTCTTGTGTTAGCCTTTTTACCAGGGAACCCCTTTTTTGGATTTATGAATGGATGGAATAAGGGAGTGATGAACGGTCATTGGCGTGAGCACCCTGGCTGAAAACATAAAACCCAAACTCTAATTCCAGTTTGTGGTTTTAAGTTCTCAAGCAGGAATACCCACTAATTCCGGGCGGAGTAGAGGGATGAGGGAAGAAGGGAAACTGATGATGATTGCTGGGGCACAATAGCTGATACGAGGTCTTTAAAATATGTTGATGGCTAGTTGGGCGTGTCTCTGATAGTGCCTAATTCTCTCTCAATTGATGGTCAATAGTCCTTATGGGCCACGCCCACCCCACCGTTCGCCTATAAATACAAGCTGTAATCCCCCGCCTGCAATGTTAAAACTGAAATTCTGCAAACGTCTTCCCCACGCAGCAAAATCACCCGAAAAACCGAGTATTCGAGGGATTCGTGATCCATTCGGGAAACTGCTTCTTCGTCACTCAATGGAGCAGTGAGAAGTTTCGGTTTCCTGAATGTAATGAACCTTGACAATCGGTTGCTTCTAAACATTAGCGAGTAGATTCTGATAGATTTGTTGGTGGTTCCAAGGCTATTTTAAGCTTGCGATTTGGAAGATAAGTGTGAGATGGGGGCTTACAAGCAGTATATTCTGGAACACCAGTAGCGAAAAGTTAGCTGTGAATTTTAAAACTACGAGATTTAGTGTTCTAGGTTAGGGCTGGACGGTGAGGGCGACTGACAAGGTTAGAACTTCCATCATTCGCACCTGGCTACAGCGAATCTGTCACGTCGCTTCGTGGAGCAACAACAAAATGATCTTCCGCTTCTTAGTCTGCAAATTCGGGCTGTGATAATAGCCCCAATGTTTGCACTTTCGTCGATTTTGGTTGGCCGTGTCCAAAGGAACCATCACCTACTGAAGTTTGATATGATGCTCAGCAGTACCACAACAACTTCTGCGGTTCGGTCGTCAGTCATTTTACACGGCATTCTCTTTTAAACTTTGGAGCCTCAACCAGGAAAGACAATTTGTGATTCAAATTTCCAAGAAGGAAGATCTCCCGTTTAAAACGATTTCACATTGTTCAGTAGAGTCCTGCTTACTCTACAATTGGAAAATTGAGCTATATAAAAAATTCATTGTGACTTCATTCGTAAGTGCCTTATGCTTAGGATTGTTCCCCCGAGTCATGAGCGTAGTTGGGTAGTTGAGTGGGCAGAAGTGATGACTAATCCAGCGGTATGCATAAATTATGTGGAAGGAACATAACAGTTTATGTGATTCAGCGACAGCGATATCCGGCACTCTGATATGACACAGAGACTGATCAGTGAACAATTGAGATCGGGGGGTAGGTTAAATTGTGTGAATCACAGAGCATTGTATAAGAAGTTCTTACGAGAGAGATACACCACGGCGTCTTGTTATATACTCCTCGCCCACGGACCTTTCCTAAAGTTTCGATGACCTGCACATCTAACGGGCGAAATAGTGTGAAAGTCGCGGAGACGCAGACAAAAAGCCGCTTGTTTCCCGCTGCCGGCTAGGAAAGCCCGCTGGGCGACGAGTATAATTGGAATCGGTCGATTGGGCAATGTTGAGAAACCCTAGGACTATGTTAATCGTTTTCAGAAAGGTTCAACTCTGCTCCATTTTCGAGGCGATTTTCATTCTTTTAATCACCGAGAGCGATCAAACAGAAATCTTAGTAAAATAGGCGAGTGGTCTAAGGCGCTCATCTCGATATGTTGTTTGACATGGCACAAGTTCGACTCTTTTTGAGACAACTTTTATTGCTTTTGTATATTTTAGTCATAAGTATCCTTCTAAAATCTGGAACCAGATATACAAACCTTGCTAATAATACGAAATTGAAGTCAAGTTTGCACTTTCTGAATACAGATTTGGGTACCACTAGGGGTCCACAACATTGCCCAAGTAACTAAGGTTGATGATATCATGACGCCTTGGTGCATCTCCCATAACCATAGGGCATATACAGAAAACATATTCCCGAAATGACGGACTGAGCCTCAACAAAGTGGCTTCTGAACTGAAAATCGCCCGATCCAGTGTCCAGAAGATTGTGAAGAGCGAATTGGGACTCCGATCGTACCGACTGCTGCAGGGACAGACGCTAACGGACAAGGCTATGGAGAACAGGCTCGTGAGAGCGAAGAAACTGCTGAAGCATCTGACACCTCGCCGCCTCGAAAACGTCTTGTTCACGGATGAGAAGGTTTTCACCGTTGAGGTCGCCAAGAATTCCCAAAACCACCGTCAACTGCTCTCTCCTATCGACAGACACTCTGGGAAACGCCGAATTCGTACGAGGACCCTGTTCCCTAAGTCTGTCATGGTTTGGGGAGGGATTACCTCCACTGGCAAGACTCCTCTGGTTTTCATCGAAAAAGGAGTGAAGATCAATGCCGACTACTACCAAGGAGGTCCTGAAGAAGGTGGTGGAACCCTGGTGCTCGCAGAACTATCCTGGAGGGGATATGATCCTTCAACAAGACTGGGCGCCCGCACATGGAGCGAAAACCACAATGGCCCTCTGTGACAGCCTGTTTCCTGGACACCTGACCAAGGATTTGTGGCCCTCGAACTCGCCGGATCTCAACCCGATGGACTTTTCTGTATGGAGCGTTTTGGAAGCCAAGGTGTCGACGAAGCCCCACCACAGTTTGGACTCTCTGAAGCGTTCCCTGGTGAAGGCATGGGACGATCTCGACGACGACTACCTGCGGCGAACCGTGCTCTCCTTGAAGAAGCGTCTCGCTGCTTGTGTCAAAGCCAAAGGAGGCCACTTTGAGCAATTGCTTGTTTAATCTGTTGAAAATATTGTTTGTTGTTAGAAAATAAACGTAGTTGGAACAATATCTCGTGTTCTGTCGTTTGGGGGTTCATTGAGTTTGGGACCGAACTTTTCGGCCACCCTGTATATGGGGTGGATGTGATATACATAATCATAATCATATTTCATGCCTAGGCTCGTACGGTTGTTCCTTCGCCGTCGCTTTTCTAAAGCTTGAATTGATAAAGTTGAAGTATATTCGGCGAAGAATGACGTTTTCCTAACCAAACAGATATCGTATCCCCATCCCATTTACCAAAAGAATGTTCAAGAGCAGCCAAGGCAACTTGGTGTGATTTTGAAAATGGCAATCATGAAGGAACCATCCAAAAATAAAATTACACGATGGCCTAGAGTGAAACATTTCGATTTTCTAATCGCTTAACCTGCAATGTTCTTTTTCTGTGTTTGAATTGGGCGCCAAAACTGTAGTGAATCACCGCCCATTTGCAAATGCCCCGCCCACAAACTGTCAACTGTAACCATTGTAAACAGTCCGGCCGTCCACTCCAGTCGCTCTCCCGCACAGCAATAGAGCTCTCCCTGCCCCCAGAGTTCCATCGAAATCGCGATTTTGCAATACTTACTCTACCTGACAGCCGTCGGTTTCACTTCTGCTACTCCACTAATTATAATGTTGAGTGCCGCAGCAAAACCAGACGGATGAAGGTGCCTTCCCTAAACCCCCAATCCCCTGAAGAATGTTGTGGGGGTCATCTTAATGTATGATGACCCACAAACATTTTTCGCTGGATTGTGGTTACAAACCCTACCAATCAGCTGATCCAACGAGCCCCAGTTGGCCAAAAGTATATTTGTGGGTCGTCTTCGACCAAGCTACATTGCCAGTAGAAGAACAGCCATGTGGAGGTTTTCCTCGATATTCGTGATTTGAAAACAAATCTACCCAGCGCTTCGCGCTGGGTATAATACTTTTTACTAATGTCGGCAGTGCGCTTTTACATATGCTTTTTACTAACGCTCGACACGCTTTTGCGGAATGTCTTCGAGATAAACTCAGCTGACAAACGTATCCCACTATATTTTCCTTGTAACAAAATTGAGGTTAAATTAACTTTCTTAAGTAAAATAGGCAAAATACTGCAACGTGGACTAAAATTTAAAGTGAGGCAAACTGAGATAACCACAATATTTTTAACCACTGATCGTCCTATGAGTAATTTTTTTTACAACACTTTCAACCAGAAATAAACAAATGCAGTTTGTTCGGGCGAATAATAAACGAATGGTTTGCAATATGGTTTGTATAGAATGTATGACACATCATACAAAAAAAATCGCTGGTGTCAAAATCCTGTTTCTCAATCAAAGATATTTCTCTGCTTTCGTTCATTTATGGACTAATGAATGGTTAAAACAATCATGTTCATAATTTCAATGAAGTGTTCAGGGACAATTTTGTCTAAACTATCCCTTAGTCATCATAGACTTAATGCTAACAAAGTTGATAATTCACATAAACTCTGTGTTTTATCCAAACATTCGTTGATTACGTTTGGAATGAGCAGCACATGGCTACCGCCGTATCTCGGGATACAATCCACAATCAGCGCAAATCGAAAATCTTGAAAAGAGTGGAAACAAAACTTAATGTAAGCTCGTTTAGTGAAATAAAGAAATATAAAAAAATAGAAATCGTTTAAAATGTTTTAATCCGTAACCAACTGCTGTGGGGGAACCTGAAAGTTGGCCAGCTTCTAGAATGGAAATGGATCACACTACAATCCGTCTTCTGAATCGCAAATTGCTGATTTTACTGTGCCAGAGATTCCTGACATGCAACGAGTATCAGTTATAAAAGGTCCCATTATAAAAGCCATCAATATAGTAAATGTCGAGCACATAAGGAACAAACCCCAATTGCTGTCGGGCTTACTTGAGCCACTATCTGCTATGGGAGACAGTGTCCTCGAGTAATCCAGACCGCGCTTGGCGGATTGGGTGTATGGGCAAGAGGGTGGGGTTTTCAGCATTTCACAGCTTTCTGTTTTCCAGTACTGATAACTGGCTTTTCTGTTGGAAAAGCGCGGAATGGATTGCCGATGGTTGAATTGGAAGAACTGCCACCTGGCGTGTTTATTCAATCATTGGAGTTCATTTGGGCGTGTCTATGCCTGGTTTCTCTCTATATTTATGATCTATTGCTTAGTAGGCCACGCCCATTAGAAAAAGGTCTATAAAATGTCCCCCTAACAGTAGTTTTCTGTCTCATTGTGCTTCCTACTTCACTGAAGACTTCATATTCAGTTGATGATCGATTCGGTTTATCGCCGATGCGTTTTCTAATAATGTTTGTCCCTGCTATGTTCGAGAAATATTCGGAAGACTCCTCCTGTTTCACGAAACGAGAAGTGAAAAGTGGCGGTCTTCCGGATGTAACGAACCTTGACTATTGCAATTTACTCTTCCTTATTTACTACTTTTGGTTTTTAAGAAATTTGCCTATTACCTTGCGACTTATGGTACCACTATGGTTTTTTTTTCAGCTTGTAGGTTTTCTGAGCAGTTTTTTGCTAGCTTCCCCTAATGTGCCGGTCAATAATTACAGGTTTTGTTCCCTTATGTTTTCAGCTATGGTCGGAGGTAAGGTTTGGAAAGTTCTTGGGAAAGCAAGGCAACCACAATCCAGCGACGAATGCACGCCAAGTCATCATACTTCAAAATGATTTGACAACATTTGCCGAGGGATGGGGGGTTAGGAGTATCAAATGTCATCTGGACAACTTTTCTCTATACTAATGTCAAAGTAGAGGGAGAAAAGGTGTCCAGATCACAATCGGTGTGAGGGATTTTTTACCTTCGTTCCAAATTTTCTCCGATTTGCTATGTGTAGGAGGTAGAGGGCGAATGGCGGGGGCCGTGCTGCCTGATTGCAGGGCAACCATGTAGATAATGACTAGGTGGCAAGCACATTCAGAGTTGTAGGTACAACACGCGACCTCTCTATGATTAGAATTTCAGCAATTTCTGATGGGATACCTCGGCTGTACTACGTTGAAAGAATGTACAAACGAAAAACCATTTAAAACGAAAGTTGTCCTAATTTTAAACTGACAGTATAGTATTGAAACTGATTAGTAGTATTACAAGTTCTTGGTGTTTTAAATGGGTTATTAAGGAAAGAACAGGAAACATGTTGTAAAACAAATGTGCTCCAAGTGTTCTTCATCTAAGGTAGTTCTCAAATTTTGGATAAACCCTTTTAGTCAAGGAGTTTTTTTTCCTAATCACATGTCGTTTTTCTAGTTAATTTGTCCTAGTGAGTGGTATGGTTACCGTGTATAAAATAAATTACCTCTACGCATACAAACCAAGCGTACAAATTTCCTTTCTCTAAATTATGTAGTTGTGTTTGAATGGTTCATCATTAGTAGGTGCGGACAATTATCAGCTTATGCCCGTTAGCCGGTTCGGATTGTGTGCTACCTATAATTAGGTGATTTTTGAAACCTAGATAGTTAATAAAAGAAATCAAAGAAAGATAGTTGTAGTTTAAGCAGTCGCTTGGATAATTTTTTTTCTTATTCTAATCATTTTTGTTTAGAAAAGTTTAAAAATTAAAAAAGCTTATAGTAAATGTATCCTCCGTATCGCACCTAAGTGAACTTAAAAGTTTAGGTTTTGTCAAGTTAAACAAAAAAACTTAAATTTAACATTTTCAAAAACTTTGTCTAAGAAGAACAGGAAAAATAGAGTCGTACCTGATAAATCCAATTGATTGATCGCGCTGCATTCGGAGAAAAAAACATTATCTGAATGGGGAAGGGATGAAGTTGAAAAGGAATGATAACTTAAGAAAGAATAACTGTTTGGCGAAACTGGAGTACCTTCTGCCCTAATTAGTGCAGAATAGGGTCAAAGCGCATTAGTTTGGCTTTTTAACTTGACAGTATTATTGATCTTTCCAAATTACGCCATTTGTGATAAATATATGCTGTAAAATGGCTTTTTGGAACCTATTCAGAAAGCTTTGGGGTATTTTGTCACTTGGTTAAATAGTAAATTAATTTTGAAGTATTGTTATTTGTTGTAGGAATTATGCCCATGTTTGCACAAAATTCCTTTAATCTGTAGATGTCTAGAGAATGCCATTGAATATATTTTCCAGTAATCGATTTGAACGAGTTCTTTTCACTATTTTGCCCTGATAACGATATTCCACCCATAATGAAAAGCCTTTGTCGAATTTGACGAGTCACCTAAACTATTTTTGTGTTTATATATCGGAAGCAAGATATGACTCATCACATCTTTAAACAAATTCATTGTTTTTGCAGTTTTTACTGCTTATACCCAGTTTACGTAGGTCTTGGAACTGAGGAGAGGAAATTCTTTCATGTGTTTTGAACCCTTTTCTCGCCCTGTAGTGGTTTCTCTTGCTTTAATTCCCAGGAAATGTTCTTTTTTTGTTACTTATAAAGTTTTTGTTAGAAGGTTCAGGATATGTGGTAGATGAGTGGTTTTCTTCTGTATCAGTTCCTGTCGTCAGAGTGGTTTGCGCCTTGCAGCTCTTCATAAACAAAAAATCACAACCTTTATTTTCCATGAAACAAATACTCCTTATTTCCCTTTGGCGGTGTTGGACTGGATCTTTTGGATTGGGTTTTGGGGGGAAATGATTTGTTAACCCTTGCCGAAAGCTGTCAGAAGTATTTGTCCGGTCATAACGCTCATTAAGATATGACCAACACAGATACTTCTGACCGCGTTTGGCGGTGTTAGATTGGGTTGGACGGTGTTGGATTGGGAAGTGGAATGGAGGGGTATATAACCACAATCCATCGACAAATGCGTACATTAAAATGAGCTGACCCTACATATGTCGAGGGAAGGGGGTTTGGGGCACCACTTGCCATCTGGTCGACTTCCTATTCTCTACGCTAGTAGGTAAAGAAATAAAAGTCCACCAGACGGCACTTGGGTTGGGGAAGGGTTGTTTCAAAGCCCGCCTGGCAGAAGAAGTAATAATATCGTTCTATCCGAGATTATTACTACTGTTGCCAAGCGGTGCTTCAAGAAGTGTTTCGAGAGCGGACTGGAGCGTTTTCGGGGGGGGGGTGGCAGGTGGAAGGCGCCTGGCGAGGTAGGCTGGCTGATTGCAGAGCAACCAGGAGATAATGACAAGGTGGGCGGGGCACAACCTGGGATTTCTGGAACGATCGCGTGAGGTCTGAATCCAGATAATTTGCTTGCAGCGGGTAGCACAATACGGATTGCCGGTGGTGACTTTACTGGTGTAGTAATGGTTAAAACATACCTGATGGTGCCAAAACCTCAACTGTGGTCCTCGGGGTGAAATATCGTACTATGACTAACAAAACTTGGAGGTAGGATGAAAAATGTACACTGCTGCAAAAAACACAAAGTGTCCCCAAAAGAATACAGGAAACTTTATGTCACTTAACAGTTCTACAGTTCTAATGGTTTTCATTATTTGAATGTACAAGACGAATCAAAATTTCAGTTTAGCAAAATATTGCTAGTGACTCCGGTCAAAAAACCCCCTAAACATGAACGCTAATGCATTAAATGGATGATTGTTTGGATAAGGTTGCAAGGTTGTTCAGTCATTTCATACTTGGAAATATAATAACACTTGCTCTACAGTGCCCGGAAAAAGTATAGTTGAACATCGAAATTTAAAGATTTTGCAAAATCAGTTGATCTAGGGTATCTGGGATTATTGTCATTATATTCTACTTGGTAGAAAACTCCGGGAGTCATTTTATCATTCTTTCTAATTTGACAATTAAGCTAGCAAGATTTTAGAATCTTAAAACTTTGACAAACTGATTGTTGGATCGGCCAAAACAGAAATCGATTTCTGAATTTCGAGGGAAAACTCGTTGAAAAGGCTATTACTCAATTTTTTCAAATTTCGGATAGGATATCTGACGGGAAATATGAAGAAACATTTCCATACATGCCTAATTGTTTTTTTTTTGTTGCAATTATACAAAAACCATATCAATGGCTGCAGATGGTTTTTTTGTCCACTTTCTGGGGGGCCTATGCTTTTTGCGATTGCGTATTTTTGATAATCGTGACTTTCATCAGCATTTGCAAAAAAAAAATGGACAAAATTACTCCTGGGGTATTCGACTAAGTGGAATATAATCCCACTAACCCCAAATACACTAAGTCAACTGATTTTTCAAAACCTTGAACAGGTGCCCCTGCACTTTTAACGGCTAGTATGGAAAATAAACTTTCTTTACTTTTAACGGGCACTGTATTTGTACAGTTTGAAATTACCTAAAGACAAAACCCTTATGTGTATTAGCTGTGTGATGTTCAATGTTATGCTTCAAAGAGCAATGGTTAACAGGCTATATGAATTTTGCTAAGCATAAACTGAGCCCTTACTACTTTTGGATCATACGGACAAAACGTTTGTAAAAAACCACAACCTTCTTTAGCCCTACACTAGTAAACCCCTTCTGAAACACAATTTAGCCAAATATGAATGCAGCTGCAGTATTTTCTCAAGAAGATGTTTCCTACTTTCTTTATAAGAGGTGATCTAAGGCAACCTGCACATTCAAAACAGTATGAGCCTGCCCTCAAACATAGTAACCTGCCCAATGTCTAAAAACCTCATTTTGGAAACTACCTTATTTGGGCACCCTCATTGGCACTTTACCTCCCCTCTTCCCATTATCTGAAACTCATCTCAACGTGTACTTTGTACTGCACATTCGATGCACTTTTAAATTGCTGATTTTCACGCACGCAGGTTTGCTAACGAGCTGTTGTGCTCATTAGTGGGCGCTTGGTAGCTGATTGATCATGTGAAGTGTGGCAGATGAGGATTATTATCAGCTTATGCTGGTTAGGCGCCCAATTCAAACGAAACCTACAACCATCCTGGGGTTGCTAATTGGCGAGATAGTAAAGTCGAAAGATCGGTCAACTGCAAAGTTGTGCTGTACGATTGAAGAGAAATGAATTGGAGAGACAAAATCTGGGATATTTGGGCATATTCGACAACGGTATGTTGCCATTATGGGAAGCAACCTTGCTTTACTTTCCCCTGGTGTAGAATTCACGAAAAACATAATAATCTTCAGTTTGCATAACAAAACATATATCTTTATCATCCTTGCGCATCAATCATGATGCCCAGAACGGGATGACAAAGTAGAGAGCCAAACTGCTCACAAGAATTTGGCTTCACTACCTAGTCAGCCCATTAGGGTCGATGATGCGGGGAAAAATTTCTTCTAGTCTACAGTTCTGCTCAGTAATTGTCCTTGGTTACTTGTCAGAATAAGTATATCCAAGGCAATCACTGGGCAGAAAAGTGGTAAAGGAAGAAAAAGGGAGGCAGAGAAAAGTTATTTTGCTGCTGTAGATACGAACGGTGGCTGACGGTAGAGCGATGTGGGACTGTCCAACCGTGCGTTTATATACACATAGGGGGCGGAGCTACTGTCAAACAGTTTCTAAACCTCTCGTTCACTAACTGTCTTTCACTTCTCTATATCTCTGTTTCTCTCCTCGGTTCACCATCTTTCTTTTTCTATCGCGCCTAAACTACTAACCTACGATTGGGTAGGCAAAGGTGGAATGGGTTAAAAACCGTGGTTTGTGTAGGTGACTGATTACAAAAACAATAAGATAATCAGTTCTGAAATGCAGATCAACCGATCCCTTCCTCAATATACCGAGCAAGGACCACCACTTTCAGTGAGGTGTCATTATCTTTGCATATATTAGATAGTTTGGGTGTGCTGGTTAGCAACTTTGCGTATAAGGCAAAGTGAGTCATTTTGAGGAGAGAAAGCGGGAGAAAGATCGGTAAAGTTGAAAAAATGAGGGAAGGGTGCCAAAATGCGTCCGAGAACCGCTCTGGCGCAAAGCGCTCGGTCGCACTTTGGTACTCGATCCGAACGTTCACGCATTAATATACGTAAGATAGCGAAACAGCTTTAATGGCGACGACTGCTTTAATCCAATGTCGCAAAGTGCTCCTGAGGCGGTCGAATACAGAAGTCACAGACCCGAGAAGAGGGTTTTGACGTCTGGTGTTTGTACTTTAATTTCTTTAAGCCTGCATACTCAACAGATGTGGTGCACAAGCCACAACCAAAACGTGGGTAGGTCAAATATAAGTATAAGACTAATAAAGTTCAACTATTCATCATTCAACGCGTGTAAACTACCATAGTTGTTTCAAAGTTGGAGTGGAAATTACAAAATTGGGTAGTCAAAGAAAGCAGGTTTCTTCTCCCAGCTCCTTCTCAACCATTTCATTTACTTGTGTTTTTGAACTTCTTTACAAGCCCACGAATATTTAACTTTTCTACATTCAAGACCCGTATGTTGATGAAAGTGCATTTCCAAGCGCGACGGCAGCACGTTTATGCAATTCGTCACCCGCCTATCCAAACTATCCCGATAAGAGTTGGATATACCATGATGAATCATCTTATCTTGATCCACCCCCACACTCAACTTTGTTTGGTTTTGTATAAACCGTGTAGGCTTGCCAACGGTTATATTTCACTATTGGTATGTAGTACGGAATATGTTTTTCGAATTTCTAACTATAACTTGGTTAAAATCGCAGTATCCTTTGCCATTTGTTAGAAGCTTGTGCTCTATCATTTTTACCCGAAGACAAAAAAGCAAGGAAAAGAAAAAGCAGACACCGGGCGACCTTAGTCACCCACGATAAAAACCCCCTCGAACCCACGTGAACCTCCTACGTCACTCCCAAGCACTTATATCTCCCATTCAAATGTAAGGCACTACATTTATTGTGAAAGATATACAAGGCAAGGTGCGGTGGATATGACTGCAACTAGAGGTAAGAATAACACGTACACGGGTAAATGCAATGGATCAGGAGGATCCGGAAGGCAGGTAACAAGCGACTTCTTAGAACATGGCACTGCTGCAACTTTTCTTTGGATACTGGTAACTTTTCAGAGTTACCGGAAGTAGGGGAGGTCGAGGGCATCAGAGGCGCTGCAGCGGAGGTCGGCCTCCGGGATGAGCATGATCTCCATAGCCTCAACGAACTGCATGTCCTCAGGGTCGTTCGGGCGGGGAATTGGGTTGCGAAGACCGTTGTGGCCGAACTAAAAACACATGACGTAATCAAGGAAAAAAGGTTTCAAAAACAAGGCGTACTGTATCTGACCAGGTTGAAAACAAGGGAGAACCCCACGGCCTTTGATCTTTGTCAACAATACAAGGACGACCGTGAAAGATAGGTTTGGAAAACACGGGAAATAAACTAAAGTTATATGTAGCTAGCGCCAAATTGGAATCCTTCCAAAAACGGCCTTAATGCAGAATTCGTGCAACACGCAGATGAAAAAGCGGGCAAAAACCGAATACGTAGACAAAAAAGGGTTTTTTCTGGCCGATTTTCGTTTGGCGATGGCTATATGTTTCATTTTGAACTGAAGTTTTCAAAGTACCGTATCGGTGTAAGAAAGCATAGGAAATTGAATCACTTTATTGCATATTTGGGGGAAAATTTTGTTAACCCCCAGCCAACTCAGTTCCGCCCCCCCCCCCCCCAAGCCGCTCGGTTGACCCCCCAGCACCCCACTTCAGGTGCCGATTAGGTAATTCAGATAAACATTCCATCAAATTCATTCAAGCCCCCCTTATCTGAGTATCCTATGCCTGACGCTTTATTGTAAACAGCTAAATTTACGATTTTAGGATTTTGAATTTTATTTCAATTTAATTTTTATTTTTATCCTTTTTATTAGTGTTATGTTTAGTTAAAATCAATTAATGTGATTTACCTAATTTAGTTATTTACATTACTAAAATCGTATTATGACATTTTATCGTATTATTACGTTTTCCTCATCTGAAGTACAAACCATGCGCATTTGTTATTGATTAAACTCTATTTTTTTCCAGTTTTGGCTAATTGACTCAGGAATTTACCTATAAGAAGGGGGTTTAACTGAACTATTCGTATGGGGGGTCATAACTGAATTATACAGGGATTTTTTCCGAATAAGATCCGGGTAGAGTAGACTAGTAAGGCTCCCCATTTCAGTGGCTGGGTAAAACAAAATTCAGATAAACGCCTCAGAATACAAATTTCAGTTACGCCCCCCCCCCCACCTACGGAAAAAATACAAATTCGCAAAAAAAAAAGCGGCTTAAATGAATTTTTCCCCATATTTTCAAGAATGCTTTGGTTTCTTACCATTTAACAACCCGGTGCGAAAGGATTTTGACAATTGGGTCCTAACGCGATGGCCAGCGATATTTCAAAAAGAGAGGGTTAGGTTGCAAATAAACGAAGCGAAAGATGAAAAGTCATTTTCCGCAAGGGCCCCTATTGTTTACTGCAAAGTTAAAAGTGTCAGTTCGACACATTGTCAAAAAACGAGCACGCGTGACAGTATCTAAACTTTAGAACACAGTTTACCGTTTAGAATGTAGTTTTTTTTGTAAAATGTTCAAACGAAGATCTTACCTTGACGATATCGGCGATGGTGCTCAGTTCCATCTCGCGCTGGTCGATGAAAACATCGAGGCCCCTCTGCTGACGCTCGAAGTTGTTCAGGGGACGGTAGCGCACCTAAATTTCTATGTTTCTCTGGATGATATAGTTAAAATACCCCATCCTTGTCCGAGATGTTGAGCTCCCTGAAGAATGTTCCCTCGTTCGCATTGTAAGGCACCAAGTTCATGATGAAGTGGTAGCTAAAAACGAACTACAGTAATAATCTGGTGAATTAACGTACACAGCGAGGTGATACTTGTCCAAGGTGGGGAACATCTCGCGCCCGCTGAAGAGGTTGCAGAAGGAGACAGCCGCGCTCCAGATATCCACCTTCTCACAGCGCGGCAGGCCGTAGAGCACCTCAGGAGGGCTGGAATCAAACTTTTCATTTGAACCCTATGGGTAAGTTTTACCGGTAGGGCACCGAGACCATGTCATTGTTGCCGCCCTCCAGACTGAGGAAGCGAGTGTCGCGGGCAGATCCGAGATCCACAAGCTGAAAAACGTTTTGTATAGTAAAATCAAAAGAATTGTAAAACCTTGATTTTCTGCTTATCAGCGAGAGTGGTGCAGATGTTACTCAGTTTCACGTCTCCATGGGTGATGGAGATTCCGTGGAGGTAAACGAGGGCGGTCAGAAGCTGAAATTTTAGATTTTGTGCGTATAACTGCTACCAAGTGGAAATCATTCCATAAGCGGCTATAATTTGGACAAAAAGCGGCTATATTATGACGAAACTCTGGGCGAAGCGCTAATGCGCAGATGTAAACAGCTTTTTTGTGGCTGGCGCCCACCGATTTTCGAATGCACTGTTTCTTCAACCCTTGCAAATTGTTTTCTTGAAATTCTTTCAATCTCACAGGTCCGTTTGTTCTAAAAGTGTAAATATTTTTTTTACAATTTCTCCATCGGCTAACTTTTGTGGCAGCATCTCGAAAAAATCCCTCTTAGAAACTGCATTAGAAAACTTTTTTGTCGCAAAACGGCTCAATTTTAAGGTAAACCCCTTTTTAAAAGCCTGTTCACCTCAGTCTTGCAGTTTTAACTCCCATACCGAGTCTTTTACCTTCCTGCGCTAGAGTCCGAAAGAACGATTTCAGATCACAGTTTTACGCAACGGTGACCCGTTAAACGGGCCAAAACAACCATTCACTTTTAATGTTTCATATTTTATTGAAGATTTAGAAGGTTTGTAGTCTAGTATCAAAGAAGCGCATTTCCTTTCGAAGGGCCACAAGTTCGATCCCGCCCCGGTTCCACCCTACACTCAGGCCTGGTACATTTGGATAGAAGGATAAAAGTATCTATTCAAATGGTACGCCTAAAAACCGCTAGCACTTGGGGAATAGAGCTTCAATGTTTAGTAGGTGGCTTCCAGCAGACCCGTCAAGCCTTAGCACTGAGGGCTTGACTGTTGGCGCACAAACTCAAAAAATGAAGTCTAGCTTCTCTGTAGCGCACTAATATTTTTACGGAACTTTTTTGATCCTATGATTTACATTTGGAAGATCCTACTTTTGCAACATGGGACATTACACGTCAAGCATGCCCTCTACCCTATGGTTAGAAAAACCCCACCTGGTATCCAATGTTCTTGATATAGGCGTTGGGGTGGGCGATGTCGTAAGTGTGATCGAGGCTGGGTCCGAGGAGCTCCAACACGAGGCAGGTGCAATCCTTTCCGATGGTGAAGGATTCAGTGTAGTAGGGAATTCCGGTGCACTGCCAGCGCCTCTCCTCGACCCTCTCAAAGTACATGATCTAAATTAAAGATTATCATAGGACTACTTCAGATTAACCTCGCTCTCCACCGAGCTCTTCTTACGGGTGTCCACAGTCTTTACGATCTTCACAGCAACGCTCTTTTCGGTGTCGGCAATGAGTCCCTCACGGACCTGAACATGTACATTTCTGTCGTTTTTGTGTATTTCTACCGTTCCGAACGATCCCTGTCCAATGACCCTTCCGAGAACAATGACTCCATTTGTGGGGCTCTTGATCTGTCGGGCAGTCACCGCCTCGGCGTGGTTCCCAGCGGTCTCCACGCGCGTCTCCATGAGTTTGTAGAGCGAGTACAAGATCTAAAACCTTGTTTTATCAAGAAGATCATGAGCAGAAGTTTCATAAATGGGTGTGGAGGTTTGCGCCTGCGGGCCTCGGCCGCAACAACAACACTGTTTCAGGGGGCGGGACGTTTCCTTAACCTCACCGGTCCCTCCCTGTTTTCAAATCAGGCAAATAGGCGCGAAGAGGAATCGTTCACTAAAGGGGTTCTACCTACATCATTGAAGAATATGCACTGTGTTTCAAGGTTCTGAAAACAGGATTAACTCAAGCGGAAACTGGTGGCATTGTGTGTTTTTCAGGAACTCTGGAATGATTCCGTATGAGATACTATACAACTTATATGTAAGACATCTACACCATATATCTTAGGCAAGAATTGCTTGAAAATTACCAGAAGTTAGTGAGGAAAAGGCGTAGTTCTATGCGCCCAGACATATCGGCGAGGCGCGTGACCTTTTTCAAAGGGCAAGCGCAAAAAATCTCGCAAGACACCCTGACTGGTAAGGGTACTGGCATTTTGACGTATATAACAGCCTTTCAATCACTGAATGGTATCGTTTTTATATGTATGTAAGTCTCATCAGTCTTTCCATATCTATTTTACTTTTATTCTCATATGACTATCTCAATTCTATGCTAGCCTCGATCAATTTGTCTTTATCCTTTGAGTTAAACTAAAAAACACGATGTCTCTTATATCTCATTTCCTATCTCTCTGTGTCTCTGTGTCTCTGTGACTCTGTGTCTCTGTGTCTCTGTGTTTCTGTGTCTCTGTGTCTCTGTGTCTCTGTGTCTCTGTGTCTATGTATCTGTGTCTCTGTGTCTCTGTGTCTCTGTGTCTGTGTGTTTCTGTGTGTTTCTGTGTCTCTGTGTCTCTGTGTCTCTCTCTCTCTGCCTTTCTCTCTCTCTTTCTCTCTCTATTCGTACTTCCCGCGTTTTCTCTCTTTCACTGAATCTCTCCTTCCTCTTTCTCACTTTCTCTACTCTAGTGTCTTCTCTATTTTCCTTTCTTTCTATTTCTATCTTTCTCTCTCTATCTGTCTCACTCTCGTTCCCTAGACCTCACTCATCTTGCGTATATTGTTAATCTTCCTTTCCCTTCTCCCGTTCTGTCTTTTTTCGCGTCATGTATCTCTTTTTTCGCGTCCTTTCTCTCTCCTCTCTAACCCTCTCTCTCTCGCCTCTGGTTTCCTCTCTAACTCCCTCTTCTCTGCTTTGTTTTTTTCTTGACAGGTGAGAAGCTCATGTTGTGCATTTCTCCCGCTTACATACACCATTGGACCGCATGGTTCATGTAACGTCTTGCCTACCGTATACCCTTCTCTCTAGTGTGCTCCCATTCTTGTCAACAGGGCCGTGCTGGCTTGCACGAGCCCAGCTGTGCGCGAGAGAGGCGTTCTCAACATGACGAAACGACGACGCACCCGAAAAACTCAGCCCAGGAGAGAAAAAATTGTTGTGCTGGAACCGTTGTTTGCGAGTGGTGCGTCTTTGATCTGTAGGCAGCTGTTTTGCAGATGGGGGAATACCATCGCGTTCAAGGGTATTTGGACAGTCCTTCTAAATTGGGGAACAAGCTCGCTCATTTACTGATAACCATCTAATTACTTCTAAAGTTATTGAAAGCCTTCAAGAATAAGAAAAACCCCCAAAATGCCTTTTTTTGGGAACTACATGGCAAAAGTTTGATCCGGACGTCCGGTTATCTGGAAAAGAACCAGAATCAAGTGTTTTTTCGCGCATTATGTTTGGTGTAGAATTCAAAAACTCAAATACCAACTTTTGTGTATGGATTGGTAGAAATCAAGCATTCTTTGCTAAATGGCGGTTTTCCACAAATTTTCAGCAATTTCCGGCAAGTTCGTCTCAGCTCCGCTAAATTTTGCTCTTGTAGCTAGTTTTGCAATCATTTCTAGACAGACATTGGCACAAATTTTTGCGCAAGCCGCTCTACGAACGCAACATCCTCGCAGCCTTTTCGCGACAGCTGCGCAGAGTCTTGCACTTTTTGTGGTTTCCCGGTCATAAAACATCGACCCTTCAAAGTCAGTGATGCGCTATATCTTGCTTTGTGAAACTTTTGGGGAGGGTGTGCTGAGGGTCCCAATGACGTCATGTTAGTCCCAACGGACACCGGTAGACCACTCACGAAGATTCACTCTCATTTTTAACAAAAGGGGGCTGCGTTCAGGATATTGCGCAAACTTTCGCCTCATGCCTGCTCAGAGTAACAGAAATCTGTCACTACTTTAATACATTTACTGCATAACGGATAAACCGTAATTGTAAACCGAGTAAATCTTAAAATTATATAAAAGGATTTCAGAATACTGTATGAAACAAACAAAAGTGCGACGGCGTTTGTCTTTGGCGCATGTGGGTGACGTAAGGGAGGAGGAGCCGCGGGGTGACTAGAGTTCGCGGCGCTGGCGCCAATGCGAGAATTCAAAACCGACGGTGTTGTTTCAGTCGGAACAGAGAACGGAAACGAGGGAAGTTTTAAGGACGAAATGTGAGCATTTCGGTCATTTTTGAACAATTTGGGTTAATAGCGTTTGATCTCAGATTACACTGAATTCAATATTCGGGCCAGACGAAGGGGCAGAATACAACGCCCATTAAAGTAAAACAAATGTTCTAATATTTTCCTTCTTTTCTATCCCCGCATGTGGTTTCTCTTTTTCGAAAGTATATATTATCCCTCTGTATTAGTGTCTTCGTCTTTTTCCTTCGTTCAATTTCCTGTCCACTTTCCTGTCGCAAATGTGTTTGGTTTTCTACTCTGTCCGGGAGTTACAAGGTTTTCACATTTTCGTTCAATGTTGCTTATTCTATTTTCACATTTTCAACCAATAGCATGTTCCTCCTAAAAATTTCTTTGTTTTATTTGAATTTCAAAGGTAGTACAGTGTCACGAGAACTCCACGGGCTATAGGTTGTCTACACCCTCTTTAATTACAGCGCTATCACGGCAGGAAAGGTTGATCACATGTCCCCGAGATAGCTTTATAATTAGATAGGGCCAAAACCGGGCCGGCTCTCTCAAAAAATCTCGGCCCGGGCCGGCCCGCGGCCCAAAGTCAAAATTTCTGACACTTGAAAAAAAAGTTTTTCATAACCTATGAGGATGAATTGCGTTTTTATCGTACCTAATGTATAAAACAAATAAGGCAAAAATCTTTTGTAGGCGGGGGATCGAACTGGGGTAACTTCGGATAGCCAGTCCGACCTCCTAACCACTCGGCCATGAAAATTATCCAAACATTTTATAGGGCAGTTCGAATCCTCCTTTACAAGGTGTGTTTTTCACAATTAGTACTGTTTTTTAGCAACAAAAAGAACTGAAAACCATTGACTTTGAAAAAGTCATATTAAAAGAAGTTTTTCAAAAATATTCGGGGCGGCCCGGGCCGGCCTGGGTCAGCCCCTTCCTCAAATTTTCTCGCCCCAGCCCAGTCCGGGCCGGCCCGCTCCTTGATTGGGCACAGAAACACATAAAGTCCTTTGCGTTCTTGTGATACACTGTTTTGATTCACTTATTGTTATCGTGTTTCACCTCCATGCACAGTTTTTACATTGTAAGTCATATTTATCAAGATAATTTTGGATAAACTATGATATTATACATATTTTTAGTTGCTAAGCAATTATCTTGTTGCAAAAACTTTGTTGCATTCTTTAGCAAAACCTGAACTGTTTAGTTTCTTGATCTTTTACCGGGTTTTCGGGAGATTTCAGTTCGATATAGGTCAATTTGTGTTGCTACAGTTAAGCTTACATAAAGTTGGTCATACGTAGTTTGAACATAGAACATCGACGAACTCATTGTCTTTGCAGAATGTTTGCAGTCACTAACCCCTTATTTTACAAAAATGATATTCAAATAACAGTTTTCCTCAAGATCCGAACAAAATTTCATTTTTCACGGTTTACTCCCAATCCCTCAATCGATTTTTGCGACTGGATTGGACAAACTACATTACTAATTACCTACTCACGATGCAAAACGTTATTCTACAGATTATTCGGGTACTTAGTTTCGAAAACGCGGCACAATTTGCAGAATAATATTAAAATATATCATTATTTCTTTTTAAAAAAATAACTCACGTATAAAAGGCAAAGACACACAATTCCTTCTAGATCTTCACACATTCGTCGCTGGCGAATTTCAGTCGAGTGAGCCGCCTCTTTCTTCCCAAGGTCGCTTACGCAACATGCTCGCAGCGTTTTTGCGCCAGCTGCGCTGAATCTTGCGCCTTTAGTAATTTCTCGCGCCCCTTTCATAAAGCCCTCAGAGACACAAAAAATCTTGCGCATACGTCATAGTACGCGCCGCGATTCAAATTTCTTTGTACGGACCTAAGTACCTTACCACTCAAGGGACGTCACAAGCAGATGGTGAAACAACCCGAACAGTACAGCCAGAGTGCATGGGAAGAAAGGGTTCCAGACAGTTGGAATAAACAATAGTGCATCGAAGATTGGTTCGGCACGTGTGGCTGATGTCATGGGGAAGGATGAGAAGTGCCGCAGGTGACTAAGGTTCCGTTCCTGCGCGCCAACCGCATAAGTTTGAAATTTCCGAGAGGGGACAAAACACAAGTAAATTCTCAATAGAGAGAATATGTTTTCAGGTCACGGTCAAATGGAAAACTACTTTTTTATAAAGTCAGAGTAGGTTCAAATGAAAATAAGATAAAAGTTTTTGTTTAGATGTATCGATAATCTCTTTGCAACTGTCGACTTTAAAAACAATTAAACTGTTTTCTGACGATTTAAAGAAACATTTTGTTCCATTTTTCTTTGACGAATCAGCCATGGAATCTCACAGCTCGCTCTGTCATTTCGCAACTGTACATTTCTGTTGCAGGCAGTTCAAAAGTAGACTTAGAAACGCGACAATTCGTAAAACAAACTTAAACCTGAAACCAAAAAGTCTTCACACGCGCTTAGAAAAAAAAAGCTGCAGAACGTTGAAGTAACAAAGAGCTCAATTATTTCTTTGGGCAGGAATTATCACAAATGATTGTATGAGACCAGGAAGGAGAGTGATGAAAGTTTCTTTTGTCGTAGTATGTTCTTGGCTGAACTGCTTTTCACAACCAATCGCCCTCAGTTTTTCACAACCAATAGCCTCCGATTTTATAGTTGTAGAGTCCCTTTCATCATCTCTTACCCTTGGTGCCCTCAATATTAACTTTTCTCTTACTTTTAACATTGTTCTCAGGTCTTTCGGTTAATTGGCTGTCATCATTAGAGCTGAAATTGATCCAAATGACAAAAGGGTAAATATCAATTTAATGGGAAACAAAACAAAACAAACAACTGGAGAGATGAGTGACTGAAATACCAGCAGCAAGCAATGAGGATATGCACTTATTATACAACAGATGATGCAAGGAACCAGTTCAAGGGGACTACCGCCACTAACAGGGAAAATCAGAACTCAGCGTCCCTCCACGAAAGACTGAGGAAGGACAAAAGCAGCCGTCGCAGGACGTTTCAGCTGAGGGACATCTAGAAAATAAAATGAGTGATGAAGCAAAATCCTTAAATTTTCCAAAAAATCTTACCTTCAGAAGACGCAGCTACGTCATTAGCCTTTTCCATCGCTTCCACGCGTTCCTCAGCCTTGATAAAGTCCTCCTCCGTTGCCAAATGAATGAGCGAGGCGGCCTTAGCTTCATAACCAGGCAGCAACTGTTTCTGAAAACAAAGAATGACTGTCGCGCGTCCGAAAAACGTTGCACGTTGTGCGGAATCGAGCAATTCCAGACGTTTTGCCGACAAGAAGGAAGACTCTACGGAATTTGTAGAGGAAGCGAGAAGCTCTAAAACCCACACAACGTGATTGTCTCATGAATAATCTCACATTTGCTCTACACGCTGCAGGGAGCATCCAAGACAGGCCATCGCCGACGTCGTTGCCGTCCCTCGCAAAATTTGCCATGAATTTTTCAACCAACGAAGACGATCCGAGACATTTCTTGTTGAGCCCGTCTCGGAAACAATGCAGCAAGCAGGTTGTCAAGCTAAATACACAACAATTAGGAAAAGTTAGCAAAGGGAGTTAAAACATAGAATTAAACTCACTTGCAGATGTTCGTAACATCGACGAGTTGGCTAATCTTGTTATCCAAAGCCTTCTAAAGGATATTCTTCTGTACTCCGCAGCGCCGCTCGCATTCCGAATGCAAATCGGAAGCCGAGGTTTTGAGGCACTCGAACAACTTGGAGAACGCTAAAAATAGACTTAAAATGGATCAAAAAGAATAAATTACATTCCACCTTCTGCAGACAGACGATTTCGAACAACTGCGAGGTGGTCTTGGCGAAAATTTCCGAGCAACCGGCATTCACCGCGCAGTCAATTGTCTTTTCGAAATTACCGAAAAACAGAAATTGTTGTTTTAAATAGGAAAATGCGGAGTAAAATTAACTCACCTGCACATGGAAGACAGAACGATAGCCTGCGAAGTATTCCTAGAGGCCGCTTTGAAAAGTTCCTCCACATGAGGCATGCAAGTACTCATACACGAGGGCATTTGGAAAATCGACAAGGCTTGAGTGAGGTTGAACCCTCCCGGACCACGGAACGCACGTGACCAACCGAGAAACAAGTCGAGGAAATAGGGAATATCCGTGGAAGATGAGGCAGTAACGGTTTTGAAGTCACGAGAAGAAAAAGCGAGCAGCAATAACTGCATTTCCCTAAACCAAGTGGATTCAAAAACGGAGAGGGTGAGGGGGAAGCATGAGAGAAAGCAAATCATACGCCGCCCATAGTAAGCCATGCCATGACCAACCAAATGGCATGCAAAATGAGGGTAAAACTAGTGGTAGGATACTGCCATCCATCGCTGTCATAAGAGCTTCTACAAAAACATAATTTCCGATAAAAACTGAAAACGGCCCCATATGACGATACAATAACAAGTACTCGGAAGAGCTTATCTACAGAAACTCCCTCGCAGAACACTTTCTCACGTCACGCTAAGTACTCTCAATTAAGTAGAAAACAAAGGAGACCCATCTTCCAGCAGCACGCGACGCGTTTCAGACCGCGACGATATAGCCCGCTAACACGCTAGGCGCAGAACCGGCGCCGTCTAACGCTCTCCTGTCCTCACATGCTCTCTCGCGTGTCCGCGCTCTCCTATGATTATATGCTATTTCGCTGAGTTTCAGCAGATGCAGCCAACCGCGTTCGACTTGGGCTTTGAACTTACCATGATGTTTAGGGGCATTCATTTGTGGTTAAAGGTAAAGATAGTGACCAACTTTCAAAGCGCAGAAAAGCTTAACCATTATATTATCCTTCATTGGCGATGAAAAGAGGTTAATTCACAAGGAAAGGAGATCAATCAGACAATTAGTTAAGTGAGCTTATAATCAAATGCAGTAGTAAATTGCAACAGATGCTACAAGAATCAAAGTCGAAGCAGCAGCTCCATCGACAGGGATGATCAAGCCATCTTCATCGTTCCTCCACGACGGAATGTTAGGAGATCCATCATTCGGGACGGAAGCAGCCGTCGCAGGGCGTTTCAGCTGAGGGGCATCTAGAAAAGAAAACAAGTGATAAAGCAAAATCCTTTAATCTATATCCAAAAACCTTACCTGCCGAAGACGCCGCTTCGTCATTTGCCTTTTCCATCGCTTCCACGCGTTCCTCAGCCTTGATAAAGTCCTCCTCCGTAGCCAAATGAATGGGCGAGGCGGCCTTAGCTTCATAACCAGGCAGCAACTGTTTCTGAAAACAAAGAATGACTGAACTAAAATTGAGGGACCAACCGTCATTATCATGGCAAGGGTTTCAAAGTCGGGCATCGCAACAGGTTGCCTTCGCCAGTCGTACATGGAGCATTGGAGAGTGCGTACCTGAAAAAATAGTAATTAAGCGCAAGACAGTGATGTGAAGTGGGAATGTTCAATAAAACTTTCATGTTAACGTGCTAAAAGCGGCTCTGTAGCAATAGTAAAATCGTAGAACGGCAAACAGGGCCCTGCGTCAAATTCTATTTCAATTTTAAGTGCTGTGGCGTGCGAAATTGCAATGACACTTCACTTTAACGTGATGAAAGCGGTACTGTAACAATATCATGTAAACAGTAAAACCCAAAAATTTAAGGCCCTGCAAGTACAAAGTGTCCTTGTATGATCCCAATGCGAAAATCATCAAATACCTCGCCATCCACAAACAGCGACGTCTCGAGGGAGTGAAGCTTTTGTTCCAGGTCGTCATCCATGGCACGCGTGTCCAACGAACGTTGCACGTTCTGCAGAAGGCGCGCAATTCCCGACGTCTTGCCGACAGAAGAAGGAAGACCCAACGGAATTTGCTGCGGAAGCGAGAAGCTCTAAAATTCACACAACATGATTGTCTTATAAATAAGCTCACATTTGCTCTACAGGCTGCTGGAAGTATCCAAGAGAGCCCATCGCCAACGTCGTTGCCGTTCCTAGCAAAGTTTGCCATGAATCTTTCAACCAACGAAGACGAACCGAGACATCTCTTGTTGAGCCCGTCTTGGAAACAATGCAGCAAGCAGGTTGTCAAGCTAAATACACAACAATTAGGAAAAGTTAGCAAAGGGAGTTAAAACACAGAAATAAACTCACTTGCAGATGTTTGTAACATCGACGAGTTGGCTAATCTTGTTATCCGAAGCCTTCTCAAGGATATTCTTCTGTACTCCGCAGCGCCGTTCACATTCCGGTTGCAAATCGGAAGCCGAGGATTTGAGGCACTCGAACGACTTGGAGAACGCTAAAAATAGACTTAAAATGGTTCAAAAAGAATATATTACATTCCACATTCTGCAGACAGACGATTTCGAACAAATGAGAGGTGGCCTTAGCAAAAATTTTCGAGCAACCAGCATTCACAGCGCAGTCAGTCGTCTTTTCGAAATTACTAAAAAACAGAAATTATTGTTTTAAATAAGAAACTGCAGAATAAAATTAACTCACCTGCACATGGAAGACAGAACGATAGCCTGCGAAGTATTCCTAGAGGCCGCTTTGAAAAGTTCATCCACGTGAGGCATGCAAGTACTCATACACGAGGGCATTTGGAAAATCGACATGGCTTGAGTGAGATTGAACCCTCCCGGACCACGGAATGCACCTAAATAAACAATATTACGCACTTTAATAAACAATAGAAAACACAAGAATAAAAAACCAACCGAGAAAGGAGTCCAGGAAGTTGGGAACATCCGTAGAAGTTGCAGAAATTGTAGGAGTCGCAAGGAGAATTGCAAGCAACAATAACCGCATTGCCCTGAAAAAATAAAAGATTAGCAGCGGAGGAAAGACGATAAAAGGAGAAAATGGCAATTAACGGAAAAATGTGCGCCGTGCGAGAAAGCGACCTCTGTGATTGGCGCCAAAAACAATGGTGCCGCCCGCCAAAACATGCATTATCAAAGTACAAACAGTGCGTTTGAAGGAAAGTACAAAACACACCTTATTTTAATGATTTTTAACGAGTTTTTTTGGTTATTTGAATTGTATTTGTACCGGAAAACACCCAATATAAACCCACAAGTTTTGGTTTTTCAAAATTAGTACAAATTTAGTTTTTAAAAAAGGAAACAGAGGAGTCGTAAATGAAGAAGTAAAAATTCACATTTCAACTTCTATTTTTCAATTCAGAGCACTTTTTATAGACAAAAATACGGAGTGATGTTAAAGATAAAGAGTTTTATCCGAAATAAAGCATAAAAAAAGGATATCACAATTTCGCGCTAGTTCGCTGTTTGTCATGGTGTTTGTTGAGTTATTGTTGTTCGTATCTGCTCATAAAAATCAAACTGTGTTCTGTAACACGCTGCTTTCAGTTAAAAACCTTGATAAGATCTATTATTGTTGGCCGGACTAGTGGATAAGACCTGATCCCGGTTGCTTGCGTTGTTGTATGACATTCCACCTATTGGCATCATATTTGGGCCTTAATGAGCTGCTAAGGTTCTCAAATCACAATTCTCACGGGCAGGGCCTGGCGACATGGAAAACATCCTCGGCCCGCCCCGCTTCGGCGCGTCTACTCAGAGCCTAGCCAAACTGTCTCACACGGGACCAAGGTTCGATCCCGGCCGGGACACTTTATTTTTGCTAACCGAGAAATAGTTTAAATATGTATTTTGGGTCCGGCCTAACCCGAATATGTCCGCGGCCCGGCCCGTCTCTTGAGAACTATGGTTCAGAACACAGTTACATCTTAAGAATGCCAACCTTAGTCGAATGTTTGATAATTTCACGGTTGTTATGTAGTGTTAGTATTAATTACTAGTTGTATATTTCGCTCTGTGCTCACTTGCCTATTTCACACACAACATGTGATTCTCGTAATTGCGGCGTTCACTCCCCCTCATTCGCCCTTCTAAACTTGTACAATTTAGCTATTTCCAACCCAATTAGAACCAGTAGAAACATTTCAATCCTTGACAAGGAGCAACATTCGACCAGGAGCAGTGAGCAGGAGCAACATATGACCAGAAGCAACATTTTAATCCTTGGAATAGACATCTTCTTGCTTATCGTTAGTGCTGCACAAATGGTTACAAACTTTTTGGTGCTAACTGTTTGGATTTCAAACAAGAAAATAAGGTGACCCAATGCTTTATTTTTCAAATATGTCACGCAATTTCAGATGTAATGAAAATATTCTATTGTTAATTTCGTTAGCCCTTATCGATTTCCTTTATGCTTTTCTTCAATTTCCATTGTTAATCGTTCTTATAAATGGCTGGAAAGCCGAAGGTGTGTTGGTTTTATATTAAAGACACAAAACCACTTTCAGGTTTAAATTTCAACTATGATATTTTCGTGGTAGTTTCCCTTGGAGGACTATCTGCAGGGCTTATGAAAAGCGGTTGTTTCATTACAACTGCAATTGCTATAGATAGGGTTCTCTCTTTTTGTTGCCCTGTTAGATACTATCAACTTCAAAAAAGAAAGAATGTTTTCGGTCCCTTATTTATATTTCTTTTCGCTAACATGTAACTTCAATACTTTAGATGGTACACAGTTGCATTTATTTTTTCCATCCTCTTGGCTATGATTGACTGGCTTGTATTGTATTTTCTTGTCGATTTTAAAAACAAACCTTGGTGTGCTTGTTTCGGATGCTTTACAAGCAGAGTAATCTTTTTGTTGTCATGTTTTTCCAACAAACTTAGGAGTTTCGCGCTTATTGGGGTTGGTCAAATATGATTGTCAACCTGCTTTCGTGCATTTTAACGTTAATTGTATTTTACCATCTTTTCGTGCGTAAATCGATTAATCTAGCTCTTGAAAATCAGTACAGGGCTAGTGTTGACAAACATGTAAGCCACAATTTTAAAATTAAAATTCCTTTAAGGCAAATAGGGTTTCAATTTACAACCTTCTGATATCTGCTTCTATCGGTGTTGTTCCCGGGTGTATAAACGGACTGGCAACAATTATAAACATTCCTGTAAGTTAATGTAGAGTTTGAATATTATTCAGAAGTCGAATGCAACATTTTTAGCTATTTTCAGTTTATTAATGAAATTTCGTTGTTTGTTGGTGCATGTGCGACACTTTCTGGTTTGTCCCACTCAATTATTTTTGCAATAGCTCATAAAGATATTCGTGTGGCGGTATTACAACTAATCTGCAGAACCCAGATGTCTGTCACTCCAACGGCCAGCATTTTTCATACTTATACGCTGGTGAGTGTGAATCTTTCGAAATTAACCAGTGCTAAATTTTCAGTACGCGCCATTTATCAGAAGAAAAGTTCGTAGAACTGGAAATTGAACTCACGACATTTATCATGCCACTGACCAGTGAGTAAGTAATGTTTGACGTGATCAATCATAATTCGCATTCAACATAATACAAGAAGAACTTTTTCAAATACTAACAAACCAAAGAATGTTGTCAATTGAACTTTAAACCCGTTTAAAATAAACAAGAGTTTTAAATACAACTTTATTGTTCACGTACAGCGCGACAGAATAAACTTCCAGTTTACAAAAAATGTTGATAGCTGAGAACAGTCACAGGGACTCCGAAAACTCAATCGTGAGATACACCGCCAAGATTATCATGTTCTTCCATACCTGAACAGCGGAATTTTAAAAAGAAGATCAGGTTTCCCTACCGTGATTGTGCGGAATAGAAAAACATAAAATAGTGAACTAATAATAGCCGGAAGCTAAAATTTTTAATTTTTTTTAAAATCAAAGTTTAACTGAACCTTGTGGTCACCGGGTGAGTAATTAGTTGATTGAGCTTGTTACCGGAAGGAAAACAACAAGAAGGTCATACCCAAAGTTCAGAGAATCATATACATGTTCAATGGCACCACGATGGGCCTTCTTCCGAAGGCGAATACAGTAGATGACGAAATAATGAGTTGAAAATCCAAAAGCCAAGCAGAAGAACGAAAAGGAATAGTATAGCACTAAAACTTAGTCATTGAAGTGATAACTATTTTGCTTTCCTAGAAAACTATCGGAAGACGGATTCTTCTGCTTCATGATGTCGACTGGGCTGAGCATCAATCCATGGCAAAGTGCAAGAGCGGCAGCCATGACCGCGAACCTTATCAGCAACGTTTTGTATACAAAGTTACCTAACGGTGCTTTGTGAAGAAGATTGAGCTTCAGCTCTCCGTGGAAAAACGTTCCCTCTGTCCTCGATGCCTGGTTCTCATCCGTGGTCGGAAGCTTTTTGTTTACGAACACAAACATTACTCCGCTGAAAATAAAAAAAATAACTGTTTTCCTGTTAGATACCTAGCACAAGTCAGAATAAGCCCGAGAACATTTAGCCATGGGGTGGCCACTTCACTGGGAGCTAACCAGTTGAAAAGTCGAGTGATACTCCACCCAACTATCGTCTGAATGATGTAAAAGTTTATTTCTTTAAAGTTTTTCTAAAAGTCATACATAAACAGAGATTTCAAAAACATTTTCATATGATATGTATTGTGGGCTACCGTAGAGTAAAAAGATAAACCATATTCCAACCAAAATCCAAAATTCAAACCGAAACCTTTCGCTTTAAAATTCAAATTTTGGAAAACTTTGTTGCGCTCTTACTTCACAAGATGAGAAAAATATACCAACCTGCATGGTGCCCCACAGTAGAAATCCGACGGACAATCCCAATCCATCAACAATTCGCAAGGTTAGCAGGTTCCCTGAAAAAATCTGATTGTTGAACCAGGTTAGATATCAACAATGTTGTGATGTTTGTTTTTTTACGTGTGGAGTACACGAAGCCAGAAATTGCCACGATCCAGCTAAATTGCGGAAAACCGCGCGCTGCTTGAAACACGGAGCCAACAAAAAAGATACCCGAACACTGAATCCACTGGTTGAACATTCCTTAATTTCTACAATATTAAAACTTATGATAGTGGCAGACTATCTCGACAGTCAACCTTTTGACGGTTGGGGCAACGAGTGTCCGGTTGAAATAAACGTATGGAAAAAAACCAGTAGATTCCGGAGTAGAATGTTAAAAAATTCGAAAGCCAACGAGTAGAACGAGAAGTAGTAGCCCAAAGAGTTCATTCACACGACGAAGAATACTGAAATTCATATTTTCAATCTGAATACAACCATAAGCAAGGACTTTACTCATTGCCTAACTGAAATGATGCCAAATACCACGTAGATTTGAGATCTAAGTTGTGCCTTTCAGAGGACGCAGCAGCTTGTTTTTATTATGTTCTTGAGAAAATATAGGTTTCTGAAGTTGATGATAATTCATAAATTTGGAAAAAAATGCAAAGATTGTACAATGTATTGTAGCATAGAAGGTTATAAACAAATGGGTAAAACTATATTTCAAAGAAATTGTTATAACATATCATTATTCCACAACATCAATGGGCGGAACGTATCCAGCAGACGGAAAACTATACAACAAAGAGTGCGCCGGATGTAAACAATATTCATCCTTTGTCGTGTTGACTCTTAAATGTGGGGGGATTTAATTAGTCTGATTTGAACAAAGATGAACCAAATCCCCTAAACAAGAGAGCTTCCACGATGTTTCAATCTCAATGTTCTTTCCTGCAGCTTTCAACATGAAGCTTGTTACGTGAATTCTGACTTTGAAACATCTTAACCAAATTGAAAACTTGCCACTGTATACTCCTTCGCTTAATTTTAAGTTACTGATTTTCATTAAGTTTTGATTTCTAACACACCCACCCAACCTAGAAAGCAGTCCAAAAACTGTACCTGGAGAGTTCTCTACGATCTGCTGTGTTCAAATGTCTTCGGAATTCACGATTTTCTGATATCAGCGGGGCAATGAGTACGGCCATTTCCGCATATTAATTGAGCAGCCACTATCAGCTTCTCGTGTTGGAAGCGACATTAGAATCAGGAAGGCGGACCGGTGCTGGCCAGGTGTTCAATTGTCAGATCAGGCTCGTTAGCCGAGAAATTTGTACCTACACCCCAATTAGTAGGGAGGTGCAAACGATGGCAGCGAAGCAGGTGGCAGGCCACCATGAAAGAAGGTTTTAAATTATCAAACAAAGGAAATGTGAACTTTCGGTCAGTGTGAATAAATGTCCTACTTATCTGTTGCGAGGGGGGAAAGCGGCACCGCCAACAGCGCTCTTGGCACAACTAGTATAGTGGTTAGTACTCCAGATCGTGACCGTGGCGACACAGGTTCGATTCCTGTCTTGGGCATTATTCTTTGCTCTCTGATAGAAGCAAAGCTCAGGCGTTGAGTAAAAAACTGGTTTGTTAAAACAAATTGTTTTTAAGCATGACTACCTTTCATACTGAGGTGAATTTGACGAGACGAGTTGACTGTTCAACGACAAATTTCAATGATAGAGGAAACTAAGAGTTCTGGTTTATTGGCTTTGAATACTTTTTTCTATTTCATATTTTGTATTTGATCGTAAAATACATGTCAGATGTGGTTTACTATCAAAAAAGTTCAATTTCCAAACGCCAAAAAGCCCAAATGTACAAAATAGTCCAAAAAGTAGCCCTTCCATGTTGTTTGTCATTCTTCCACATACCATACTAATGCTCCTTCAGGTATGTCGGGCATTGAGGTGGCGATCCCTTTTACGATACCATTAGCCAGCGGTATCTGCGCGCGCGGATGCCTCTTCTTCGTGTGATTAGGTGATATGAAATGACCGTGAACCACCGCGCTACCGACCTACATCGATCCCGAACATAAGGTCAACTCTAATCCTGTGTACAGTGTCGCCCTTCATGCCAAGTGTATTTATCTGTTGTCTAAGGAGATTAAAATTAAAATTTGGTTTCAGTTTTTTGTTGGAGTCAACGATTTGATATTCCATAGTTTATGACAATCTTGTGTTTGAAATGTGCACTATTCGATGTTTTTTCTAGCATGTTTTTAGCAGTACTTTCAATCTTTGTTTTAAAAAAGTCTAAAAATTGGGACAATGTTTTTTTTTCTACAACGTTTTAGAGCTGAGAAGTGACACTTGCATAAAAATCAAAGGCAGTTTTTAGCAATCATTGTAAAAGATGAAAGCCTTTACATAACCTGAGTTTACGCCTGAAACTATAACAACTACCAACTAAATATAATTTTTATTTCTACAACGAGAAAACTGGCTTTTGAACCCTTTCGTGAATTTAAAAAGTAATTCTTAAAAATGCGAATGTTCATTTTACGTGCAGATCTGCTAATAAAAACATCTTTCTGCGTCTTTTAGCACTATCGTGATATAAACCTTGCTATAAGTTGGCTACCACTTTTTATAAATATTTTAATAATAGAAACGTTTTGTTAATTTTCGAGAATTATTCAGTTTCTCAGCAGTTGAAGGGTAGAATTCAAATTTTACTGATTTTCAGCTGTTTCTAATTCGATTCAAACTTTCAGCTATTCTAAAACACCCCATTTTCCAATTGTTGCCTAGGGACCCTAGACAGTTTTTCGATGATGGATCGGCACCGAAATTTGACGTTTCCGTGAAAGTTTTGACATATCTGCAAAGCTGACCCGTTTTTCCCTAAGGTCTTATCACGGGTGGAATTTTCTCGCCAAACGAAAAAAACGCCTGACCTTCCGCGGTCATTAGGGTAGGAACTGGCTCACTGTTGCTAGTAATCGCAAGTACCGGTAGCAATCACCAGCGGTTAGACTGCGATAGTCGTAAACGACTTGTTTCCAGATCCGTCCAGTTCCCGACTATTATAATCTCAGGGTTAGGCATATCCATCTTATGCAGTTCTTTCCATACAGCTTGTGCTCAATTTGATAATAGTTGTTTTGGCGGAATTCGTGCCGATTGCGGCCGATCGTACAATGCAGATAGGATCGGAGGGCAGCATAACTGCGCGGCTGGTTAGAACAACGAAGCTTGATGACTAGGGCATATCTTGATCTACTTTTAATGTTCCTGCTCATTTCCCAATGATGTGTCTTAATTTCGCGACTCCATTGGTCTTGCTTTTAAAAAAAACAGCGCAAGAATTCATATGATTTGTAACTTCGATTGGGCGTTGATTGAACAATTTTTACAGACCATTGCGGAAATGTCAGCAGTTTTCATGATTTTTCTGTTTTCATTAAAAATTCGTGTCCTTTAAACGAGATTCTTTTTTAGAGGAACGATTTTGATCGTGTTTATTTCACAAATTGTTGACTTTATATCTTAGAATGGATCTTCAAAATTTGCTGAGCTCTAGTTTTGCTTTCATGAAATCCCATTCAAAGCAGTTTTCCTAACAAATTAGGCGTTTTTTAAACTTGAAGTGCATTTTGAAACCTAAATTGTCAAAACTGAGGACACAGATGTGCTCACCAGTTTTCATATCTACAATGTTTCAGTTGACTCATTCCAAACTGCCGACAATTGAAACCGACTTCGGTTTTCAGAAAAAATTATGCTGGTTTGCTTTTTGCGGTATCGTTTACACATTTCATTCAAGATAATACATTTTGAAAAAAAAATTTGCGAAATTCTTTGCATTTTTTTTGTGTTGATATATAAAAACTTCCTTGTACAAAAGTATAATAATGCCCAACTTTTCATGCAATTGCTGAATTAAAAACTTTTCAAACAAAAGCAAAAAGCAGGGATTGAACGTAAAAATAAAACGTTGTGACTGAAAAAAGCTTCACCTCTGTGTTTTAAAAAAGCTACCTGAAGCGCTTTCGATTGAGAATTCGATCATTTGACACACATTTGCAAGCAGCGTCAAGGCAAATCAATAACGTTAACCTAATTACGAACCCATTTTCCAAATTACCGGTTATATATTTATCTTACTCTTACGTACATTGTTTTTATTTTTTAATTTTAAACCCGATTTCCAGGTCTTAATTTCTAGTTACACCTCAAAATCCAAATGGAGGGGGAACCCTCGGACGAGAATCTCGTCTTTATAAGGTACGAAATCTCCATCTGTTCTTCTATTTATTACACTTTAGCGACACTTCGGATTCGTCAGTTCTGTATACGATTCAAGGCAGATTTGATCGAAAACGAATTTACGTAAGTCGTGTGAACTACCAAAAAAATATTTGATTTAGACACACATCGGTGACAACCTCCTTGTTGTGAATCCTTACGAAAAGTATCCCATCTACGACGATGCAGTGATTTCCCAATATCAAGGTGAAAACAAAAACAGGTAGGTAATCACTTGTTTGTTTTAAATTGATTGAACTGTTTAGTCACGTTTTCGCCATGGCGCGGGACGCCTTGACCGGGATCAAAGAAGGCTCAGATGCCGAAAACATCGTTTTCTGGTAAAAAAGTTGAAAATCGGTTGAAATCTTGGTTTTAGTGGGGAATCAGGAGCAGGAAAGTCTTACAATGCTCACCATTGTATGATGTATCTGGCATCTCAAAGTGGAAGCAAAGTTACAAACAAACACGTGAGTTTGTTATTAAAATCTCCTTTAAATGACAAATAGATTTTAAAATTCCGTTTCTTGAAATACTTAAGATGCAATGATTCTTAGATTAGATCCTTCAAAACATCCGGAAATGTTTAAAAAGTTTTCTGAATTTTTCCTCTTTTTATTGTGTTCTAATAGTCGGTCGTTTCCGAAATTGGGTTCTAATAGTCGGTAGTTTTCGAAAAAAAAATAGATTTAGTTACAAAGCTACAACCTGTAAAACCGTCAGGATTAACTCGAGTGCATGTTCCGATAATATACAACCGTTCCAACTTCAATGCAACCTTTCGAAAGCTAATATTTTGCTTTTTTTGAAAGTTTGAATTTAATTGAAGTGGAAAAATTCCCCTAAATACCATCAAAGCAATTCAAATCTTATTTTTTGCATTGTTCCCAGGAAATTTCGAAGTTAAAGATGCAATGTAGAAGTTCGAAATTTGTAAATGAGCAAAATTGAACATATCTGCTGGATTAACAAGGCCTTTTGTATTTTTCGTGGTATCTTTGATTTCTAGATTCTAACTTTTTTAGATCCAAGCCTTGACTACGATTTTCAACAGCTTTGCCACTGCCAAGACAGCTAAAAACGATAATGCCACCAGATTTGGCTGTTCAGTGGATTTTCTTTACAAAAGGTAATAGTTTTTATAAGACAGTAACAAACACACTTTTCAGTAACATTCTCTCCGGACTCAGTTTGAAAACAACCGTTCCCTTGGAACTTATCCGTGTTGTTTCTCAAAAACCTGGAGAGCGTAACTTCAACATCTTCTATGAAGTGGCTGCCGGCATGTCTCACGAAGGAGGGGCAGCTCTGGGAATGAAAGAAGGACAGAAATTCTTTTACATGAATCAAGTAGTTTTATAAACATTAAAACAACAATCCTCTTTCCAGGGAAAAGTGAATGAAACGCAATTTGTGGACCAAAGAAATTTCGCCAAGCTTGAAGAAGCTTTGGAAATAATGGGCTTTTCTGAGGTGCAGAGACTTATCGTCTTTAAAACAATTGCTGCAATTTTACACATCGGAAACATCTACTTCAGACAGAAACGAAGCGTTAGTTCCAAGTTTTCAGTGTAAAAGTCAATTTTTCAGCTTCCAAATGATCCTACTGATGCTGTTGAAGTTGGAAACGAAGGAGAAGTAAAATGGTCTGCGTACCTTCTAGAGGTTGATGCTTCCATGTGGTCGTCTTCATTTATTCAAAAGATTACGGTAAAATCTTTTGCCTTGAAATTGAAGCCAGGTGTTTCAGAAGACAGAAGAGGGTTTCTCCTCTGCTGCTTACGACATGGGACAAGCCCTCGATGCTCGGTTTGATCTCGCATATTTTAAAACTTATTTATGTTTCAGTGACTCACTAGCACAGCTCATCTACGAAGAACTCTTCAATTGGATTCTCTCCAGAATCGGTCATCATCTCAGATGCCGCGATCACAATGCCACCATATCTGTTGTAGACATCTACGGCTACGAGGCAGGATACCTAATAATTTAGTAAGCATCAGCCCTTTTTCAGAAGTACAACAACAATGGCTTGGAGCAGTTGTTCATAAACACGATCAACGAGCGAGTTGAGAATGTATTCGTCAAGCAGAGTTTTAACGAACCTGTGGAAAACAACATCCGGGAGGGAGTACATGCACCAGTTGAGGTAATACACTTGGAAAAATACTCATCCCTTAAGACCAATTCCAAGAACACTCTTTAAAGTCACATTTAGAATCCATCACTTCTTTTTGCGTAATGTTATCATTTGAATGCATAGTTTTGCTCTGTTTAGATGCTGCTTCAATATTTACTATGGTAGTTCTCAAAAATATCGGTAGTATGCTTAGTTCGTCCACCGCGCACAAAAAAGATTTTCCACAAATTTGTTTTGCATTTATATGTCATTTTGGGGTTTTCTAAAAGACTTTTTTGAGTCCCCGGGTAGAAATACACAACTAGGTCTGATTTATGCAGCTATGCCCAAAATTGCTCGATTTTCCCAGTTTTGGTTTTGTTCGTTTCGTTTAAATCTGCTGAATTTTGTTTTGATGTGAAACATATCAACAGGACGGTAAACCCCAATGTTTTTTTAGTGTCAGACTATGCAGTTTTGCTAGGTTTCTTTCTCCTTTTCGATTTTGATCATTTGGCAAGCATATTCTTCAGGTTCCCAACCACCTGGACAACACAAAGGTTGTCGACTTACTGACCAAGAAACCTTACGGTCTTCTGAACCTTCTTGATGACGAAGCCAAGTTCCCAAAGGTAAGAGTTGCAAAATTTTAACTATTACAAAGTCTTTTAGGGTTCTGATGAGTCTTATCTGCAGCACTGCACATTGAACCATGTTGACAAAGGAGTGTATGGAAAAGTGAGGATTTTAAAACGTTGAAATGAAAAGGGTTTCATTTTAGCCCAGAAGCAAGGATCGTCTCGAATTCTCCCTGCGGCACTTTGCTGGAACTTCTTGGTACACAGTTCATGATTTTGTTCATAGGAACAAGAGAGCTGTTTCCGCTGCTGTGTTGAAAACCTTATCTGAGAGTCAGAACTCGGTAAATCTTTTGAAATTCCGTTTTAAAAACAGATTTTAAGGTGATTTCTATGCTCTTCCGTCCGATTGTTAGCGCAAAGGAAAACGTTGATCTTGTCATCTACAATGCAAAACAAGTTGTAACTGCTAGCACTAACTTGGCCGAGAAGTTGTTAAAGTGAGGGAGACTAGAAATAAGTTAAATGGAATCAATTTTAGTGGAAACTCGCACTACGTACTTTGCGTACGATCCAACAACGAGCGGCAGCCTGCTAAATTTGATCTACCTATGGTTTCAAGGCAGTTGAAGTGGTTGGCTGTGAATGAACTGCTAACTTTCCGACTAAAAGGATACCCAATCAGGATTCCCTTTGGAACTTTTACTCAACGGTGCGTACTATAACTAAAAGATTACGATCTTTTAAATAAGTTTTGGCATTTTTCCTATTTGGGCAATGTTTCTAACACAAAACAAAAAAGAATGCCCAAGACAGGAATCGAACCTGTGTCGCCACGGCCACAACGTGGAGTACTAACCACTATACTACTTGGGCCGATAGCCAGCGCCGCAGCGCTGCATTACAACCCGGTCTGCCGCAGAACATAACCGATTTCCAGATACCGCTGCCTCGTTCCCTCGGACATTGCAATGTGTCAGAAGCAGAAGGAGATAATCATCGACATTCTTGAGGAACATGGAAATCGACACTCTACCGATTTTAAAATCGGTAAAAACAGACTTCTGATCAAGAAACATAACATTCGGGGTTTTTAGGACGAAACTACGTTTTCCTCAGAGACAAGCTGGCAGTGAAGTTAGATGCCGAGAGGGAGAAGATCAGAAAGAAGTCTGAAATCATAATCCAGAAGACGATTCGGGCATACGTGGCCAGAAAGAAGTTCCTCAGGCTGAGAAAAGCAGCCATTGTTCTTCAAGCTGGACTGAGAGGGTGGAAAGCAAGGTAAAATGGGTAATTGAATCGTTTTCAATGATTTTGTAGAAAAGTGACATCTACCATGCGGGAAGAGATGCTGAAGAAGCTTGGAATGCCGAGTAGAAGGAACAGAAGACTGGAAGCGTACCACATGGGACTCAAGGATCCTACAGAAACAAAGGTTAGAAGCTGCACCCTGAAAACCAAAACACTGAAATGTTTAAAATGTTCAAATGTTGATTTCAGATTGAAGCCATTCCAACAACAATGACTGACTACATCGATGTTCCAACTGAAGCTACCCAAGCAATGGAAAGAAGTGGAGCAAAGTTGATAGATCAACCTTGACCACCAAAACCAAGCATTTTCAGGGTTTCTGATGCTCTAGAGACCAAGACGACAACAAGCTACCTGAACTTCCCATTGAAGAAAAAGATTCATCTGGAACCCATGTCAATTGAAGACTTTGCGGAACAGAACTACAAGGTACAGATTTCAGGGCGCAAAAATAACCGAATTCATTTTTCAGGGACATTTGCTCGAAGTTCGCAGAGAACCTGTGATTACACCTTTCCTCCACAAGGAGAATGACTTAGACTTCAGAATGTCACTGGAGATTTTCAAACTGATTTTGAAGTACATGAATGATGTTAAACTGAAGCAGAATCAGCTTGATGACTTGGCTCGTTACATTGTCCAACAGGTAAAACCATATCATTGTTAAACTCTAGCACACTCTTTCTAGGGAATCAATAATCCTTACCAAAGAGATGAGATCTATGTGCAAATTTGCAACCAGACTTATAAGAACAAGGACAAAGTCGCAACGGAGCGCGGATACCGCCTTCTGCAGATGTCGGTTTCTTGCTTCCCACCGACTGAGAATGTTTTGCCAATGCTGTTCTGGTATGAGAAACGTAAAATTTCGAAAACAGTTGCAATTTGCAGGTTTATCGGCCAAGCTCCCGCACCAATTCGCAACAGATTGGAAGACACTCTTCAAAAGCGTCTCAGAGTGAAAGGAAGTCAGGTATGAAAACAATTTTGGTAGAATATACCAGTTTCCCAAACAAACACCTGGATATAGTTTCAAAAATAGAGCAAAAAAGAATGCCCAAGACAGGAATCGAACCTGTGTCGCCACGGCCACAACGTGGAGTACTAACCACTATACTACTTGGGCCGATAGCGATGGCGGCGCGGGGCAATTATGCCATCGCCGCCGACGAGGAATGTGTGCGTAGAATGTGTAATAGGGAGGGTAAACAGCGCCAAGTTGCAGAGGGCAGTTGTTAGGCCACCCTAATAATTAAGGCAATTAAGTCAATTAACTTAATGACGATGGCATTCTCTTTTGAACAGTGAAAATTTTTTCACGAAGAAAGATACTTTACTGTCTTTCAACTACATGTTTCGCTGTGGTTACTTTGAAATTTGCTGAAAAACATCGTTTCCCCCTAGAATATTTTCTTTGAGATCAATAGTCCGATGCGCTTTTCGGCCGATGGGAGTGCAATGCCCCAGTGTGATCAGAAATCAATAACGTGCCGACTTGAGAGGCCTCCCCGGCCATTTTGGCGTTTCCGCCACAGATTGGCGCAAATTACATGGGTGTGAGTATGCAATTGCGTCATTCACAACAAAGGATTTGTCGATTACGTACATACGCTTTTTACAACCTTAGATTATGCTTGTCAACTTAAGTAGACGGTTAAACAATTTCTCACAGCAAACGAAGTGAATGGAAAACTCAAAACCGCAGAGAGCAAAAAAGTTTCGCTCCCGGGTGGGCTCGAACCACCAACCTTTCGGTTAACAGCCGAACGCGCTGCCTATTGCGCCACGGAAGCACTTCTGTCCTTCGCGAAGTGTTCGCTGATATGGTCGCGGCGACACGATCCGTTTGCACTTTTGGAACGGTTGGCCTACAGGGCACTGTGCGCAGTTTTGCCATAAATTTAACCTGAGTTCTGGTTGTATGACACACGCTTCGAAAAAAACAAAGATTTTCTGTTTTAGACCGCCCGTCAGTTGCCTCCTTCTCAACTTGAACTCAAAGCAGCACACCGTCATCACACCCCAGCTGTTGTCGTTAACTTCAGCAAAACTGAAGAAGTGACTGTCGAATCACACTCATGGATGACCAATGCAGATGTAGCTAATAGAATCCTTCGTCATTGGTAAAGACCGTAACTTCTTTACAAAAAATGTTTTAGTGGTATTGGCGATCCCTCCGGCTGGACTGTGGAAATAGAAGGCAATGGAAAAGTGGTATCAGCTACTGGTTGCCACTTCTTCCATGATGCGTTGGCCGAGGTGGAGCTTGGAAAACCAGAAAATAGAAAGTATCACATTTACAAAACTGAGTTTATCCTTTATTTAGTGAGATCTTCTTTAACTTTTCAAACGAGAAAACTCTTCCTCCCATGAACAAGAAGAAGGTACCTCCAGTGGAGTATGCAAAGTGAATTTCTTTAGAGATGGATAATAAGAGATGTTTAGGAGTCCCGTTGAAAGACGGAAAAATAGAAATGTAGTGGAGAAAACTATGTCACCTCTTGCTGAGAGGAAACAGCGTAGACCCAGTGGGAACAGGAGTCAAGAGCCCGAGATGGCTGAGACCCGTGAGGTCCCTCCTCCGCCACCTCAGCTACCTCCAGTTGATCCACCCAATGACTACGAGGACGAAAAACCAAAAGCTGAAGAGAATGAGGAAATCTACAGCTACACAGTGATCAACAAAAAGAATGGTTTGAAAAGCTCGAAAGAGGCATGAAAAACGATTTCAGATAAGCCCATTTCCCGTACAACGACTCCTGTACATGTTACAAGTCCTACACTGGAGCGCTACAAACCATATGAGGTGCGATTAACAGAAGACAAAAATATTCGCTCCCGGGTGGGCTCGAACCACCAACCTTTCGGTTAACAGCCGAACGCGCTGCCTATTGCGCCACGGAAGCACTGGTGTCCTTCGCAAAGCGTTTGTTGATATGGTCGCGGCGCGCCCAATCCGATTACACTTTGGTGCAGGTTTTCGGGTCTTTTTGAACAATGATTGGAAAAAGTAAAAATGCAAGAAAATTTGGTTTTTGCTTAGAACATTGACAAAGGGGAAGACAAAAGAGTTTTGCTATATTGTTCCAGTTTCAGTCAATCGAAGAGGTACCATCGGTAGTGGAAAAAGCTCCCCTAGCTGCTAAAGCACCACCCGGATTCCAGGAGATGCGCCAGAATCCTCCCAATCCCCCTCCTAACATGCCTGAGATGCCACCACCCAACTACATGTACACAACACAGCAACACATGGTCAGTTTGATTATCTTCTAAGTCGACACTTCTTTTATTGGCAAACTGAGACGTTTGCCAGTTGTAGAAGGGTCGATGTTAAAGTTTGTTTCACATGTGGTATTCAGGTTCAACCCATCATCCAGTATGTCCCTGTTATGATGCAACCCCAAATGATGGCTCCTATGGTGCCCCAAACCATGATCCCTTCCTATCCCTACCCCATGCAAGCCATGCAACCAACTTACTCCATGGAGCCAATGCGAGGTAAGGGACAATAGCATTTTAGAAACATCTGGTTTTAGCTCCCCAACAACAGTGGAACCAAAATCCTAACACTAGCATTGGCTATGCCTCGATCTGCAATGACGATCCTTACCAAGAAGTTCATGATACACGAGGGGCAAGCAGAGCAGAGCATGTGCCGAATGAATACTCTTCCTTGAGCGTGGCCTCGAGGATTCGTAGAATGCCAGTCCCTGATAATAATAGAGACGTGGATAGGTTCTTGGATGAAGTCTTTGAGCAGGTGCGATAGCTATCAAGAAAAGGTTAGGAAAGTGTGTGTTTAGGTCCTGTCGCCGGAGGAGACTCGCGCAACAACTGTAAACTCTCGACAACTTGCCGCTTCGATCAAGGGAGGGCCAAGGGAGCATCACCCAGATTATGATACAGTAAGTGTTCGGTTTTGTTTGAAAAGAGACCCTGAAACAATGAAATCCTAATTTTAGAAACATCGTTGTGAGAAATATCTTTTGGTTATGTTATACTCCGTGTTTGTACATGTATGTATTAAAATGGTGATCACATCGGCAACACAAACAAACAAAAACTATTTTCAAAAAGTTGAACTACCCAAAACTTCAAGATTGTGATAATTGGAGTTTTGTGAACAACTTAACCATGTTCAAACCTTTTTAAATGGTTTCAAAGAAGGCTTTTCATCATTCTGCAAACAACCGTTATCAATATAACCTAATTAACCTAATTTCATTTGCGAAATTCCCAACAAAGCCGTTTTTGTTTTTCTAAAAAGGTCACTTTCGCTTTATCGATCAATTCAAAGGAAAGAATGCTTTCTAAAAATTTGTTTTGGAAGTTTAATTTTGCACCCACTACAATTTCAGCCTCCATTCGTCAACCCTGACTACTCCAGGATCAGCAACAACGCTCATGGTCAAGGATACTACACAATCGAAAATGACCGATACGACTACATTGACAGAGAACGAGTAAATTTCAAAACTGGTATTTAGTAATTTTGAATTTCAGGCAAATCGCTCCTACGACAGCCCAAGGATGCGCGCCCGTAGCCTTCCAAGAGCTCATATTGGAAATGGAGATCCGAATATTTCACAGCGTTCTAATGGAAATAGCCATATTCGGGTTTGAATTTCAATATTAGATTTCAATTCATCGAAATTCAGGAATCATCGGCTGACCGGCCTAGAATAGCTGACAGTTATTACGGAACTATGAACCGGATGGAGCTTCCAACATCCCCGATTCCGAAGGCTCCTGAAACCCCAGTTAGCCATTCTCAACCTATGGTTGTTATGATGCCAGTGGAAATTCATGGTAATTTTTTTAAAAGTTACCAAACTGAAAACTTTTAGAAAACGGCAAAATGATCCCTTTGATGTCTCCTGATGGACAATCGTTCCAGAATGGGAACAGAAAAAGCGTAGGATTTTTAAAATTCATTCTGTTTAAAAAAAAACATTTTCAGTATTTACCACCACTTCACAATGCTGCCTTCATGGGGTAAAAGGAACTTGCACTTTTTTTTAACATAACTTTTTAGAAGTAATACATTTGACCCATCCATGATGCAACGAGCCATGACCCCGGATGACTTTGATTCTCGAACGATTCAGGTATGTACTTTTTTCATGAAAAAATCGATAATTTTCCCGCCAAGAGTGTCATAAAAGCGTGGTACGTTTCAAGATTAGTTGCAAGAGGGAATCAACTCTTATCTCAAGAGCAATTCCATGATGAATCTGTCTTATCACAAGCTCGCACTGTTTGCATATCGATTCACCTTCCGGAGCCTGGATGAACTTCCTTAAACGATGTTTCTTGATTATGATGTCATAGCATTCTTTTGAAACCTCTCAGAACTGTAACAAATGGATGATGTTCGATTTAATAGTAGTCCATGAAAACAATTTGTAAAAAACACCCAGATCACAAAAAAACATTTTTCCCATTTTGTAGATTTCAGTCTGATCAGAACGGCATTCTTCATTCATTGAAATGGTTTAATTGTTAAAACCGACTTAGAAATAATGAAAAAAAAAACATTCGAAAATGATATCAAAAACTTTTCTGTTGCATTTGCAGTCAGTAAAACCTTAGGTTTCTTATCGGCTTTTTCAAGCCGGGTCAGCTCGATAAAATTTTCATTCTCACTCTGCGTTACCTGAAAACCTTGCATTTCAATTTCACACTATAATTTTAACAAAAATATTAAAGTTTTCGAAAGTTGGTTCGTCTATTTCAGCTGTTTTCTTTGGCGCCAAAATAAGGCATCTTATTGTTTTACAAAATTGTGAAAACACGCAGCATTTTTTAAGAATTGTATTTCATATCTTGATTATGGCTTTTTTCAACGGTTGATTGAATTTTAGTTTCGGAAGTTGTGTTAACCCATAAAAAATTATATTATCAGACGAAAAAAATGTTTTTAATTTACCAGAATGTTGTGTGTTAATTTAAGATTAGTCAAACTACCTTTAAAAAGTCAAAATTATTCAAAACGTCAAAATATTGTTTCAAGTTTTGTATAAAAGTGCTAAATTCATATTTCCGCACAGTTGGCTTTCTGATTTGAATGAAATACAACACATGAATGAATGAAAAACAGCACTTTTCCTTTTGTAACCTTCATTCTTTTCAGCGAAGGGCCATCACTCCAGCTTCGCACAAGTTCGACAGTCCGAACATGCGTGCGGTTCTTCAGCAACACAGGTATGCGACATGGCAAACATCAGATATCAATCGTTTCGTCTTGCAATCAAACATCGTTCTTTTCCCTAAGATGCCTTTCTTGTTTGCTTGACAATGCTTCGTTTGAGGAATTTGTAGTATTTATGTAAAGAAAAAGAAAAAAATTCCAATCCATTACCATCTTCGTATAAAACAAAAACATTCATTTGTTAAACAATAAAACTGAGGTGGTCTAGCGAGATTTAATAAAGCATTTATAAAGCATGTAATTGAGAAGCGCGATTTGAAAAATGCTTTTATATAAAGTTTTATATAAAAGTAAAAAGTTTTCTGGGTTAAAGTTTCTGAGAACTATTTACGTTTTCCACTTCAAAAACAACAGAAAAAACAACAGTAAAAAGCATTACGGCATTAAGAAGTCGCAATAAGTAGAAAGGTAGGATCAAAAAGAGCGGTCTGTCCGTTCAGAAAGAGTTCATAACTGTTCGTTTCAACCGAGATAAAAGTGCATGTTCAGGCAACCCCCGCCGCCGGAATCCTTGTTGAATGCTACACCTCGAGTAACCACTGTCGTCAGATCTCCAACAACCGAACGAAGAATGGTATGTCATTTTGTTTACCAAGCTTTTTAAAATGAAAGTTTTAGAACGGTCTTGCAAGAGTTCCCGTGGATCAGTACATGGACCCTGTGGTCCAGAACACCGTTTCCAACTCTGAAAGGCCAGTAGCTAGGAAATTCGAGGTTCCTGAGAGGGGAATGGCCAAAGTTCATGAAGCCAAGGAACAGGAAGCCCTGAGGAAAATTAACGAAAAACTGAAGGTAATGGTTTGAAAAATGTAGAGTTGCATGTACAGTTTCCTAACTTTGCTTTTAAATGAATCACAGCCGGATTTTTCTTTTTTCACACGAAAATTTCATTATAACGAACATTCAAATCAATTACCAATCTATTCAGCTTATAAAAACGAACAAAAAAAAATCTTTTTGAAGATCCTTCTGGAAACTTAAAGTATAAGACGGACATTGAGTCAATATGGCTTTCAATTTGTTTGTTTTATACTTTAAGTGCCGAGAAGTATCTTTAAATAGATGAATTATCAAAAAAAAAGTATACATAGTTTTGTTCGTCTTGATAAGCTGAATCGATTAATTATTGAATTATTGATTTAAATGTTTTTGCGCAGTTTGAAAAATACTTTTGTATCACATTCTGACCTTTAAAATCAACTGTTATTGAAAAAAACATTTGCAATCGTTTATGTTTAAAAATTTCATGCACCCTTAACCACACACGATTATCTGTGCACTTCTAACATTTTCAGAATTTGCCCCCTCCTGTGGAAAATGTGAGAGTTTTTCTTCCAAGAAAAATCCCTGTTCCACCACCCGAGAAAAAACCCGAAATGATAATTCCGGATGAACCTAACTGGACTCACCCCGTTTACTTCCCCACACCGCAGCCTGAACTAACCGTTATTGTGAGTACTAACCATACTTATAACACGGCTTACTCCAATTTGTCTCCAATTTTTTTTTGCATCTCACAGTTTAGGTACCTTCTCCTACTAGGCCTGAAACTCCTAGGAGCGAGTGGGTATTTGATGGAGACGTTGAACGACCCCCAGATCTTCAGGAACGAGTCAAAGGTGCCGATTGTAAGTGAAAAGTTTTAAATCCTTTTTAAATTAGACTTTAGCACCAGTGCCCGTTGTTCTTCCTACAAATGGGGAAGCCAAGCACAAGGAAGAGAAACCAGCTGTGAAGTACGTGAAGCAGCCTTGGAAACTCACAATCCGCAAAGAAGTAAGCTTTGAAATAGTGTCAAACTGAGGTTTATTTTAGATGTTCTACCCCCAGGAGCAACTTGACGATGTTAAAGTGATCGACCAGGTTTTCAGCCAGATCATTGACGACTGCAGAAGAGCCATTGCTTATAGAATCAGAGCTTACGAGCGGGACGATGTCGTTGCTATTTTGAGTGAGTTTTTAGCAAAATTAGACATTTTGTTTTGTACATTTGCTAAATCATCATTGAACCGACAATTTCCACACGATTTGAAGAATTCTTAAACATTTGGGGTGCAAAAATGTGGTTCATAGCTCTCCGAGGTAACAATGTAAACTTAGAGGGCACAGATATAACCAAAACCATTTAGGTTATCCTTACACGCCTCGTTTAAAAAGATTTCTAGAACTTAATGCTCGTTTAATACTCGATCCGTTTGGCATTAGACCTTAGTAACTGAAGAATGGAACCATTCAACTTTAGCAGAGTTAAAGAGTTACGTTTTTCAGAGCAGAGCAACGTCCCTCCCGAGATGCTGAATCGTCAGCACGAAATCCCCACTTCCATCAAGGCTCAAGTCGTCGAAACTGCGAGAAAGTGGCCTCTCTACTTCAGTCAAATCTATGAGGTTGCCTTTGAAACAAAATAAAACTTGACACTCCGTTTCAGGTCATTGAAGAACGTTCCGATGAAGCTGTATCAGTCCTTCTTTCAATCGCCGAACACGGAATTCGCCTCCTTCTACACACCCCTCTTGACAAGGAGAATCCTCTGAAAGTTCAGGATCACATAAAGTAAGCTAAACTTTGTTGATGTTCCTATATAATAAATAGTTACCCTGACATCGTCGAAGCTACCTTGGAAAGGGATGACATCGTATGCATCCACACAAGGGGAGGAATGTCCATTCGGCTGAGAACACCTATGGCTGGACAAATCAGCGAACAGATTGAAAAATGTCTTTATGGATCTGTGAAGGTATGTTGAAACACAAATTTATAATTTTGTATTTTTCAGCAACGCCAATTCGTAAAGGCTATCGCTGACTACTTCACCACTGAGGCAAATCTTCTTTCTTTCCACAAAGGAGACATCATCGAAATTGTACGTTCACGCGAGATGTATTTTGGCTTAGAATAGTTTATAGGCTCAACAGAATATCAAAGAAACCTAAGTAGTCAGCTAAGCAAAATACATTCAGGTTGGCGCTCCTGATGGTGAAGAAGCACCGGACACCTGGCTTTACGGAAAAATCGATAACCGATTTGGAAATCTCCCGTCCCAATATGTTGTTCCTTTGGATGAAAATGTAAGGCATTCACTTGAAAGGGAAATTCTAATTTTAGATGTCCGAAATGGTCCCACCTCCCTTGCCCATGATTCATGATGATCTGTCATCTCTCGACAGAATGGTAAATGGTCTATCAAACTAAAAAAAAAGAACTTTTAGGATCCACCATCTATGCATGATTATCTTGATGATCTGGATGAAATGCAACATCGCGAAAGCCACGATAGATACAACATGATGGAGTATGCTTTGAAGTACTTCAGGGTGCCTAAGGGATATGACACTACCTTGAAGCGTGGAAGTGGGTTCATTCAAAGTATGATTTGCAATTGGAGTTACAGAGAAACAGTGGACTTGGCAAGATGTGGCGCAAATGATCAAGTGGAGTGACAAGCCTATTTCTCATTCTCTGCTGAGATTGGAAACGAATGAGATGGACAAGTTGGCTGTGGAGAGTTTCCAATGTAGGTTATAGAGAAACAGAAAGAGAGGGGGAAAGAGATAAAAGATTATGAAAACATTGATTCAACTTCATTTCAGGCATCATGCGCTACATGGGAGATGACTCAATGAAGCGCGGGGAAAGCGTGACCGATGTTGTATACCGCCTTCTGTTGATTTGTCACAAGAACAACATGATGAAGGATGAGATCTACTGTCAAATCATCAAGCAAACTACAAACAACAAGTCGCAGAAGTGAGTTACATACTAATTCTGTTTATGTTTGCGTTCTTACAGACCTGAGAGCTGGTCCCGCGGTTGGCGCCTGTTCACAATCCTCACTGCTTACTTCGACTGCTCCTTGTCACTGAAGCCGTATCTGTTGACCTACGTTGCTGACAATGCCGACGACTTGAGGAGAGCATTCCACGGTAAGAATAAAATGTACATTTACATTTGGCATTGGTTAGGAACCGCCCAAATCTGCATGCAGAACATCAGACAAACCTTCCAGTACGGAGGTAGGAAGTGTCTTCTAGGAGCCAAAGAAGTTGAAGAAATAACGGTTTGGTTAACAAGAGTATTAAAAACATTTCCTTGCTTTAGAATGGAAAAACTCTTAAAAGACAGCAGTACAACCTTCCTGGAGGGCATAAGAAGGTCATCAACACACGTAGTGTAACTGTTGTTGAAGAGGTCATTCAGGTACGTTATATCCTGACTTCGGAACACCGTATTGATTTTCTTTTAGGAAATGTGCAATGAAATGAACATCCGCAGTGCCGCCGAGCAACAAGAGTTCAGCCTGTGCTACGTCACAAAGAACGGTAGCCCCGTTTCTGGGCAAATTCAAAGAACTCTTTTTAGACAACCACATTGAATACTGTTCCAATGGTGACTACATTCTTGATATCTGCACTGAAATGGACCACAAGAAGACCCCAATCAACTTTGTTCTCCGCCGATCTGTCTGGGTTCATCCACTCAGACTCGACAACCCTATCTTCATCGACGTTATGTTCTTCCAAGTTAGAAAGCAGAGTTTCCATGAAGAAAACTGATTTTTAGATTGTTCCGGACTACCTCCTCGGCTACTTTGTAAACATGCAGGCTTCCGGAAGTTTGAGTGCCAGTACCACGGATGACGTCATCCAGCTGGCTGCCCTTCTGCATTTGGCTGCTAATAATGGACGACAGACAACCATCAATTCGTGAGAAATTCGTTTGTAAGAGCTTAGTTATAAAGGCAATTCTAGGAAAGCACTACCAGCCCTGGTACCGTCTACCATCTTGGACCAGAGAATAATGCATGCTGATAATTGGATCGATAGGATCAATCGCAGGCTTACATCGTTCGACATGCATTTGTCTCCGATTCAGGCTAGGGCTGCGTTCCTTGGTGAGTATTTTAACTAAGTGGCTGAGCAAGTAGATAAGCGTACCTTTTTCAAATCATCAAAGTACATATTTGTTTATGGTTTACAAAAAACTTGCAGCCCACATGTTGTTAAAGCTCTTTGTCGTAGTATGTTTGTCTTCTTTGTTCAGGGGAGATGCACTCCAAATGCAAGCGGGCTTTGGCCGCGTCATGGCCGTTACGCGTTTAAACGGGTTTCGAAAACGTGTAAGAGTAGCTTCCAGCTTCCACAAGATGAATTTGATATCAATCTATCATTTTCAGACATTCTCTCCCGTTGGCCTTTGTTCGGTGCCACTAGCTACGCCCTCGAAGCCATCAGCTGTGAAAACCACTCCTTGCCAAACCTCGAACTCTCCATTGGCAAACAAGGAGTAAGCCTTCTGGCCCCGCTTAGCCACCGTGTTTATGAAGAGTGGAGCTACGATAAGGTAACCAACACTTACGAAGAATACACAATGAGTGGTTCAGGTTGCTTCATGCAGTGTTAGAAAAGACAGTAGGGGAGACGTACTAGACCTCGTTGTGAAGACCTCCCACGGTGAAAAGACCTACGAATTGAAGACCCCTGAGGTGACATTTCTATGAAGGAACTAATGTTTGTTCGTTTTAGGCCGCTACAATCAGCCGAATCTTGCAGCAGTACAAATTCGTGGTCCAGGAGCACGAAGGCCTACTCTAATTCGATATTTGATACTCCGATATAACCTCATACCTAGACATATGAAATGATTGTGATAATGCTAATAAATCTAAAATGTGTGAGACGTTGTTACCTTTATAGCTCATGTTGTTATTCCCTCCGACTTTCACGGTTCACGGCACAGTAAATTTGCTGCGGCTTAGGCGCGCCTATATTTCCGGACTGAGTTGCTTTAAATGAACCGAGGTCTAAGCCACAGCAGTTCGGAACCTCGTCTTGTCCAGAAGAAGCAGCTCCAGAATAAGCAAAGAGCTAAAAGTGTAGCGAAAAAGGCAAGTTTGGCTTAATTTTGATACTTTGTACCGAATTTTGGTATTTGAAGTGTTGAATTGTATGAGAGTCGAATTCAATCAAGGGATTTAAAAATGCATTTTAGCCACCACCTCACCCAGACTGGAAGAAAGAACCCAAAAAAGTGACAGAAAAGCAATCCTCTCTTGACAAATCTACTTCCCATCTGTCTCCCGATTTGCTCGAAAAACTGCGTAACTACGACCACCGGTGGTTTGAGGTGACGTCATCCACATTTTCTTACCCATTTATTTCAGGAAACCGCAAAGCGCACACCAGAAGTATTCATAGACACCTCTCAATATGACCAGTTTGCGAGAAAAAAGTAGACTTCTCCCTGGATGTGGATACAGCACTGCTTTCTACGGCCAACATGAATCTGTTGTCTTTGTTAATGATGGATTTGTCCGATACACCTTTCAATCCGAAGGAAGACCCACAATACAGCATTTATTTGTTGGAACTGTTACTGCTAGCTATGTCACTCCTGACCATAACGTCCTCATTCTTGGAGTTGAAGAAGAGGAGAATGCAAAAGTCACCGGTTTAGTAACTGATAACTACTCAGAAATCTTTTCGCTGTCAGTAAGGCATAAGGTCGACTGTATTAGTGCATCATCTGGTTCAGAGGTAAAGCTTTTCTTTGTTATGTCAGCTTATATTTAGATATTCGCTTGTTTGTCGGTTCTGGAAGATCGAGTAGCGATTTCAAATTTTCGGGTTGCAGACGGACAAATTGACTGTGTCGGAAATGTAATTCCACAAGTGATAAATGGGAAATGGGAAGTGGGTTCGATCACGTTTGTTCACGTTTTCACGTTCACACGCCCCAACAAGCCTTACACGTTTTTCTTAAAGTTATCCTTCTGTCCTGCTGACGATGGTGTTATCTGTGCTTTGGGACCCCAATCAGCCTACTTTATTCGATGCTCGGGAGGCACTGTTGAAACATTTTCAACAATTCAAGTTTGAATCAACTTTTTTCTCAGCTTTGCTTCTTTAGTTTGATAATGTATGCTGTCATGGCTGGTCAAGTGACGTCACGATTTGTTTCGGTACCAATAATGGCGAACTACGCTTGTTCAGAGAAACAATTGCTCTTGAAACTGTAGACCTTAAAGAAATCGCCAAAAGGTAGGCTTTTCATACAACTTAAAGGCAGTCTTAATTTCAGTGTAATTGAACCAAAAGTGTTTAATGAAGTAATTTACATATCAACTTCTTCAAACTGGTTTGGAGTTCTTCTAGCACAAGGTTTATTACTATTATTCCCAAACACTCAAAATGGCCCGAGTTGGAATGACTGCAAAGCAATAGTTGTAAGCTCTAATAAAGTGAAATAAGTCGCTCTATCTTTTTTAAGATGACATCATACGATCCTAAATGCAGTCCTGTTTTGAGTTTTGATCAAAACGAAGAATTCGTCTTGTACAGTGATGGTTCTCTATTAAGTCAGTCTTGCATAAAGTAAGTTTCTTTTATTCAATTTTACAGTTTTCTTAGGTATACAGATGTCGTAACGAAAGCCGAAGGAATAACGATTTTTGGTCGTCACTCAAATGCCGTTGTTTTAACTCAGACCACTGATTCCCGTGTTTTCTCTATAGATTCTTCAGGACACTTCATTATTATGTCAAGAACATCCGGGTTTGTTGAACTACAAGTCATAAAAATGAAAAATCAAAATCGCTTTTTTGAAAAATGTTAACTTATAATGGGACTGAGAAATTTTGAGATGGAAATTTGTTGAATTTTGAGATGGAAATTTGTTGACAGAAAGTTGCCTACTAAACAAACTTATATTTCAGAAGATATTTAACTCACGACGCAATTTCCGATGTGCAATATTTCACTGTTGAAAATGACGATCACCTTAAAATTGTGAGAAAAAATGCAATTGAAAAACGGATTTTGACAACAACTGGTATAATTGCTCTTGAAGCTTCATCTATGAAAAATATTTCAATGGCAAGTCTTTTTTTTTTGCTTTGAATGGTTTTGTGTTAGCGACTTTGGTAGCAAACATTTTCCATCAAACCCGTATTGCGTACTTGGACGGAAAGACGTTTTCAAGTGGTACAAAACGTGTTTTACGAAACATTTTAATCATCGATGAAAAATTGGCTAGATTTAATTCAATTTTAAGCATTTTTCTCATCTTGTTCTTCAGAGTTGCAGTTCCAACGACTCTAAGCTCATAGCTGTTTTACATGAAAAATCTCTGATTGTTTTTGACACAACAGACAATTCAATCTTAGTTGAGGAGACGATGAAGCTTAAGAGGGTAATTTTATTCACTTTAATTGAAATTTAATACCCAACCGCAGGAAATTCGAAAAATGATGTTTTCAAGTGATTCAAAGTTCCTTATAATTCTGGGAAAGAATGATCAAGTTTTCTCAATCGATCTTACTACTGGAAAAACCATTTGGAATATTGAGTACAAATTGAAGTACTTCACGGACATGTGCTTTGCAAATGGCATTGTTTACCTTCTGGACAATAAATTTATTGTGACTCGGATTCGACACGGAAAAGTTTGAAGTTAAAAATCATTCTGAAAAACTGATATTTCAGGAAATGTCAACATTGAACATGCATGCACCGGATGTCGGTTTTACTTGTATGTCCAAACTTTTATCAGGTAAATCTGGCTATGATATAAAATTTGGTCGTTTTTCACAGGCGATGAAACAAAACTCATTTGTGCTACGGATAGTGGTGAAATAATAGTTTTTGAATTAGCAACGCCGGATCAACCGTATGTTTTGAAACAAGGAAACATTGGATGTGCCAGTTGTGTGAGTTTTCACTTACAAATCCTTTTTCACGCGGACGAGGGCAAACCTAAAGACTGAAAAGTCCTAGTTTTGTGTTGTATGTTTCGCGGAGTTGGATATATAAGTGTAGACAAATTTTCTTCATGTTCATGTTGCCTAAATTCATAGGAAATTGCCTAGTCAGTCATCATGTTTTCGCTCACAATGGAGTATTGCGAAACTGAAAAATTAAATATTGCGAAACTCGGATAATGTTGCTGCCTGATTGGTCCACCCATTTCAGCTTTTCCAATAAAATATAGATAGATTTTAAGGGAATGGAAGATATTTTCAAGCGCGGCAAAATCACAAAATACCGTTTTGTTTTGAGCTTGGGGTTATTGCGTCGTGGCGTACACGTGCAACTTTTGTAGTATGCTCAGTGGGTGAAAAAATACGTTTTGTGATAATTGTTATCATTGTTAATTTAAATGTATCAAATACCAATTCACAAAAAAATTGATCATCAATTGATCTCATCCTATTTTTAAGGAAAATACTATTTTAAAATCTTCGATTTTACAACTGACAAAAGTGCACAAATAAAGAACATATGTTTTAGCTATCTCTGAGAAGCGACGTACTCACAATCGGCTACGAAAACGGGAGTGTGTCACTTGTGGAATTTGGCAACGACAGTTCCAAGGTCAAAGGTGCTTCGGATTGGATTCTGTGTGATGACGTCACTTATAAAAACTTGGTACCGAAAATTCTAAACAAATTACCGAATGTTTTTAGTCTGAAGTTATCGCGGAACTAGACTTTGAGCGCAATCAAATACGCGAAGAAACCGAACAACTGATGAAAGAATACAAAGAAGCTAAGGAAAAGGAGTTAGCCAAGGTCACTTCTGAGTACGCGGCATCTAAAGCGAAGCTTATTGAAAAAGTGCAGGTAAAGTATTTGAGGTTACATTTTCAATTTCGTGTCAGAAACTAGAAGCAGATTTCAAACAATCAGAAGAAGATAAGAAAATGACAGTAAAACATCTACAAGAATTGTACAAATCGGAGTATGCAGCGACGGAAGACAAGTATGAACGCATGGTCAACGAGCAAATAAGGAAAACTTTGAAAATTGAAGAACAACATCAAAACAAGGTTTGAAACTGGTGCTCAATAATTTAAAAGTGTTTGTAGGATCGTCAACACCAGCAAGAGATTGAAGATCTTACACTGAGGTTGAAGGAATCGTTTCATAAAACTGAAATCGGACTCAAAAAGGAAGAAGAAAGGCTTCATTTTGAAATTGATGTGGTAAGTAAAAACATTGAAATTCATGCTTACTATTCAACTTTTTTCAAGATTCAACATTCTCGTAGAAAATTGGCTAATTCTCGTTTGCAACTGGCATTATTCCAATTCACTGACAGTTGTTTAAGAAGAAACACCTCATTAAACGGGATAGAAAAAAAATATGAATTAGTCGAGTTTTTGGTGACCGTAAATGACCTAGACGCCGAAAATCGGCTTTGATACGTCCATAGTGCAAACAATCAATTACAGGTTATGTTGAAACCTAATTACGAATGCGCAAATTGTTAATCGTGGCCAAGCTTACATGAAAGCGCTTTTTTTCTCGAAGTCTGCGCTATTTGCACGCTTTCTCGCCTCAGTATTGCACGCCTAATGCATAAATGTCGTTTTTAGTTGAATGTGACCTTTACAGTTATTTACAATGTAAGCCGAATGGTGTACTATACACACTCTGTTTAAAGTGATCCACTGAATTTTATGAGGACATCTTTATAACTTTTGCATTTAGTTGTCGGAAAGCAAAGGTTTAACTGAATTGTTCTTTGGCTGCAGCTTCAGATAATTGTAGTCCTCTTTGTCTAACCAATAAAAGATCGTGTGACCCTAAGAGGGCATTTATCACAGTACTTTCAGCTTAATCACTCCCTTCAAGACATGAAACGAACATTGATCGCAACAGAGAATGAACAAGAACGCTCAGCTGTTGAGTTCAAACGCCAAATTGAAGAGTTTAAAAATAGAAGAAGAGACGATACAACTTTGCTGGAAAATGAACTGTGGTCACTAAAAGCAACGGTACGTTTTTTGTAGTTTGTACTTTAGTTTCTTTTAGAGCGTTCAACTTGGAGAGGATCGAGACCGATATGCCAATGAGGCAGCCATGGAACGACAGAATTTGCAAACTGCAAAACAGCAAATAGCTAATTTGAAAGGAACTGCTGAGCAGCTTCAAGTCACAATTGAACAAGTAAGCTTTAATTTTAAAAATACTGAAAAATGTAAAATTCATCTTTCTATCTATAGCAAAAAGCCAAGCTCCTGGAAAGAGACCGCCGTGACATAGATGAACGGAGGAAATACAACAAACTAAGCCAGAAACTTCTCTTCACAGAACGAGAAATGGCAGAAGTTCAGAGAAAAGTGAGTTTTTAATTTACCCCTCAATAACTTGTTCATTAGTCCCATAAAGCTACACGAAGATGTGGTGAACTCGAAGCTCGAATCGAACGTGTTGCCGATTGCGTGTATGACTCCAGAAGGTACTAATTACCTGCCAGAATGACTCTAAAAACACCTATTTTTACAGATTGGAACACGCAGTATTGGGGTTAATCGCCTTCATGCAAAACATTGACGCTGACGAGCAATTTAAACTCTCTTGATTTTGTTTGTGTCGTCACGCCTGAGAAGCGTTCCGTTTCACGATGTTTGTGTTGAGTTATCCTCTATAATTCTTAGAATGGTATGTGATTAGAGTAGCAATTATGGTCATTTGGTGCGTGGAGCGTGATCCCTTCCCACCATGTGTGTGCTTTTTGCCAACCCTAATGGTAGCTTTCGAATGCCTCGAGGTAATTCCTCCGACAATTTGTTCATATTCCGCCCTCGACCTGTCTGCCTTGGGGTGCATTTCCTTGTGCCATTTCAATAAAGATTTTCATCCTTTCGTCAACCCGACACTCGGTTCTTGTACATCTGATAAAAAATTTGTCTTCTTATCCCAAGAGACAACCCAAGGTTTTGTACCCGGCTTAGGGGGATAGACCACCAACCCCTAAATCATAACAATGTTCTACCGTTGGGCAGGGGTTGTCACGGACCGGGCCCGTCTCAAAAAATCTCGGCTCGGCCCGAACGGCGCGATTTGGGCTGGCGCGCCCGTTTTCAAAATTGGGTGACAAGTTAATGTGAATATTTCCATCATCTTGCGATAAAATTACCTACAAATATAAATTGGGTTAACTACATAACTAATAGATTATAAGGGGGCTCAATCCTAGCAAGGTCGGGCCGGACCGGCCTGTAAATTTTCTCGGCCGCAGTCCAGCCATTGAGCAACCTACCGTCTTATTTGGTGACAATTTTGCGAATCACCCAAGGCAATTCTGTTGCTTTCTTTTCTCCAACTAATAACTATCGCATGTATATTTAGATAGCGATTCTTTGCTAAACAGCAAACGAAATGCTGTCGTAGGGCAACCTCTTTGTAGGTAGACATTTCAGCAACTGCGATTTTCATTCACCTGAGGGCATGGGATAATGTTACATTTTGTAAAATTGAGGTACTGCTTGTAGACCTCGTAATTCACACCTTGCAAATTTGGAATTCAGATAGCGGGAAGTCTATTGTTTTATTCCCAGTTCAGCCCTGTTTCATTTCGTTTTTCAATTCAAAACACAAATATTCCAAAAAAGAACTTTGCTGCCTCAAACTATAAATACCCAGCACCTTGCAGAAACTACCAATTTTCCAAGCAATTTGGACCACCCTTGAACACTTCTTCTTTGACCATAGAAGAATTCCTCTACATAGATTTCTATTCTCATTTAATTCGGGAATTTAAGTTTTGTGTCAATTTAGGAGACTGATGAGTTCAAAGCCCTCATGCGATGATCAACTTCTTCCCTACTTTCCACACGTGCAGAATTGCATGTTTTTTGTCACGTTGGCTATAAATATGTTTGGAATTCACATTATTGTCAACAGAAGTCCCCCTACTATGAGTGGTTTTAAAAGCTATCTTCTAATTCATCAGATCTTGTGAGTTTACATGTTATTATTTACACCTTTTTTAGTGAAACATTTTTGCTTTGGCAGTGATTTTGGAGCTAATACATTTTTGGTGTTTTCATTTTTCGAGTTCTTCAACTGACCTATTTTGACGAGTTTTGAAAATTTACATTACCATATCGCAACCAAATTTAACGAATCTGTTTTGATCCAAAGCTTTCCGAATTCCGTATTTTGCCCCTACGAATGTTACATAACAAGTTTGAGCCATTCGAATTCTATAGGGGTCAGCCGGTTTTTTTTCTAAAAAGCGCTTATAAGCAAACAAAAAAAACCGACAAAAGAAAACATAATAAACTAATATAAATCAAGTGAACAATTGTCATTTTCAGTGCTGCCCACCTTGACGCCAGTTTTCTTCTTCTTGGATGTCCCTGCTTCATCTTTCCAATTTTCGGCGTACACATATACGGATTGTACGCCACTTTCGGAATTCCTCCGCTTGTTCAACTAATGTTATTTTTGATTGCGGCTTCTGGTATAACTCCTAAGTTTTCCCGCCTATCTTGTAACTTTAGGTTACATGGCAAGTGTCCTATTAATGCTATTCGCCCGGCAGCAAGTCATTCTTCCCGAGCATCATATTTTCCGAATTCCAGCAAAATTCGAAAAAGTCGCAAGTATTCTTATGTTCATTTGTGGTTTCTGTATAACTCTTCCTATTGTTTGGCTATTAGAACCTGATCAGAAAGCAGAGAAAGAGAAGTACCAGGAGGTGAGGTTATTCAAAGAATAATGAAAAATGTATCGCAGAACTGGCCTTGTCAATCGATTTCCCTAATGGATTCAGACACATATGTTCTCAGTTGGGGGTCGGAAATGACTTTTATTTCACTTGTGAATGGTTTGATAATTCTTGCTCTACTCACTGGATCTATGCTCACTTTACCAACGGCTCATATGTTGCTTTGGCGGCATAAAGTCATGTCTAAGACTAGGAGACGGGCCCAAACTGCGTTTTTTCTTTGCATGCTGGCACAGGTAAGAAAATACACCAAATGTTCTTGTATTTCCGAAAAATTCGTTAAACGTCGTGTGTGCGCGTGTGTGTGCGTAGGTGTATGTGTGCGTGTTCCTGTGTGCGTGCTTACTTTTATGTAGGTGTGCGTGCGTTCGTACGTGTGCGTGTGGGTATGTGTGTATGTGTGTATGCGCGCGCGTGTGTGTGTTCGTGGGTGTGCGTGTTTCCATGAAACAGTTACAAACTCTTTTTTATAGAAAACTTCAAAACGAACTTTGTTCATAACTGAAAATTAAAAATCTCACCTATTCATTCTATGTGCCTGTGCCTATCTTGCACCAACCAACAGAAATCATAACCGAGTACTTTTTCCACGCCATGCTCCGAAACAAAATAAATTTTCACCTGGCTATCTTGTAACAGAATAAATAACACGCGTAGGTGTCATTACTTGCCCCGTAGTAAAAAAAGATACAAAAGAAATCATTTTCAACTGGAAGTGCCGAAAACTATATATGTTTACAGGTCCTTCTTCCAATGCTCGTATCTGTTTTCCCAGTATGCTTATTCGCCTTCATGAATAAGCTGTATTACAACAGAAGTGAACTTCTATTGCTTTTTTGACATTAAATATATTTTCAGTGCTCTTCAACAATCTTGTAATTCATGTTGTTTCCCTCCACGGCGCCATTTCAACCATCACAATGATTATTACTTATGGTGCTTATCGTAAAGCGTTTTTGAATATGCTGCCACGAACATCTTTGTCAAGTAAGCAAAGTTTAAATAATAACAAGAGGCAAACTCATTTAAACTTTAGGTTCAGTTTTTGTAGTTGCCCAAGGCATTCATAGATCACCATCGCGGACGTCGAGGGTCGTATAATTGATGCAATGTATTTCTTTGGCCAATAGCTTTTGTTGTAGATGTTAGTTGTAACAGATAAACTTTTGAACACGTTTTGTTTAAAAGGCAGTACTGAATATTCAACAACGTTGAAACGGTTTAAAAAAAGAAAACATTGTGATACGGTTATCAGACGAAATATTAAGAAATTGTTGAAATGGTCTTTACATGCTGAGAAAACAACCCGTAATACAAAAATCAAAAAAATTAAATTACATTAAACCTGCTTAACTACAAAACATCTTTGACCAGAACCTACGACACTTGTTCCTGGAATCACCTCCTTTCCTAGTCGTCGCAAAATAAATCTCTTGTATTCCATAACCATCATCAGAGTTACCACGGAAGATGCAATTGGAAAGAAAGAGTCGACATAGAGAACACAAGATTGAATAATGGCACTGTTGGTGATATTGGCTTTCAGAAAAAAGTATTGAGCAGAAGGTAAAAAACCAAAAACTGGTAAAACAGCTTGGAATGTGAGCATCTGAAAACAAGAACAAATAACTTTAAAAAAATGTTTTTTTTTAAAGAAGTACACCCAACTTAACAATTTATTCAAAAGTTCTGTTTGCTTATTTTCACATCGAAAAAATGATTTTGTATTCAAAACTCAGTTTAAAAAAATATAGTTTGTCGGAAAACACGAAACTTAGATTTACGCTTCAAATCAGTTCTACGTCTACGATAGTTTGACTTGCAAAATGTTTTTCAATAAAAATCATGTCTTTTTGAACGAAATATAAAGTTGTCTTTAAAAAGAAATTTCTGAGTTAGACTAACCCTGACTATTCTCTTCTGAAGAACAATTGTATTCACCGACAGTGTTATATCTCCCGATAAATTGAGTTTTCTCAGTATCAGCAGTCGAAAAAACAATGCTACCAATGAAGAAACGATCGAACTAGATAAAAGAATGTTCAAAAATAGTTGAAACTAAACTTTGCGTTTAATAAACTACATTTAAATCTTTTACCTGAACAGTGTTTACATTTGTAAAACCAAAAACAGGATATGTTGCAAATGTTACTTCGTCAATTTTACCCAATTCAATTAGGTAAGTTTTAGATTCAGCATCAGCGTAATAAAAAGTTAGTAATATCTAAAAGTGTACAAAATTATTTATACAAGCAAAAACCCACTAAGAGAGTGATAAAAGGCACACTGAATAATGCAGTGATTAAAACTAAGCTAGACGTTCTTGGTGTACCATGTATAAGAATATAGTAACGCATAATAATATTCAGCGGAACAATTGCTGCTGCAAATGCCAAAAATTGTAACATTGTAAGTGAAGTGTAGTAGCAAAATTCAGGCCCAATTAATGAACATGGACCGTAAGAAAGAAGAGCCACGTCGTGAGGAGCAGGCAGAACTCTGAACATTTTGGCGTAAATGAAGTAGTTTTTTAAAATATTGTTTTCAAATAAACAACTGTTTTTTATCATCATAACAATTTTGAATAGTACGTTTTTCATTGCATTTTTCGCAGGTTCCCAACTTCAGTCGACTTTGTATTTTTCACATAATAAAATTTAGAAAAATGGTAAAATGTTACACGTTTTGTAAGCCATAACTTTTCGACAAGCATTAAAAGTAATCTGATACAAAAACGCAAAAAAGTTTTTGTGTGTTTTCGCAAGGAGTTTTTTCTTATCATGAAAAGATGTCGACAAAAGTTGACTTCTTTCAAAAGATGTGGTCCGAAAAGCGGCCTAAGGCCGACGAAGGCCTTTAAAATAATGAATTCACTATTGCATTCTGTAGTAAAAAGATAACAAATTATTTGTAAGTTTTGTGGAAAACAAACTCCCTGCTGTGACGAAGAACCTATTTTCGATTTTAAGTTTTTGGTTCAGTTTACCAGTTCATTTCATGTTTTCTAATAATGGTGATGATTTTCAGACCTCGCTAATGATAGTCATTTTCTCTAAAAAAAATTACTTGAATGTTCATAATTTATATGAAGGGTATTGATACCCCCTTATATTTCCATGCCAAAAAAAAGTGTTGAAAAAAGCAGAAACCACAAACCTTGGCATCGCAATCCACCCAAATAGCCCAGCACAGAATTCAGATATTGAATGCGTTCTCATAAAGAAAATATTGTTGTGATACTTCTTCGGTGTGCGAAAAATAGTGAGATAAATCACTAGACCACTTGTAAAAGAACCGATTAGGAAAGATATGGTCCAAGCTGTTCTCATAACAAGAGCGAGAATATCCATTTTATTTTCTGAAAAGGTTCAAATGAAATTTTACTTTCAAACTAGTCACAAAACGGAAAGACGATAAAAGTTTCGAAGCATAATTGAAACCGGAAGATTAACTATTTTGTGGTGAATCGGAGCGGTGAAGGAAATAAGGGCAGATCTCGTTTGCAAGTAATTTCTTCCGTCGCAGCTGGTTATATCAATCGCGTTTATTCATCGCCAGGCAACTCCCTGTGATTAACAACAACCTCATCTTTAGAGCATGGTAAACTATTTATCGGTGACTAGGAATCAAACATCAGATGATCGGCAGCGAGACAAAACGGCGTTTCTCAATTGGGTATATAAATAGATTCCATTCCGGGAAGGATGGCAGGTGTGGCAAAGAGTACGGAAAGATTATTTCAGTTACAAAAATGGGGATGTAATTACTTTGTAAAAAGTATGAAGAATGTGTGTGAAAACTTAAATTAAATCATGGTTGCAAATTGTATGTCACCTTTCGTCTGGGAACAGAACACCTTTTCTGTTTTTCACACATTGCACAAAAAACTCAAATTTTAAGACCGAATAGCCAAAGTAGATTTTGTCGAAACAGGAAAATTTGTTTGTTATGACCTGAGAAGTCGCAAAAAACACTTCTTTTCGAATGTGAAACACATTCGAAAAGAATTACAATTGTCTATCAAAAAGATATGAAAATTGGACCCTTAAGGTCCAATTTTCATATCTTTTTGATAGACAATTGTACCCCAAAAAGTAATTTTGTATCTTCTTTGTGATAGCTATGCTAGTTTTTGAACATTTTGAGTTTTTGGATGTGCTTTTAGCAATTGTAGCAAATTGAACCACGATAAAGCAGAGTTAAAGAAATTTTAGCACAACGTTTTGTGAACAGAAATTGAGCACTATCAATTTCGTTGGCTTAAATTCATCCGTAAATAAGAAAATGTCCATTTCTCTCTTAAAGTACACGAAAAGTGACAGAGTTCTACTTTTAGACTAACTTATGTCACTCTAAAATGTTCATCTACCGTAAAACGTCAACTCAGTCCCAATATAAATGTTCACTGAAGCAAAACGTTTTCATGCTCCGGGAAGTGAAGATTAAAACAAAACGAAAAAGTATGCATTAACTTAAAATGAGGTTACATGATGGTTTAAAGAGACGGAGCCTTAGTTTAGTTTGCCATATAAACTACCTCTTGATTATCAAAATGGTGTGTTTTGCTTTTGTATAGACAACGTGGTTTTCATTAAATAGGCATTGAAAGCTTAATGGAATTCATAATTGCAAGTTCTATTCTGCTTTTCACATTTTGCAAGAAAAAAACTCAAATTGCAAATCTTAATTTTGAATTTTCTACGTCATTGTCTGTCGGTTAATTTCATCACGTTTCAAAGATATTGAACCAGAAAAGTGAAGCAAAAAATTGTATTTCAAAAGAAACGATTTGGTTAAAAATGACGTTCTATCAAACATAATTTAAATGATGTTTACATAACTTTTCGAACATCACACAAAAAATAAAACATACTCTCAAAAGTTAATCAATTTTCACAAAAGATTGTTAACAAAATGGGCATTCGGAGCTAAAAACATGTAATGTGTACCCGACAATTTCAAAACATTTCCTTATGCTTAAATTTCAGATTGGAAACAATTCTATAGAAAATTGTAAAATTTTTGCATTCACAAATACTGAAAAAAGTTTGAGATAGAAGAAAAAGACAGTTCCAATCTCTGAAAACAATAATTAAGACGCGGCAACACAGGTAGTGACTAGTAAACGAAATCAAAAGTAACTTTTCATCAAATGGAACTTCAACGAAACTAATTCTCAAAACGCACAAAAAGTTCGACATTCAGAATAACTCATGTCAGCCTGAAATGTGCATCTAGCGTAAAACGTCAGGTCACTCCCAATATAAAAATTCAGTGAAGTGAAAAGTTTTGTTGCTCAGGGAAGTAAAGATGAAAGAAAAAAGTATATATGAACTCAAAAGGGTATTGTAAAGATGTCAAGCGTTAAAGGAGATTTAAACTAGCATTTACCGTAAGGGATCATTCAACGTCATGTTTGTCAAAGAGCTTATTTTTCGGTCTTTGTTGCATTATTAAAAGTAGTTCTAAATGGGTATTTAAAAATAATTACAGTGGCAAAACATCGACAATGCATGCACATTACGTTATTTTTTTTACAGGATTGATTTCTTTTTTTTTATTTTAAAAAAATGATTTAGAATGATCTGACCTTCGAAAAAGCTTTTAGTTAAGGAGAACAAAAAGTACAAAGGCGAATTTTTTAACATTTTGAAACGCTATTTTATGAAATGATAAGAAACTAAGAAATAAATTAAGAATTAGGAAGCTGGAATATTTGTATTATGTCATGTAATTAATTCTTTATATTCGCAAAAATTGTAGCAGAAGGTGAAACATAATTGAAAAAACGTAGCAGAATAATTACTTTACTAGAATTACAAACATATTTGAAATAACATAAAAAACGTTTACTCCTTAAAAAAATTATATTGGCGAAGAAGCTAAAACAATCAAAAAAGCAAAAAAAAAAAGTTTGCTAAAAATATCAAAAGGATATACAAATGTTGAATAACATGCAGACTTACTGGAAAACAAACTGGAAAAATAGAAAAACATCCGACCGAAACGTTTTGAAGGAAGTTGTAGAACTTTTCCTTAAAAAACAAAAGTCCAAGTTTATTGCACTTCCTTTAAAAAAGGGGGGAACCATTCATCGAAAATTGTAAAGCAGCACGTAAACAGGAGGTGTTCTTAATCGCATATAATCAGTGCCGACATTTGAAAAAAACGACAAATATTCTCCAATTTTTTTTAGTTATTGCTGACACTAAGAAACTGGCGTCTTTTAGAAAAGGAAAAAAAGTTTGTAAACTATGAAAACTCGTGCGCAATTTTTTCAATTTTAGAACAAAAAATTGAGGTGCTAAGATTTTTAAAAGGATTATTAAAACAATGAGAAAATAAGAGGTGTTTGTTATTTTTTAATAAGAAACAATATTAATAGGGTTCCCCGAAACGAAATTCTGATATTGTAATTGTGACCCCCATACGGCAACAAAACTCCCAATCTTGTCTTTTCAAATCAAAGCGCTGCGTTTTCATTTTTTTTTTAAAAAGTACAAGTAGCATGGAATATTTGGCACAACTCATAAAAAAAACACGGCAAGGATATTTTTCAGCACTTTTTAAAAAGAGAAAAAAAACGAAAAATGCTAAGAAAACTGAATTTCAGACCTAATAGTTGCCACAGTCAGTTGCCGCTGATATTATAAAAGCAAAGTTTTTTTTTTTTGTGAAACTTCCTAGCTATTCAAATCAAAAAGAAAAAATAACACATTTGGAAAAGTTCTATGAATTATACGCAAATTTTTGTGCTAATGCACGCACTGTGAGGACATTAAAAAAAGAAAAACAAAAGTGGGTTGTACTTTCAAAGGTAGTCATTTTTATGACCACAAAAAAAGAATTTTCTGTTCAGCACAACTATTAATTCGTTTCGCTTCTATATCATCAAGAATCAGACGGAAGGAAAAATACGAATGACTTTGTGTGAAATGGATGTTAACTTAGTAGTATAGAATAGCAGTCGTAGTTGTTATTGTAAATAATATAATAAAAAATAAAAAATGACGACAATTTCAGAAAGCGTTTCATAAAGCGTGGGAAGAAAATTGATTTTGAAAACGAAGAAGAAAACAGGAAGTGTCATGAAGACAAGTTAAATGCTTCCGAGAGCTGGAAGAACGAAATCTGTGTTCAAGAAAACAACAAAATTGGCAAAACAAGAATGACAAAACTGCATTTTCGCTTAGTAATTGTGACTCCCTGAACGCCAATTTGCTTCCATGGCAGTTGAAGTTTTTTTTGTATACACAGAGCTACGTCTGAAATAAAATTCGCAAACATTTATACCTACCGTAACCTGGATGAATAATATAATGACATGGTTTCGGTTAAACCTAAAAAAATACTCACGTTCGGTTTGCTGACTGTGGTAAAAAAAACACAAAAATGCAAAAGTTTTGTTTTTGTAGTACACAACGATAACTTTTTAAACAAATTCTCGCTATTTCATCAAAAACCGGTCAACAGGAAACTTTAATCATAAAATTCTAAAAGTTACTACAAAAGGGCAAGCTGAATATATAAGTCGCTGTTTTGTATGGACTGACAAATTTTTCAAGAAACCTGAATTTCACAAAAGCTGAGGCGTAAAAGAAACAACAAAAAATTTGAAGCAAAAATTAAACAGATGTGGTGATTATTACATGCTAAAAGCTACAGAAAGCTGGAAAACCGAGAAAAGATTTCAAGAAAACCCAAATTTTGGAAAACACGGATAACATAAACTGATATGAAGGTTGGTTTTTCGGCTTTTTTTAACGGGAAATGGGTTTCCACGATAGTGAAGCTTCCATGAACTTAGCCCCGCCCTAACTTAGGTTTTCAAATGATTCAAAGACACCATAACCAAGATGGATGGCATGTTTCATGCCTTTTCCGCTTTGGTAGAGAAGTTGTCCCTCTTCAGACGATGACTTATAATTCTAAGCACTTGTGAATTTTATGAAAATCAAAAGTTTAAAACACAACAGCTGTGCTGGGTGATATCTTCCGTCCTGATTCATTCTTTTTTACAACATCGAGCAAAGGATAACGTTTTCTGAAAATAAATGGCTCACTAGGTTTTTCATATAATTTGACCCGATAAATTCATTTGCAAATTCCTGTGAGTCACATTCCTTTAGACCAAAGATGATACTTTCAACTGTTTGTTTTAGACAGTTTGTCTTCCAGCGGGCGTTAACAAAAGGTGTGAAGAACACGCAAACAGAGGGTAACATTTTACTCAAATGTTGGTTCTTCTGGTCGCTTTGCGCTTGATCTTCCTTACTTCCGCTATTTTTGTCAGAAGGCCAAAAACAGGATCAAGTAGAACAACTTCTTCGAGTTCAAACTCTTTTCACACTGCGTTACTGAACTCCAGCTATGAAAGAAGTGTTTCTCCTTTTGAAACAGACGGTGAACCTGTGGTTGTCTACATTCAGACCCCATCAGTTGTTCTGTTTTCAGTGGTAAGAGAGCGTACAGTTTCATCAAAAATGCAATTTAGGAAGAAAACAAACAGCTAGTTAGTTATGTTGCTGCGTTGAATTTTGTAAGTTAACTTGGTGTTTTTACAATTGTTTTAGACTTGGACTGATTCGAGATTAGCATTTGACCCAGAAGAGACAGGATTTGAATACACCATTATTCCTTCGAACATGGTTTGGATACCTACTATTGCATGTTACAACAGGTACACAAATGTTGTATTGCAATTTTCGGACTACAATGAAGCAGACCGTGTTCCTCGGAAACATCGGGTCTTAGAAATTGATAAACTGGAGTTGAAAGGTTGTAGATTTTACGGTTCATTATCTAAAACCTTTAGAACATACATTTACTGCCCATTAAATGAATTTCCATGAAATGGCGGTTTTAGGAGCGCCACTCAAACAAAGTGCGGAAATAAATGCGTTTTCGCATTGTGAAGTTTATATGCACAAAAGTTGCACGCGCCGAACATTATTCAGTTCGAAAGGAGAAAGATTTCTTTACTAAATACATGACGGAACTGTTGGATCTGTAGAGGAAAGCTTAAACCATCGATACGAAACATTGTTTTTTTTTTAATTTGATACAGTTATAAAATTATTGTAATATTATTAAATAGTTAAACAAGATAAAAATAATCAATGAGAATTCTAGAATGTTTAGAACAGTATTGGAGTTGTGGTGTTTCATTGTTTCGAAATTAATGTGTTATACAGAAAGCTGAAATTTCCGAAGATAACAAGTAGTAAGGTTTTAGAACTCAGGGAAATCAAAACAAAAAAAATAAAAAAATCGGATAAGAAATATTGTCAGGGAATCACCAGAAATAGGAACAAAAAGTTAGTCTGAGTTTGAGTTACTGGAAAATTACGTTAGTTGTACAAAAGTTATTCAGCAAGAAAGCTAGTGGTTCGCCAGCAGATACGAAAACAGGTAAATCTCTGAAGTTGTTTACAAGCTTTGAAAGCTTTGTTGGGTGCGCTTTGTCATGCTTAGCAAATTGCATGGGTAACAAAATTGTAAAAAAAAATATATATATCAACAACGCATTATTGTGAAAGCCAACATTGCAACTAATTTAGAGTACGTGAGAACATAAAAGCAATTTCACATAGATGTCAATTTCTTGCGGGGGTGAGTCTTCCGTCACTGTCTCAACGGGTTACTCTGAACTTTATACAAACATGCTCTCAAAAAGCTTTTACTAACAATTTTGTGGCCAGAAAAGTTATTTAGTACTTGAGACAACCCCATGTCTTCAGTTTGAGTTTTGTATGGACTGACAAATTTTTCAAGAAACCTGAATTTCACAAAAGCTGAGGCGTAAAAGAAACAACAAAAAATTTGAAGCAAAAATTAAACAGATGTGGTGATTATGATATTGAGCTCCCATTAGACACTGCCATACCTATAATATAAAACAAAACGATTAAGGACACTGGTCGTTAAATACAACGGCTCATCTGCCATATTGAAAGAAGGAAAGCCAGACTACGCATTAGGAATGCGAATGAAAACTGACCTGCACGTTGGACAGAAGTGGGACCAGAAAGGCATTGTACGTTGAATAAGGACAATCGAGAACAATAAACAGTGCTTTATGAAAACGCGATGGGCTTTACGTTGTTTCTGCGCCTTCTTTAATTAAACGCTAACTCGGAAAAAAGTATGTCACCGAGTAATATGTAGATCTCGAGATAGCACTGTAATTAGTGAGAGCGCAGAAGCCAAACCGATAACCTCAAGCTGATCTCTAGCAATTTAAAGCAAGGTACTACAGATATCAAAAGCAAATAAAAGCCAATTAACCCATTTTCAGCATCGACGTGAATCGCATCGAAACAGAAAAGGAAACAAGCGAAGTTCTAGTAAGTACCGCTTTTTCAGATCATCCAAAAGTTTAGGTTACGTACAACGGCACTGTTACATTGTTTCAAAGAGCTAGGTACGACACAATTTGTGATTGCGATATATGTGGGTTCAGCACAAAATGAGAATAAAACAACCTTTAGCCGATTTTCCTTTCGACACTCAGTTCTGTTCCATTGGTTTCGACACTGGACTTTCTGCCGCTGATCGGATGCAACTTGTTCCGCTGATTCAGAGCAACTACTTTCGAAAGGTGAGGTGTCTTTCAAAACGTTATCTCCAAGAAATAAGCGATGCAATTACATTTTAAAAACAATGATTAAGGGAAATTCAATTTGACTTTCAAAACACTCTTTCAGGGAAATGCAGAATGGGATCTTGCAATGACAGCGGCTCTAGAGAGAACAGACAACTGCAGTGGGTACAGCTACTCTTTTGCTGTCCTGGGATTCACATTGAAACGAAATTCACAATTTTACATCTACTTTCTAATTTTACCTACATTTATTGTAACATCGACTTGTATCACAGCGGTTCTCCTCCCGTCTTCAATGTCAGCTGGAGAAAGAGTAAACCAATTGATGGCTACGCTATCAACGCTGAAATTTTCAGATGAGCACTGGAATCGCTGGCCTTCTAGGGTTGACATTCCTTTTGAGCATCATCGTAGCAGAAGTTCCAAGATCTGTAAAGCTGCCAATTCTTGGTGAGATATAAGTTTGCCATCTCAAATTCTGACCTAGGAAAATGGGTAATTGCTGAAATGTCTTTTTGCGTCATAGCAATGATCTTCAACGCCATTGGGATGAAAGTCGAATCATGCTGTAAAAGGTATGCAAGATTATAAACAAAGACGCTCTTCTTTTTAGAAGTCATCGATTTGGCAAGAGAGTGGATCTGTTCGTCTCCAGCTTCAAACTGCTTTGCTTTCTTGTTGTGTTCCTAGCAAATGTGACCTTCACAATTGTAATTTTGGTTAATCACCCAGCTCGAGTTGCTCCGCCGAACTATAATAGTTTTTAGTGCATATATGGTATATTAATGATTCTCTTAGCGCAACAAACCCAGCTCTACTTATGTGAATATTACAGAAAAAGTATATATAAATGTGTTTCACTTCAATGAAACCTTATTTGCAAACTTTTAGATTTCGGAAAACATTACACTTTTAACTGAAGAGCATAATGAAGACAGAAGCTCACCCCGGGCAAAGGCAACACCTAAAACAAATGACCTATCCTAGCCCCTGAATGTTGTTTAAAACATTAGTTAGTACGAAAAAACAGGACGACATATCTATCATGCCTTAAGCATAGCAATTTTGGGATTCAAAGGTTCTCTAAAACCAGTTGTGATTAAAGGAAACTTCGCAAAGTCGTTAAAGACATGCAATATCTGCAGCTTACAAATACAATACAACATAATACAACATTTACTCCCCAATCACGGCTGGATCACAGGAGCAGATCTTGAGCGGGTGGATCACAGTGTCTTCTTGTGTAGGGAGAGAGCAGCAGCTTCTGAAGTTGATTCCTCACATCAACTGGGAGTGGTGTCGATGACGGTCCCTCCTTGACGAGGTTCTGAGGCCGGATTCAGCTAGGCGGCAGTCATCCTGCCCCGTGTCACACCATGGCCCGGAAATAATTTATTGAAAAAAAAAACTTTTTTATTACAGCATACGATTGTGAAAATTTTGTGCAATGATCAAGGTTTGCAAAAGTGTGTCTTCCTCGTTCTATGAATCACAAGTTCTCAGGTCGTAGAAAACATTTGCACGCTATTTGTTTTCGAAGTTTGCTTAAAACAAGCGCGAGTTCACAATTGCTGCAAGGAGCAGCGAACAATACGTTAGATCTTTCGCACATGTTGGTTCCCTTGGTCGTGTTTCACTCTATCCTTTTCTGCTCGGCTGTTTTCACAAGAAGACCCAAAACTGGAGCTGCTAGAACTCAATCCTCAAGTTCGTATCACACATCTTTGCTGAATTCAAGCTATGAGAAAAACGTTTCTCCTTTTGAAATCGATGGAAAACCTGTGGTTGTCTACATTCAGACTCCATCAGTTGTTTTATTCTCTGTGGTAAAACGTGTATAGTTTTGCTATTAATTTGTTGTTCAGGAAGAAAACAAACAGTTGGTCAGTTATGTTGCAACAATAAATTTTGTAGGTTTCTAGTGTGAAATTTACAACATTTACATTTAGACTTGGAACGATCCGAGATTAGCTTTCGATCCTATAGAAACGGGTTATGAATATTTAATCATACCCTCAAACATGGTTTGGATTCCCATAATAGCATGTTACAACAGGTCAGAAAACTAGTCTATTTTTTTAAATATATCCTTAAGGCACTTAAGGTCCAACAGATAAATAGAACAAAAGAAAACCAATTTGCCATAAGTAATTTGTTTTCAGCATTGATGTAAACCGAGTGGATACAGAAAAGGAATCCAATGAAGTTTTGGTAACGTTCAATTTTTCAAGTTTTGTAAAAACGTATTTAGGTCACCCCTAACGGATTTGTTACCCTGTTCCAAAGAGCTAGATTCGATACAATATGCAAATGTGATATTTGTTTGTTTTACCTTAAACGAATGTAAAATTGTAATTTCAGCTGATTTTCCTTTTGACACACAATGGTGTTCGATTTAGAATCAACATTTTAATCGATTTAAAGCTGCAATGTTAAAAAATACACATTTATAATACACGTATGTAATACAAAAATATCATCGTATAAAAAAACGAACTGTGATAAAATTATGCTCTTTCAATACATTTTTTGAAAAAGTGTTCAGGTGCAGAACAAACTGTTGAAGAAACTTTGAAAGCAGTAAGTTTTCAGTGCAATGTGAACATTTTTTGCTGCAATTTATTTAAAAAAAAACCTAGAAAAACGCCGTGTAACAATGCAACGAAAAAGCCAAAGGATATTTGAAAAACGTTATCACATTATAAAATACCAGCGCTCTCCTTGGCGGGTTTGCAAAAAGCTTAATTTTTTTTCGGTTGATGAGGCGTAATCGGTTCACGTAGGGTATTCACAAAAAAGAGCTGGGTCAGTGTGCCCCTTCCTTAAAAGTGGGGAAGAGGCCAGTGAGACATCCCTAAAGGTGTGAGAGAGGCCAGGGAGAGCATCCTCAAAGGTGGAGGAGAGTAATTGGCACGACTTCGACGAATTTCGCAATTATCGATTTTCTGCAACGCGTGCACGAAGCGACCCATGGAAGCCGAAAAAATATTTGTGTAGTGCATGGTACACCAAAACTATTAAGCGGCAGCAATAGAAGATTCGATACGCGCAAAAGAAATGGGCAGCAGTGGGAAGTCGTACCCCAGAACGTTTTCTTCGTATTCAAAACGATCCCATTCGGTCATTTGTAATCGTTATTCAAAATGCTTTGGCTGTTTTACATTACTCACTAAGTACTACTTTTGGATAATAAAAAAAGATGGAAAAGAAAAACTTTTTGACGACGCGATGACAGACATTTGCCAACTATATGTATAGATCGGAAGACGAAATTCGGAAGAAATTATTTAATGTAATTTCAAAGCTAAGATTGCAATCATCTTGTTTTTAAAATTGTCTTTCAGGGAAATGCGGAATGGGATCTCACTATGACCGCAGCCATAGAAAGAATTGACAACTGCAGTGGATACAACTATTCCTTTGCTGTCTTAGGCTTCACTTTAGAAAGCAATTCTCAATTTTACATCTATTTTCTTATTCTACCTACATTTATTGTTCCATCGACTTGCATCACAGCAGTGCTCCTACCTTCTTCTATGTCAGCTGGAGAAAGGGTTAATTATTAACTTTTTCTTCCAACATTCTTTTTTTAGATGAGCGCTGGAATTGCAGGGCTGCTTGGATTAACATTTCTTTTAAGTATTATTGTCGCAGAAGTGCCAAGGTCTGAACACTTGCCAATTTCAGGTAGAATTTAAAATTTTTAAGCCTTTAAATTTCTTTTAATTTTTAAGCCCTTTAATTTCTTTTTTTCAGGCAAATGGGTAATCGCTGAAATGTCTTTCTGTGTTATAGCCATGATATTCAATGCCATTGGGCTAGGAGTTAAAAGTTGGTGTAAAAGGTAAATCACTTTCAAAATCAACTTAAGTTTTTTTAGAAGGCCATTTTTCGGAAAACGAATGGATGTTTTCGTCGTTAGCTTTAAATTTCTATGTTTCCTTGCAGTTTTTCTAACAAATGTTATTTTCACAATTATTATTTTGGTTAATCGGCCAAAGCGAGTTCCCCATCCTACTTATAACAGTTTTTGAATTAAATGTTTTATATGTTTTGTTTACATACAAGTTTATGCGTCGTTTTTCGAAATCACCAAAAATGTGGTCATTTAAATTAATGGTTTGTGTGGGATTCCGATGTCGAATTTTACCCTGTAGATGGCCCTGAGTTATTGTAAACAAGGTAAAAATTTACCACCGCGTATTTAAGAGTTGGTTAATTTCTTCACCTGGAACTACACAAAAAAACTTCTGTTGAGGGCCACAAGAAAACCTATCTTTGATAATATTTGGGTTATATGCGTGGTTTGAAAAAAGCCACTATATTTTTGCAAAAGCTGTTTATTTGTATTACTTTTTTTTCATTTAAAAGAGCTTCAAACCCTTGCGACGCCCTTTGACCCTTTTTGACAAATAAAGCCAAGGCGCTGCCATCGCTTTTTTTGTCAACCAGTCATTTAACTTTTTATTTGGTCTGGTCGCCCCCTTTTGCCCTTTCAGAAACTTTTACTTATAGTTCGTGCCAAAACTACTTCGGTGCCACGTGTCAATGTTTAGCTGATCTTCATAAAGTAAAGCGTGCAGTATAGGATACTCAGGCCGTGTACGCAGCCAAATCGGCTGAATTAGATTTTGTGAAGAGTACAACTACAACAAGGACTAAATATTCCGAGGAACATTATTGTGCACTGAATAAAACAATTGGAATGACAGGTACGATATGATTATTGTTCTCATTCTATTATCACCTCTCTTACTTATATTTAAATCTCTTCCTTTTCTTTATGTTCTTCTATAAACCTTTAGAATAAGGCTTTTCTGATTAAGTGTTTACCTTTTTAAGAAAACCTTGCTTGCTCACTTTATAATTTTGCCCTGCTCACTTTATTCACCGTCAATTTCTCGGCCTTTTACTCACTTTAAATTACATTCTTATTTACATCTTTTCCTTTCTTTCATCTCTCTCAAACCTCTCAAAGTAAGACCGATACGTGAAAAATATAAAAATTCAGTTTACAACAGTTCATTCCCATAATCCCAAAATAGCAATAAATTAGAATAAATAGAGGAAAAGAGATCACTTATTTTTTCAGGGGTTGGGCGATGACGTACTGACCAGGGGTTTGGACGGTCTCAACATTTGTGGTGACTCCCGGGTTGCTGATGATGGACTGGCCACTGGAGATGGAGAGTCCGTTCAAGATGGCTACGTATCTGCACATGGCGTCGAGGTTTCCATACATCTCATCTTCCTTCTTCTGAACTTCGGCGGAACAGTCCTTCTTAACAGCGGAGCAGGGGCACTGAAAGGAAAATTTGAACTTTTGCGAGAAAAAGCGGCTATATTTCGCAAAAACTAACATCAAGTTTGGGCGTCTAAATGCATATGAAATGATCAACGCTCTTTTGAGAAGTCAAGTTTTTGTTGACTTTCACATCGTGTTAAACTTTTGATTCACCCACCAGAGTCTTGCTCTTCTTGATGAGTGCAACGTGCTTGTCGGCCAGCGCAACGTACTTGTTCGTCAGTTTGTGGTAGTCTGTTTTCATTGTATCCATAACACGTTGCAGCTTCTCAAATTCGCCAATGACTTGGGCTGAAGAGGTTGTATTCGTATGAACTATGTAGCAACCTACTCAGATTCGGTGGTGACTGAGCAACGACCGAAGAACCGACAAAGGCAGCGAGGAGAACGAGGGTGTACATCTGCATCGTTCTGAAACTCAAAGAAAGTTAGATTTAAAAAAAACAGAAAAGGAAGAGCAGAAAATGCCTTGTGACTTTGCAATACAGCGGTGGATATTTATACTACTACACCCGTAGTGTCTGGGACGCTCGTACAATTGGAACAATGTGGTACGGCATGAGTAAGATGTGACTGCGCGTCTACGTTCGGGTTGTGAAACGGATCCGTAACGTAAATCTTGACCATTGCGAAAATGGTACACTAAAAGGAACCCTGAACTTATCGGCTTTGTATTTCAATTTTGTTAATTTGATCAATCAAAGAGATTACATTGGAAAGGAATTTTAAGTCAAAGAACCATTGCAAGGCCTATATTCTATCGATTGTTTGTAATAACAATTAAAACAATTCAACTTTTTGTTTTCATTTACATTTGTGTATGGAAATGTATTGATTTGGGTTATTCTTCTTTAGACGAATCTAGAACAAACCAAACTTTTTCCCTAGAAAACACAGTCAGATGAAACCTAACATTTTTTCAACTAAATTTTAAATATTTGCCGTGCGTGCTTCTAAAGTTCTCAGGAGTTCAGAAAACTTAGTTTAAAGAACTTTCAAGTCCTATTTTTATCGTCAATGGATGTGATGATGACAAATATTGAAATACTTTTAAAAAACCAATGATGAGTACAAGACCGTTTTTACATGTCTGATATCAATTTCAAAGAATTTGCTAGAAACAGAAGGTTGTTCCTAGGAAAATATTAAAACTTTGAAATCATTTACGGAACAATTCATTTACCTAATTTAGCCATTATCAATCAATGCCAGCCACACCCATTAACAATTCACATTCGGCTTTTTTAAAAACTAATTACGCATAACGAAAGCTTTATCATTTTCGTAGGCGCAGAAGCGTTCTGCATTCATATTTTTGTCCTTTTCCCTTATTCCCTCAAAATTGCAGAATATGTGTATCAAAGTTGTGGAAAGACCACATTTTTAAGAAATTTTTTCGATGACTTTTATACATACAATACAGTAAATTACAATGTAGTTCTAGACAATTGCAATTTCCGGTAGATTAAGTTTAAATTTGCATATTTTTTCTCTCTAACTTTTCTGTTTTCCTCGAGCTTCGTTGTATTTTCAAATTGTGGAAATTTGGCAAAACTTGTGCAATTCTGTAAACCAGTGAATCAAGACCACGCTTAGAAGACATTTTTTGGAAAGAACCTTATCAGGGCCAACATGCACGCAAATTAGTTATTTTCAGTGTTTTCATCGTAAGTGCTAACAATGTAAAGCAAATATGATTGGAATTTTATCGATTCGCCGTATTTTACTGATTCCAGTTATAGCTATTTTTATTTTAGGAATAATAAACTTAAAGAAGCCTTTTCTTTTGTATCATGTATTTTCATATCAAATCATTCCCATTACTTTGCATTTAAAAAGAAGGTATTTTAACATTCAAGACAATTTTTGATTGTATGAAAGCTGTGTTAAAGCTTTCAAGAATTTTAAAAAAAAACTTTAACATTTTTCTAATAAACCATTGAAATCATTTGCAGCACGAAATTGTTGAAAACCTTTACTTGAACAAGTATGCTCAATGTAGCTGCGAAGAGGTACGAAATTGTTCACTTATAACTTTTTTGCGTCTTGAATTTCCTCTAATGACTGGGTTACATTTTAAATTCATTAACATTTAGTAAAGTTGAGAAATTATGAAAAAGACCGCTACAAAACGCCTTTTGAACCATTCATTATCAAGAAAACTTTTTCTTTCCTAAAAGACAACTGACTTATCTTTGACGCCGTTCCACTGCCCAAAAATAGCCCTGCACGTCGTAAAGATCGCCTATTTATAGCTCCTTAAAAATGTTTCCTGCGATGATGTCACGCTCCTGTGCTCTCAGATTCTCACATAAACAACTTTTTTTTGTTTGATCGGCAGCAAAAATCTTCGGCGTATTGACTCCAAGAAAAGTTGTTTACTCAGAGGCGCCACGTGATAACCATAGGTCATCACAAACGGGCGCCTTAATTGTTGGCTACAATGCTCCCATTTGCATTCAGTCGGCTTTACAACAACAATCCTGACCGTACTATGCCCAAAGTTACCCTGTATCCAGGCATTTGCCTGAGACTTTCCGCAGATGAATCCAACTCCTTGGGGGTCTTCGTTTTCAAGGTGAAGCAACTTTCGGTTGCTTCATTGTGGGCTCGCGACCTTCGCCCTTTCAGTTAAGTTGAAAGTAACCGCCTGGAGCCGCTTTGCGGCCTGACGTCGTTACGATTTTTTACGCTCAAGTGGTAAATAGCGGCCTAAAACTCCAGCGCTTCGCCCCAGAAAGCTTCTAAGCTCGATGAAAACCGTTCTGGGGAGAAAATACAATTGTCTCAATCATAGCAACCTCGTTTACCGGAAACTCTTCTTTCGTTATTGTTCTGAAATTTTAATTAAACATAAAATTCCTTATCGATAGAATTTCAACTGTTAGAACTCTTTTGCCCTTGTGTTAGAACCGTCTTGTAAAAAACAAGTATCCCGGGACGGTAATTAATTTTCGACTGCGTCCCCCAACCGGATTTACAACCTTGGCGTCCTCTGTTGATAATTCCGAAATAATTATCGATTGCCTCCCTGGCTTTGTTTTCGATAAAAAACTCCTTCCGTAGTAGCTTAGTGAGTTCTCTTATCAGGTGCTCATCTTTCCGCCCGCAGCGCTAGATGTACCGAAGATACACCCCTTAGTCTTTTTTCCCTCAAATACTTTCCCTTTTGAGGAGACATTTATTGCGACATGAAAAAGGAAAACCAATGATAAAAACGAAAAGATAACCATGCACACCTGCCCAAAACATTATCTTTGATAACAATCCGATTTAGGAAGACCCACCGCAACTGTTTTGCCTCCACTATTGATTAGAAAAAGTAACCACGAGGTTTTGTTTTTGAATTGTTTTCTAGGTTGTTTTTCTTTTCTGAAAATCGTACACACATATTTTGTAAACACATATTATTTTTCTCGTAACAACGGAACAACAGTTGTTTTTTCCCGGTAATCCCTTTACCCGAGAGATTTCGTCTTTACTATATCATGTTGAAAGCTTTTTCAAAAGACAGAGAAACACAGATACACAGATACACAGAGACACAGAGACACAGAGACACAGAGACACAGAGACCCAGAGACACAGAGACACAGAGACACAGAGACACAGAGACACAGAGACACAGAGACACAGAGACACAGAGACACAGAGACACAGAGACACAGAGACACAGAGACACAGAGACACAGAGACACAGAGACACAGAGACACAGAGACACAGAGACACAGAGACACAGAGACACAAAAACACAGAGACACAGACAAACTCATTTTCATCTACATTCAATCAATGTCTTGCTATTCTCTTTCCCACGTTTCTCATTGACTAGAAACGTGGGCGAGATGTAATGTTACCTTGCGCTGCACCTTGCAAACGAATTTATTGTCTTTTTTAAACCGATCCTGCGTGTTGGTCATTTACCTGCACGCCTTTCAAGTCCCCGCCATTTTATGTTTGTAGAAACAACCTGCGTCGGCTTTAGCGAATCAGAATTTTTTCGCTAAACAAACCCCTTTTTGGTCAAGATTCCCTTCAGCCACCACTGTATCTTATCTTTGATCTGATGGCGCTCCCACCCGGCACCGAGGGTGTTCTTTGATTTATACATTACCTCAAAGTAATGCTGATGTTCTATGAAAAGTCTATGAAAAGATATTTTGCGACTGTGTGCTTTTAATCCGTGGAATTTCCGTTCTTCATCGGAATTTCCTACATAGGCTAGCCACTTTCTAATAGTAACTGCTTTCTAGTAACAACACGTGATTGAGGTAGTTTGTTACCGCTTGTAATGGGTGTTTGTTTGGGCTGCCATCTTCTTTGTTGTCAACATGCTTGACAGTTTGTTGACACATCACCTTGATAAGGATGTGCAGAGGTCAGCTTGGGTTAGCCACACAGCCAACACACGCTTTATTCTCTCCAGAACGTGGCCTAGCGGAATTTCTCCTCAGAAACTGACCTTTTTCACCCAAAAGCTTTCAACGAACCCTGCTAAAAAGTGTTTAACTATATAAAAAAAATCACATTTTGCAACACTCTTATTAACCCAAGGCATTACTAATTTGTTCCGATGAACCTTTGCTGAACGGCAATTTCGTGCCTGAGTAGAACTGATTATTAGTAGATGCACCACGGCATTATCCTTTTGAATAACATCGTTTCGAAACACTTCGGCACCGCCTCTGAGCAGCAATCACAGACTTATGCATGTATTAACTTGGGAAACCCATCAGTTAGATGATCTTTTGACTTCACTGCGGGGTTCATTTGACTTCTGACGTTACGATTGTGTGAAATAACAAGGTTGAACTTAATTTTGGTTTTTAAAAGTTTTTAGGACACTTTATAACTGGCGCCAAAACGAAATCAACTGCGTCCGCCGAAAAAAGCGATGTTTTCTCTGCGTCTTCAAAAATTGCACGCTCTCTCGCCTGAGTAGCGCACGCATGCTGCAACATAGCTGTTTTTGGCAAGATTCCAATTTGGCGCCAGCTAAAATTCTATTTTCACTTTGTGTTAAAGTTTTGTTCTCAATTTTGACCAATCCTAGAAACCAGTTCAAACAGTTTTGATTCAAACCACGTGTTATTTTCAATAAAAAAAATCGCTTTCTTCTTTTGTTGATGTTATTGAATAAGACCTTCCGTTCACAATCAACGCCGAAATATTCATGTGTGGTTTTAACCATATCGAAAATCGATCTGTTTATACAGCTTTACACGGTTACACTTCTTTGTGCTGCTTTTGTATACCTGCACACTTTTTGGAGACCCCGTTGCGCACAACAGGTGTTTTCTACCCTTTTTTATTTATATTATGATACTTCTGTAGTATAAATTTTTTAAGCGAGAAATTAAGAAAAGTTGCAGTTGTTTTCAATAGCTTGTTTTGTTTCATTAAAATTGTAGATCTAGGAGACAAAACAGACAAAAAAAAACGGTATATAATTTCAACTTCAATTTCCAATGGGCGGTATTTACAAAGACTTCTCGTGCTATACGTTGTTTACAGAGATCACCAGGCTTTTAAATTATGCTAATTAAACTGTGTATTTGTTAACGTACACTTTTTACAGATAAAATGTGACCGTTTTGAATTCAGCTTACTAAATTTCGTTTTGTGATGTAACAAAAAGTACTAAGAAAAAAGAGGGTTGATATTGTTATAGAAAATCATAGCATAAGATCCCTGTTGGCTTGTCAATGCCAATAGGGCATTTCTTAAAACGTACACTGAAAATCCGCAATAAAACTCGTTTTAAGCCTGAAACAAACAATTGTATTTTGATACACAGATATCTTTTGTTGAAAATTGAATGACATAGTTAGAAAATTCCGTGTATAAGATTGTGTTCTTCCGAAGATTTCTGGGCGATTAAAACATATTCAAGTTTGAGGAGTTCCCTAGAACTTTTCCCATGCACTTTTTTTTTAAATCCGTCTTGTTCCCAAAGATCCAGAAATCAAATCGTAGGCAGGAATAATTGGCTGCACTCTCTCTTTTCTGCAAAGATCCCTTGCACTTTCCCCACAAATTTCTCCACCCCTCATTTGACCAAATTGCAATCTTGTTTAGTCTTGTTGACCCGTCCGCTCGGACCAATGTCGTCGGAAAAATGAGTGTCCTAAAAACCGAAATCGAACGCAATAATTTAACAGGTTGTCGGTGTTCGCGCGTTCGTTTCAACAGCATCAATCAAGCACGGCCGTCATTCGGAATTCGATCCGCCTGTCCGAAACTGCCATTCCTTTCCTTTAACACGGTGCCTACGGCTATTTCTGTCGTTTTCCCCCGAAACATCGCGTCGATCAAATCGCGTGGTTTAACTTTGGTTACTCATAGTCAATATGGCGGAATGGCGCAATCTCACCTAGAAAAACGTTTGTTTGACACCTTGTTTTGCTACTCTTTTGATTTCCAGAATGAATTCTTTTGAATCACCATCTATTTATGCCGTTTGATTTGGTTGAACGCATCTCCTGAGGTGACAATTGTCCTTTGCTCGTTGGCATCACAATTGCAAGCTGAGATGCATTCTATAAACGCGCATTTCCTGCTTTCGCCCTTGTTCTTATTATGTTACTGACGTTCGTTACTTCTAACCTGCTAATCTCCTAGAGATTCCCACACTTTTAATTTCCCCGCACTTTGTGTGTGCACCTGATCTATGTTGCTCCTTTGCTGGTAAACAAACTTGATTTTTAGTCTTGTAATTGTTTGAGAACAAGAAGAAAAGTTTCCAAACACGTGTTGCCATTTCAAGGAAATTGTTCTTATAAATTGAAAACAAACACGGAATAATATGAAATCTTGGCTTGAATCCAAAACAATTTGGAGTTTCCGCGGTTTTTGTTCGACTTTTGACCTTGTACAGCCTGAAACTTCAATAAACTCGTAACGGGTGTAGAAAAATCTTAGAAAATAGTGACATTTTCATGTTTTGCTGTAAACTGTTCAGTTTAAAAGCCTGCATCGCTTTTATGTATCTGCGCAGACACGATTGCTTTCTTGTTTCGCTAACATTTTCAATTATAGTCTTTTTACGCAATTATGCTCTATTTAAATTGTTTTTCATTATCAATTTTGTTTTGGTTACTTTTTCAAAAGATGTATTTGATTCCATTTCCTCAAAAATACCTTGAATCATCCGACCGAAATCTTCATGGTTCTGATCAATTGACATTTTTACAGAAAAGGTCGATTTTGCGCATCGTGTTGCAATTTCAGCAAGTTAGTGACGCTTCATACGAGATTTTTATGTCTCATTGATTACAGTAACTTGTGTACAACAATAATTGATTTGTATCTCCAATCGTTGTGACATTATGAACTTTTCTGCAGTTATTGACAGATTATAAAGCATACGAAGGCTAAAAACTGATATTGGCTTTGTTGTTAAGGATTACTTGATGCGTAGGCGTTGATAAGGTTTTTATTTGGTCATTGGCATTTGGTCATTGGCATTGTTTTTTATTTGGTCATTGGCATATTTGGCTAATATTTTGCCTGTTCCTTTGCGCTTTTAGGGATTTCAGTTCCGACTTGCATTTTTTTTAGAAGCACGTTCACTCATATTTTAATTTATGCAATTTTCAATTCCTTTATGTTTGTTTGTTGTTAAGAAATGCGATCAACTTGAGACCCGATTTGTCACTTCAGAACTGAAAACAGTAGAAAACTTTGATCCAACCCTTGCGTCAAACACATTTCAGTTTTGTAACGGTCACGGTTAAGATTACAGAGAAAACGATTGAAAAAGTTACCGAACAGGTCACTAACATCTGAAAAAGTCTTTGAATCACTGATCACCGATAACCAACAAGTTTAAATTGTTTACTAAACAGTGTTTCCTTCATTTACCAAACAGTAAATTCTTTGTATTCTTTCAAGCGACGACAAACTTTACAAAGCGATTTTTGGTGATTGAAAATGTCCAGCAGACCCATCCAGTAGTGACACTTTCAAGGTTGAATGTTATTTCCCAAGGTTGACCCCTGTCTCTTTCAGTGAAAGTCAAAGTTGGTAAATGTCATAATTTTTTTCAATTTCTCTCTCTCTATCTATCTATCTATCTCTCTCTCTCTCTCTATCTCTCTCTCTCTCTCTCTCACTCTCTTTCTTTTTCTCATATTGCATCATATTTCTGTCTTCCTAAATAATGGTCGCAGTGTTAGTTTTTTTTTGGTTTATTCCATCGAAATAGCTTTTTGTTTTTAAACTTTTTTGTACTATCTATCTTTGCTTGTTTCACAATTGTTCTTTAGAGTTGTTTCTGAACTTTTCTGTACTTATTTCCAGTATACTAAAATGAAAAATAATGACGTTTGTACTTTCATGGGCTTGATCCTTTGTACCACAAGGTTCATTAAACAAGTCTTTTTTTTAAAATTTCTCTAAAGCTCTATATGTACTCGTTATAGATCTTATTATGATTTTTCGCTCTCTCTCTCTCTCTCTCTCTCTCTCTCTTTCTCTCTCTGTTTTCTCTTACTCTCTGCCTCTTTTTCTACATCTTTTTACCTCCGTTGTTGCATTTCTTGCTCACTGCCCTTGCCTGCTTCCGGCTCTCTCTCTCTCTCTCTATATTACCGTTTTTTTCTCTTTACTCTCTCTCTCTCTCTCTCTGTTTTCTCTTACTCTCTCCCTCTTTCTCTACATTATTTTGCCTCCGTTGTTGCATTTCTTGCTCACTGCCCTTGAATGCTTCCGGCTCTCTCTCTATCTTACCGTTTTCTCTCTCTTTTTTTCACCGATCTCTCTCTCTCTCTCTGTCTTCCTTTCTCTACCTCACTCCTCCTCTTTTTCTCTCACTCACTCACTCAATGTCTCACTCACTCACTATTTTTCTCTCACTCACTCACTCTTTGTGCACCCTCATTCTATCTCTTCTCTCTCCCTCTTCCCCTCTCTCTTTCTCCTATCTTCTTCAACGTCTCCTTCTCTCTGTTCTTCTAAATTATAAATGCCGATTTTTCTCTGTTTTTCCATCCTTGCTTTCTCACTCGCTTTCCCTGTTTCCGTCTCTCTATCACAGTTCTCCTCTAATTCCGTTTCCCTCTCCTCTCTGCATATAAACACTTTTTCTACTTTTTTTTCTGTTTGTGTTATCTTTCATCCTTATCCTTATCTTTCCTTTTTTCTTTAGTACATTTCTTGTAAATGTCTACACTTGTCCTCTACCTCCAAATTGATAGGTTTCCCTTTGATCCCCTGGATCATTACTGCGTAGTAGCTGTTGCTCCCGCTGCTCCCATCCTCACTAATTGCTAGCTCTTGGCAATCTCCGTTGCCGAGAGATATATAGAAATCCGGAAATTGTTGAGGTCCACCCAGGCCATTAGAGAGCGCAGCGTGGCACTGGTCATCCCAGCCTTCGCGGCAGTCCGTGGCTAATGACCACCAGTTCAAACATTGCACTTTGCAGTGATTAAGATAGCCCGTTGCTTCCGAAGTACTTTCGTTCCGCGTTTCTCGGTTCCAGCCCGTCTAAAATGTCTTCAAACTAAAATAGCCTTTTTATTATTCACGCGATGTTTTCACCAACAGATTGAAAATAATCTCGAGATTAGGAAAACACAAATCGTTCCCTTCTGGAAAGGTAGCAGATAGTTTTTAAATGTTTTTCCGCTCGGTTTTCAATATTCACCACGAAAGCTGTTATTTCTCAAATGTTTTTAGTTTTTCTGTTGATTTGTGGCAGCTGCATTGTGTGTCTTCGATATGCTGCTGCACAAATTAGCAAGCTTTTTGACGTTTACTGTCACGTGTGTACGTTTTTACTTGGCAACAACAATACTTTATTTTCTGAAAGACGGTAATTCTTTTCAAATGCAATGAGAAATTCCTTGTATGTGTTTATTTGTATGTTAGTCTTCTGAAAACCAAAACCAAAATACGGAAAACTATGCCCAAAAACACCACTTTTTTTGTCTTTTGTCTTTGCCTTCACACATGAACACACGCACACACGCACACACGCACACACGCACACACGCACACACGCACACACGCACACACGCACACACGCACACACGCACACACGCACACACGCACACACGCACACGCGCACACACGCACACACGCACACACGCACACACGCACACACGCACACACGCACACACGCACACGCGCACACACGCACACACGCACACACATACACACTCTCTCTCTCTCTCTCTCTTTCGTTATATATCTCTCTTGTTCTTTTTGTCCCTCAATTGAGAAGATAACTCAAAACTTTAATAGTTTTAACCACCTTCTGTTTTTCCTAGATGATCTTTAAAATAGGCTCTGAACTTTTCCATAACTACTTCCTTCTCAATTTCTTATTTTGAAATTATAATGACGGGAGCTTTTCCCCGGACCCGATCTTCAGTACTTTAAAGTACAATAATAATCAACATTAATTTAAATCGCCAGAGAGATTTAAATATGTCCTCTCACTTCTTTTTTCGCTCTCACGAATTCCACGGAAGTGAACATTTTTTGAGTCAGATTTTTTTCAGAACTCATTCTGTTGAGCAACGACCACTGTGAAAAAGGCATGAGCGGCTCCGTAGCAACCGTAAGTTCTTTTGCAAATTTAAACTGAAAAAACTTTTTGAAAGTGATTTTCGCAAATTTTTGGTAAACGATTTATGTTTATCTGTGTCACGGTTCGATGCTACAATTAGTTGAGTGTTAATCTTGTTGTTGAAGAAAAAATCTTGTAAAATGGCATCATGTTCGAGAAGAAATCCTCTTGATATAATTGTAATCTTTATAAATGTTTTAATTGTGTTTGGGAAAAAAATCATGAATCATGCTTATTTTCATCAAAGAAATTGAATTTTCACTTTGAAATTTAAAATTAAAATTAACAAGTTTACTTCCAGGGACCTGCTTTACCCCCTCCTTCCTCGGAAAATAAAACGAAGGCACTTCCCGTCTCAGAAGAAGAAACTGAAGTGTGAGTTCTTTCTATCAAAAAACCTAATCAAACTCTTCAGCGAGCAGCGATTCCCCCAAATTTTTTATGGTGACTGGCGACGAATCTCCTACCTGAAAATTGACGCAAACAATGTTTCGGAACGTCTGCGCAACCCTGGAAAAATGTGTCTCTCCTTCCGAAGGGTAATAACACTAATTAAGGGGAGCATATAGAATTTTCAGACATGCTACGACTTCGTTCGCACAGCTCAGACCTTGTCAAATCGTCGCGTAGCCGTTACTTGGATCGTGGATGGAGACTGGCACGATAGGGAGAGGATCACTGTTCAGAGCGAGAGGAGAATAATCAGAGAAGTCCAAATCGGAAGGAAGTGTGGCTGGGAAGTCCTCTACATCAAAGGAAATCTCCTTCTGTTAACGGGATACAACGGAACCTACAAGTACAGAGCAGTTTTCCAGAAGATGCATCCCCCTCTCAAAACGATAACTGAAGAGGCAGAGAGCGATGGTTAAAATGTAGTTTGTAGTTGTTTTTGTACAATGGTAGCTTTAACTATTGGTAGACACCTCAATCTGAACTCACTATTTATGCTCTAAAAGAAGAAAACCAAACATGATAACAAGTTTGAGGTGTTTACCACCGTGCCAATTCCTAGTAGACTCAAACAAGAAACCGTGACATTCGAATGTAGTGATATATTTGTGATGATGTTGAAGAAAGTATTTAACCGAATAAAGTATTTATCCGTTCTTGTATGTTGTTAAGAACATGAATAAGTTTCCCTATTTGCAGCCAGCTGTGTTCAACTTTACGGAAATGTGACGTACCCGAAAAACCAACTTTTAGACTGACAGTGCAAGATTTAATCAGCAGTAGTGCTGCAAGGCTGTCTACCTTTGGCAGTCGCCATTTATTTGACTGCAAAAGGACGAATACAACCTTCACATTTGAACTTCTAAGACTCAAATCGGGAATACTCGCAATGTTTTAGATTATGATTACAAATTTCCAACAAGGATATGGAAAATGGAAGGTTACCTTACCCTCCCTGTGTTTCCTGTACTTGAATTTACGGCCTAATGAGTCTTTGCAAATTGAGAAATGTTATGGGTTGACAAAACTTGTGTCGATCTCTGATAAATGTAAAGTTCTCAATGATTTAAGTGAACCATGTTGCCCTTACGAAATTATATACGAAAAATTTATGTTTTTCTTAACAACAACTAAACTTTAGAAGACCGTTTGCTCTTAGATAAAAGTAGACGACTGGGCAGATCCCGACCCCCTAAGGACGATAAGCGGCTGTCAAGAAACCCTTGATCAAGCAATAGCAAATTGCTGCGGGACATAATGCACCATCCTTCGAGGTATTTGCCTAAACATTAGCCCGTTTTGAAGCATCACACTAAAGTAGGAAGTGTTTTCCAACCACAAACTCTCCAACCCGAAGGTTTATGAAAAGTGTCAAGTTGGTATTTGGTACTTTTAGTTTTCATGTATTTAAGGCAGAACAATACGGGCAAAATAAAACATGTAAATCCATAGTAGTCGTAAATCTTCAACAAGCAACGAGGTACATTCTTGTATATCGTCAGAGGCGAAAAGGAAAATGAATGAAGAGAAATCCTCATATCATCGAAATAGAACATGCATAACTTTAGGATCAAGCATGTCTAAATAAATGGCACGAGCAAACAATTCCGAAGGTGGTCGAACAGGACAAAAGAAACATGAGGAAAATCTGAAAGCAGGCCAAATAGAGTGACTGAAAAAAGTGTATTCATATATTTTTACACTTAACCGTTAGAGAAGCATTTTTCAAGCCTTGATGACTGGGGAAATGAAAGCGTCAACCAAATCTGACGATTTTCTGTTGAAGGCAATCAAAAATGTGGGCCGGCTATGACATTACTCTTTCTACCCGATACTGAAAGCGATGTTCCTTCATATAGATATTCCCTGAATTACCTTTATCTAGCTAAACCACCGTTAAACATAGATTGCGTGGAGTGCCACAAGTTCCCAACTCGTGTATAGAGATCTCATTGGGTTTGAAACATTGCACGACTCACACGCACGATTCCCACGCACACTTGTCCACAATTCTTTTTTATTTGCCCTTGATATGAACTTATAGCTACAAATGTGTGAATCCATGATAACGTTTGGAGAATCGTTGCAAAAATAGAAACAAATTTACAATGGAGTTTTTGCCTGCACCGTTTATGACCACCCAAGGGCAACGATGACCTTCCAAGATTAAATCTTATCTTTGCGTTCTAGGTGGTTGTGAACTTTTTAAAAAAAAAAAAGACTGAAATGCCTCTAGAACCTACACTTTGCTAGTATTCACCAATGACTAATGATAGGATTCTGCTCAATTAGATGTATCATCCAATTAAATTCAGCCTTAGCACGAAAAGCGTACTTTTATGCTTCCTTTTCATACAATCCATTTTTATACACGTGTGTGTATGTGTATGTATGTATGTGTGTGTGTGTGTGTGTGTGTGTGTTTGTGTGTGTGTTTGTGTGTGTATGATGTGTGTCTGTTCGTGGGTCTTGAAACCTGGGTTCCTGGTCATGTAATCATATATCGCTTTTCATATGGTGAATCTTCTGTAAGCACCTCTTTCCGTGTTCTTTTCTCTCTCCGTCTCTCCCTCTCTCTCTCTATCTCTCTTCAAATGTTTTGTTTCGTTTTTCTTATTTTCTTTCGCTGATTTTAAACGACTACAGTGACCTTAGTGACCATAAAACACCATTTCCTTCAATGAGCACCAATTTGCCAGACTTTTTTCGGCCGTCGCCGTTTTTTGCGTTGCGCTCCGGCGCCGTTCTGATCGGCCGCCAGCCATTCATCAGTTTAACAAAAACGCAACACTTATCGCTGCCTGTCTCGCTACAGCTGCCCTTCCCTTGTACTGTTAACTTCACCATTTTTCGTGTATTCACCATTTGACTTTGACACCCAAGTTATCAGAATTCGCGGAGAAGTGTCAGCAGTATAGTCTTATCTAAGTCTGAAACCCAAAGTAGTGTCTCCATCTTTATATTGAAGACGTGGTGGTTTTCCTGTTTCCAGCGGTTAGTACTGTTTCAGTTGTACTAACACCAGACTGTTGCAGAAATATTCACTCCCAGAAGAATAGAGACACGGCGTGTACAGGCTTGATTCACGCAGGAATCAATTCCACGGCGTCGTATAGATGCCACCTGGGAGCGAACTACTACGACTGATTGCTGAACCGGATGAGCCACGTTGTGTGTAAGTTATCATAAACGAGTCCAAACAAAAAAAGTGGCTGAATTTCTTCTGGTTCAAGCCGATTCGGACACAACCCGTTGTGATGAAAACATTGCTATAACTGTGTTCTTTTTGCATACTTCTTGCAATAGATTAAAAACCTTTGTTATTCTTTTGTAATGAACAAAATGGACAGTATTACAGTTTTTAAAGCGTTTTTCATTGCGCCGATATCTAAGTTTCCACCGTATTTTTGAATAAACACAAATGTGTTAAAAGTCAGGAAATAAAATGTTTTTAACCAAGAAGAAATTCCGCAAAACACCTAGTGTTTTTAACACACAATTTGTGTAGATTTTCTGACATTTTAGTTTTATCAAATTCGATTACAAGAGCAAGAAGTACTTTTAAAAAAGCAAATCCAAAATATTTGAGATAAAAACAGTTAGTTTGTAGTTAATTCGCAATGCAATCCAATTAAAATATAACATAAAAGAAAAAAAGCGATCGATATAATTTTCCTTATAAAATATTCAAACTAAAGCCAGCCCAAGAATTATTTGGCTTGTTCGGTTATCTAAAATCGAGACGCTAGCTACAGTATTCTATAAAAAGCGGGTACGCTTTTAGCGGTTATTTGAATTTTTTATGGGTAATTAATAATTTAACAACACTCTATAATTCATAATCTTCAGTATTTGTAGGTTTCATCTTGTGATTTTATGTCTGAAGCCCATAGTTTGCGATTGTGAGAAATAGAATGAATATTCATGGGTACGCAGCACTTATTTCCGCAGTACGTAATTGCGCGTGCGCCGAAAAATGCGGCCGCCGCTAAATGTGAGGGCAAACAAGCAGGTCAATCGAAAAAAGCGCAGGGTTTTTGCTTCCTGTGACTTATTCATTCCATTCGCAAAAATTCCTCCTTTACCGATGGCCAATCAAAATTCGACTACGACTTCAAATTCACAACATGGGTAAGAAATCAAAATTTGTTAATTTAAAAGTTTAAATAGCTGAAAAATGATACGTTTATTGGATTACAACCAGGGAAACTGACTCCTTTCTAAAGAAAATTTTATATAACGACTTTTGTTAATTTCAGGTCGGTTAGTAACGAATTCCGCGAAGAATTAATATCAAATAGGGACCGAGTGGAGGATTTATTTTCTTTTGAAGATGCCAAGGTGAGATTTAATAGATATTTTTAATTTATTGATTATTTAGGTTGGAAGAGGAACTTATGGGCATGTCTTTAAAGCAATAACGAAAAGCCCCAGTGCTCGATTTCCTGCAAAAGTTTATGCTTTAAAGTTAATCGAGGCTGGGGGTTTTTCGTCTTGGAGGGAAATAGCACTTTTAAGAGAATTGAAGTGAGTTTTTAATTTTTATGTTTTTTTATTTATTAAACCAAAAATAATTGAGATAGATACGTATATTTTGTTTAAAATTTAATTTTAGTAGCAAAATCCTTTATTTTCAGACATCCGAACGTCATTTCCCTGCAAGCAGTGTTTCTAACAAATGAAAGAAAGGTGAATACAACTTTTTAAACTTTGTTTAAATTTTTAGAAACCCCATTTTTAAAATTTATGCCTGATTTTCAGGTTTGGATGCTGTTAGACTACGCAGATCACGATCTCTGGCACATTATTAAGTACAACAGAAATTCGAAAACAAAGAAAATGCCCGTTTACGTTCCAAATTTTACGGTTAAAAGCATTCTCTACCAAATTTTGGATGGTAAGTCCTACATTTCAACCCGTTTTTTTTTCAATTTATAAGTTTAGGTATGCAATATTTACACTCAAGTTGGGTGATGCACAGAGATCTGAAACCTGCGAACATTCTCGTAATAGGAGATGGACCCCCTCACATCAGAGGGCGGTAAGTTCCAAATTAAGTTCAAAATTTTTTATTTCAAATTTTGAGGGTGAAAATTGCGGATCTCGGATTTGCCCGAATCTTCCACGCCCCTCTAAAACCAATGGTGGAGATTGACCCTGTAGTCGTCACCTTTTGGTACAGAGCCCCGGAACTTCTCCTAGGCGCTAAGCACTACACTAAGGTAAGATTTTAATTCATTTTTAGTTATATATTTCCTTAGGCTATCGATGTTTGGGCTATCGGATGCATTTTTGCTGAACTGATGACCGCTGAACCACTTTTCATCTGCAAGGAAGAGGATCTTAAGGCGCAAAGTCCGTATTACTACGATCAGCTTAACAAGTCAGTTGAATTTAACGTAAATTTTCGTTTATAAACTCAAATTTTCTAAGTTGGTCCAAGAAATCCTTAGTACTGCGTTCCCATCCCAGGTCCAGGTTTCGCACTGAGTCACTTGAGTGAGGCATTGGCGCGCCTTGGTGAGGCAACAGCGAGGGATGCGTCAATGGAGCATAAGATCGATTCTTTGCTCAATGTCTCCGCGTTTTCTTTAGGAGACTTAGCTCATTTTTTTTAGCTTGCGACTTTTTAAAAAACGAAAGCAAAAAGGATCGCAACGCGTCGGTCCCCGCTAGTCTTCCTCATTTACCCCTCAATTCTCTACCCATTAATTCCTTACTTCGAATCAGTACAAAATGTAGGATTGAATGAATGGCTCTCGCACACATTCCTTATCAAATTGTATAGTTTGAAGCAAGGAAAAACAGTACCAAATTTAGTTGTAAACTGTAAAATTCCTTATCGAAGTGAATAATTTGAAGCATGAAAAAACAGTAGCAAATTGTGCATTTCATGACGATGACTTTGCCGTTTCTATAAACCTGTGCAGTAGGTCCTAAACCTCAGTCATTCGAAAACGACACTTAGTTCCTAAACTCCTAGGAAAACTCAAAAAAACCTAGTTCACTGAAAAGTTAACCAGAAACAGAGCGTCTTGACGGGTGGGGGGATTGCTTGGCTAAACCGTTTGATGGCTGAATAAAAGGGGATTTCGTTATTTAACAGCAGTAAACATTTTGCAAGCGTTTACAGTGAAAGTTAGCAGTAGGAGAACAGTAGATATTGTAACTTTGTAAAAATAATGTTAAGCGTAGAAAAATCACAACTGCGAAAGTACGTTTTGTTGTTGAAAAATTGGTCTTGTACGTCAATTATTCAAATGGTCTTGGTGTTTTTTTTTGTCTAATTCGTTAATTTTCAGAATTTTCTCTGTAATGGGCTTTCCCAGTGAAAGTGATTGGCCGGACTTCAAGAAAATGCCTGAGTACCACAAGCTGATGCACGACATTCGAGCACACAGGTTAGATTCAAAATGGATTTTATAAAAAAAATCTTTCGTTTTAGTGTCAACTACAGCGGTGCCAGTATTCATAAGTACTTGGACATGGAGAAACACAGAGCGTTCATGCAGCAAATCGCCAATGAGTCTCAGCAGAAACTTCAAATCAAGTTGCTTTTGAAACTTCTGAGTTTCGATCCCAACAAGAGAATTTCTTGCAAGGACGCTTTGGAGGATCAGTACTTTAAGGTAGCTTAGTTATTTTTTCTTTTTACTATTTTTTTGCCCAGACCGAGCCTAAACCGTTCGACGACGTGTTCTACAAAAGCGATATTCCCTACCCTAAGCGCGAAGTTATCCAAGATCAGGATAAGAAGGAGCAGAACCATCAACAGCAGCAACAGCAGCAACAAGTGCAGCAGGTTCCTTACCAGAGCCACGACAGTGCCATCGCTCATAAGAGGATGAGGATGCAGGGACAGGTAAGCAAGTTCTAAATTTATGCAAATTTGGTTTTTAAGATCCTATTTTCCAGTTTAGCAAACAATAACTAAGTTAAGAACGTAGCAAAACGGTACTTTGCCACTGTACTGCTCCAAATGTCAAGGGAAATGTTTCCAGCGACACAATTAGAGTTCCGCCAAATAACGGAGAGGTAATAGGAAGCATAAAACCCAAATCCTACCACTCGAATTCTAGAAAACTGCGAAATTAAATAACCTAGATAATGAATGAAGCTAGTTAAAGGCAAAAGCTTGATTTTTGTCACAAATACAATACTAAAAGTAGTGAAATTCATACTTGGCTTCGTGTTCTCAATTTGGAAATTTGTAACTATAGCGATGTATGCCAAACTAAACATTCAAAAAGCTAAAAAGAAGAGTAAGTGTGTTGCGCGCAGTCACAAATCCTATTTTTTTGTAAACTCTGGCATATTTGTGTTTGACCACAGCCAAATACAATGTTAAAATATATGTAAGTAGCAATAAATAAAAGATGGGATAAAAGAGAATCAATAACAAGTGAGCGAAAACAAGATTGTGGATTTTCTGGGTACTTTTTTCCTCAAACAAGTCATCTCCTAGTTAATGTCTAGAAATTAAAAAAAATTAAGAAGAAATATAAGAAAGTTTTAAAAACAAGCGCCGAAACACTAAAAACAAATAAGTTCGCTTTTGAGGCTGAGGGACGCCCTCGGGGGACAGTTACGCTCGTTACGCACTGTTAATCGATAATTGGTTATGCGCCATCACTCGTTTTGACCTAGGCCGTTGGGCGCCAAGAAAGACAAAGGAAACCAACCAAAACGATCAAAACGGAAGTTGAAGTTGAGGAATCAGAAGCGACCAATCGATACCGCAGTTGTGAAGTGAAGATGCATTAGAAGGGATAAAAATCAATATTATCCATAAGCGTCCATGCGCCGAGATTGTTACAGCTGTTTTAAACAAGGGTTTGCGCAATGAACTTTGCCTTAATCTGTGCTACACTGCACCTTGGAAACATTATGTTGTTAATAAACCAGAAGCCAAAGCCCCGCTATGCGGGGCTGCGCCTTCTCGGATCGGCGGCCTATGGCCGCCTGAAATGCGGATCGTGGCCTTCGGTCACGGAGATATATCACAGCATACGGTCGCTTAGTTAAGGGTCCTGAGGGCGCTTAGTTAGGCGGCCTGCGACCGCTTTTTGTTGGCGGCCTGCGACCACTTTGGTATGCGGCCTTCGACCGCTTAGTTACCTAATTTTTTCACCTCTTTTAGAGGAAGAGTTCTACAGGGTCGGTTTGGGGGAAGATAAAGGGGTAGACCTATCCCCATATTACGTTGCGCTTCTAAACATCATAAGGAAACCCTCAAGAGTTAGAAAGGATGGAACATTCCAAAACGAAAACCCGACTTTCTTTAATGCAGCTGACACTTTAATGATAAAGCACCGCGTTTTGTGAAATAAGCTACTGGTTTTCATAAAATTAGCGAATAATCCACTTTATATTTCTAAAACAACTTTTAGGATATGGCTGGAATGAGCAACCCCATGTACGGTGTTCCAAACTACGGCGGCAGTATGAATATGGGAAACAACCAAATGATGTCACAAGGTATGAAAATTGCATTTCATTTTCAAACCAAATCCATCTTTTCAGATCCCGGCGACATGAAAATGGGAAGTGGCTATCAAACGCAACCCATGTTCCAGGTAAAAACATCTTTTGTGTCATAAAGTATCAAAATTTTTAGGGTCACCCTTCTGGAAACATGATGAATGCTTCTCAAATGATGGGCAACCAGCAGATGATGAGCGGTTCTCAAGGCATGATGGGAAGCTCTCAAATGATGTCCGGTTCCCAACCCATGATGGGTTCGCAGTCGATAATGTCAGGGCAGCAACCCATGATGGGACCACCCGGACAGCAAATGATGGGAGGGCCTCAACAAATGCCTGGGCATCATGGAATGCAAGGAGGTTCGTTTTTGACGATCTCGTTCATTTTTTGGAAAATTTAGGTGGGATGATGCAACATCCAAGCATGAACCAAGGCATGCCACCTATGGGTAGTTTCCCTTCGCAGCAGCAGCAAGGCATGCCGCAACAAGGTAAGCCACGACAAGGTGAATTTTTATTTTTTTTCCTAAGTTTTTTTGAAAACTATAAAATTTGGGCTTTTGGGTAGTTAAAGGGTTTTTAAAACCATCCTATTTGTTTTCTAACCTAGAACCTCAAGTTAGGATCTGAAGGAAAACTCTGTTTGATTAAAACGGAGCTCCAAACGCCTAAGAAATGCGCAAAATTAAAAAAAAATCTTCTTAAAAAGGACCGTTTGTCTTATTTGAGCGTTTTCATGACTGGAACATCGATTTGGTTTGGCTTTGTTTTTAAAGTTTCTCAGATTTGTCAGTAAAAATTAACGTTTCGGCCTAAGTGAGCACTTCATTTTTTCGCTGGTTATAAAGTTAAACCCTAAAATGTAATGTATTTGATTCAAAACATAGGCATATCTGCAAAAACAATAAGTTAAAACGCGTTTGGAGACCCACCTTCTATCTGCCAAATTTCTCGGTAAAACCGCGATTTTGAATAGGTCTCTAAAATTTTGTAGGTGTCAAAAACGGCAAAATTAGCGCACTGTTATATTTTTTATAAAAAAAGTAACACAAAACTTTTTTGTGAGATTTCCTGGGAATAGATTTATCAAGGTCCCAAATCAAGAAAAACGATCAAAAATGGCATATCAATGGGTTTCTACAATACTTCCCCCCTATAATTTAAACGAAATGGATAAGGTTGTATCAAGATTTTAAAAATTCAGAACTCAAATCGAAAACTTGCATTCACCCGTTTGAAGGTAACTAAGGTAATCATTAAAAGTGAAAAATTATCCTTTTTAATTTGGGGAATGGAAATTTTAGCTTGTGAACTTTTGTGATATTGAACAAGACCTAACCTGTTTTGAAGCATTATTTCCCAAACACACAAAGTGGGCTTTTCCGAAGCATAAATTCTTATGGAGCGATATTGTCATATTGGAATTTCATTTATGAAGACTAATTTTCATCTTCAGGAAACATGATGGGCCACCCACAAGCACCTCCACCCTACATGATGCCCCAAGGTCCTACAGGCCACCAACCACAACAATGGCCACCACGCTACCATTAAACCATCGTGTTTTTTTCGTTATGTACCTAATTATTTATTGCTTTGTCTTTCTTTTCTGTTCCATTTCACTGTTTCAAGTTCATGTACAAAAGTCAGAATCTCAGGCTACCGCTCGTTTCATTTCATTTTCGTTGGGTCTCATGTAGTCTTTGTCTGTGATCAGCAGGTCTTACGTTTTGCGTTCTAAATAAATAAAGGCTTTCAATTATTTTTTTAAGTTGGGCTTTTGCTAGCTAAAACCCTAGTTACCCACCGGGAAAATTTTTTGGTTCACTTAAACCAAAATTAAATTGAAAAAAAAACTTTTATTAAAAATTTTGATGGTATTGTTGGTATTTAATTCAAAAACGGGATTTTTATATGCTTCAAATTGTAAATAAAAAGGAACAGTTAAGATTATATGATTCTCACAAAACAAACACTTTTTCAATTTATGACGCGAATTTGCGTATTTATGGCAACGGGAGTTAGTATGAAATAGCTCAAATGGCGTAATCTTATGATTTTCTGTTCTAATCTTTAAATTTAATAATGTTCACAAAATTTAATAACAAAAGTTTTGAGAGAACGAAAATTACCCTGCTTTGAATTCGTTTATGAGTTATTGAAAGTGATAATGTACGTATACGGTAATCACATCAAAAGGTGGAAAATTGAAATCTCCGCAAACTTATTTAGACGAACAAGCTAGTAATTCAAAAACGATGCGTTATAGAAGTAATTTGCAAAAAAAAATCTTTTTGGGTGAAAATAAAAAAAAAACATTTGCTTCACCATTTAAATGTTTTTTTCCTGTTTCAAAAAAAGACAGTCTCATTTTAAAGAAATTGAGAATAAAAATGTTTCAAGCGGTAGATTCGGCTAAAATCCGATTTTAGTGAATTTTGCAAGTTTTTGCTAATAATGTGTTGATTTCTTTTTTTTATCAGCCTAATTTAGTAATTTACAAACGTTATATCTCTGACAAGAAATAATACCATTAAACTGCAAAGTCTCCATAAGGAAAAGCGAAGGATTCTTTTAGATCCGACCAGTGTTAGGCCGAGGAAGTTCGCTGAGGTGACCCGAAACTTTTGCTGAGGTGGCCCGAAACCGCTGAGGTGGCCCGAAACCGAGTCAGTTCTTATACGATTTCTTGCCTACCACCTCACGCGCACCATTTTAACAAAGATTTTCCTGGGGTTTTTATTCTTATTCGACAGAAAAAATAAAGGGACAGAATAGAAAGATCGGTATCAAAATACTAGGTAATTGGGGGGGGGGGCAGTAGAAAAATCCGGGTTTCAACGAAAAAGGTGCACATCTTTGAGGGGGTCACCAGTATAAAAATGACACAATTCAGCAGAATTGGAGTATACAAGGGGTTGGATCCTAGGCTTACATACAGGGATTTTCATACAGGGGGTTAACATAGGGAAAAGGATTGGGAACTGATGGACGAAAGTTACTGGGTTCCTTTTGGGACGCCTACAATGGGTAAAAGCAGCAAAAAATGTGCTTCAGTGCTAAAGTTTGGACAGTTGTGGGGGAGGGGGAGGTAAAGGGAGATTATGCTACAGTAAGACGTTCAAAAAGTCTTCAGACGGTCGGGGTGTTCGCCATGTAGGCACAGTCATCAAAGTGGCGGAGAGAGTGGATGGGGGTGTTATCCGCACAGTTGCAATCTATCCCAATCTCCATGAATCTCATGCACTTCTGCATCGGACACTCCTCCAAATCCCTGAGCAACTTCCGCTTGCGAACGACCCTCCCAGGAACGTTTTCCTCATCATCAACAGACGTAACGCAGTTATCAAAGTCGCCGAACCAATTCATGATGTCGCGAATTTGAGCCAGTCTGTGGACGAAGCTGCCACCCCTTCGGAGGAATCTCGGGTTCTTAAAAAAACGCTCAAGGTTTTTTGTGTTGAACCGGTTACCCTGAGGTTGAAGCTAGTGCTCGCATGGGCCTGTTTGCGGCAGTTTCTTTCGTGGTTGCAGAACTTCCCCATATCGTCACAGGGGTTGCAAACAAGCTCTGTCAGTCCTTCCTGGAAACTAACAATGTCATAAAATGTCTTTCTCGATGTTTTCAGCATATAATTGGACTATAAAACTCACAAGAATCTCAGACATATGGGTCTCCCATTTCCATTCACCTTCACCGGCGAAGTCATGCTTTCTTGGCGACGGATACCTTACCAACACTTGTTATTGAGTTCTATCCCTTTCACTCACATGCCAGTAGGAGTCCCAAGCTTGAAAACTGGCGAACGGAATCCACCTTTGCCGCTGAAACAAAGGCGGCCGTAGTACCAAGCTCCTAAAACATTCGTAAATCTTGTAGGCTAGGTAACAAACCATAGTGGGCCGTGTTCACCTCTCCTTTAATGAGAACGTCCCAGATCAAAAAGTCGCGCCTCGGCGTGATGTGGTAGCGTTCCATCTTAGTGGGGAACTCCTAAAAACAAATTAAATATTATCCATCCATGAAAAAGGGATTCCAAACCTTTTTGAGCTTCAGGTATTCCTTGTAGCGAGTCAAGGCATAACCGACGGCGAGCCAGCAGGGTTTGTCGTTCTCTACTTCCCATGCCGCGCGAACCGGGTTGAGAGGCAAGAAGATTTTGTCCTAAAGCATAACTATTTTAATCGGAAACGGACGTTTAGTGAGCTGTTTTGTATTGGAAATGAACCATAAGTAAAAGCTCTGATTCGTGGGCTTTTGTATTTTGTGTTCGGTGGCTTTGGCCGCTCGATTTCAAAGTGTGGCCGGGGACCGCTCTGGCCCTTTGAGCTTTTTCGGGCCTTTGTCTTATATGTTTGGAGGCCTTAGCCGCTCCAGTAGGTTCTCGCAGCCTTCGGGCGCTCGATTTCGTAGCCTAACGCTAACACACACGTGAACGTTCGGGTGGGGTACCAAATGCCGACCGGGAACCGCTCAGGTGCTTTGCGCGTTTGGGGCATTTGTCTTTTAGGGTCGACGGCTTAAGGCAGAACTCCGGTGTTTCGAAGGACGTAGCGCACGACAAGCTAACGCGTTGCAGGTCCAAAATGAGAAAGAAAACGTTTCTGAAAACGTTTCTTTCTTTCATGGCGTTTTCTCTTGCCTTGGTAATCTATTAGAATTAGTCACAAGCGAACGCGCAAGACATCCGTTTAAAATTAGTCATAATCCATGGCACTGTTTAAAAAACGTAAACATTATTCATCAGGAGCGAGCTAGAACAGTCCGTTCGATACAAACTAAACTGTGCGAGGCCAGTATTGATGTTGAGATAATTCTTACCCAGAACCGTAATTGTTGCAATCCACACTACCTAATAGCTGCAATCAGGTGTTACCGCAGTATTGCGCTAATGAGGCGTGTCTGCCGACAGGCCAGGGGCCAGCAGCCGCTCAGTTGCGCAACTAATACCTAAGTATCATCCGGTGCCCAGCTGTAATCTACACACATCGATAGGGACCCCAACGTATAAAGAAAAACTCACCGGATCGGTGCTCATCTTGAACTCCATAAATTCCAAAGCCAACTCTTCACTCGTAGGGTGTTCAGGAAGACAAGAAGGGGCCGGTGGAAGAATTGGTGCAGTGTAGGGAATGAAGCGCACCATTTCCTAAACAAGTATTTTTGTGTAAACAATGTACAAAAAGCATTTCGAGAAGGAGCATGTCTGTAGACAAGACGGCCAGACAGTGAAAAGAACATATGGCAATTTTTGGGGGTGCCGACACAAAGAAGGATAAACAATTATGACTATCGGGCGGTGGGGTAAAGGGTCACGGCGTTGGCGGGTCGTTTATATAACAAATGAAGGCGGAGATTGGCAAAAACGCGATAAAATTTCATAACATGGGTGCTGAATTATCATTCTAAGGGGACATGGACCTTAAGACCAAGCAATAATCCGGCTAGAAGGGAATACGCAATGGAAAAGCTATATTAGATTTCTTTCTCGCGTGACAATTTATTTTCCGCTGTCTATACAGAGAGCCTATCTTACAATTAACCTCCCACAAGAAAAGCCATTTGCGTGTGCGTGCCAATGTTTCAAAACGACGGCGATGGTAGCTGTTCGCAATAACTGACTTTTCGGGCGGGGCCGCTGCAAATTTAAAGGAATCTATGACTATTCGACGGGGATGAAATCACTTTCATTCTTCTATTGGAAACATTCACCCATTCTTCTAATGACGCAGGATTTACCGCGGCATTTCGAAACCAACAGATGGAAAAGGAATGAGTGAGGTTGAAGGGAGTGTGTGTGTATGTGTGTATGTATGTGTGTATGTGTGTGTGCGTGTGTGCATGTGTGTATGTGTGTGTTTCTCTGTATGTGTGTATGTGTGTGTGGGCATAGAGAAATAGAGAAAAAGTGCAAGACTAAGGCTTAGAGGATAGCTGAAGACTAGGAGAAGCTATGAGCCGAATTGACCGAATGCCGTGGTCCCCCGCCGGCCGCCGTCGTCGTTTTTGGGGAGGAGCCGACTGTTGCGGCCAAAAAAGTCGCACCTGCTCTCCCAGCTGCAGGCATTTTTCTCCTTTCAACTCCCGAAACACCGACTGAAGCCTTTATGGGAAGAATATGACTAAGCGATCGGCGAGGTACACACCGGACAGCGAAACAACGATAACCACGTGAATCAGTGTGGACAGGTAACTATTCGTTTCTACAAGACGAAAAAGAAGCATGCGGGGAGGATGGACTAAAGTTAAGACTCTGTTGAGTGTCCAATTCAGAAGCTGAAGCTATGGGTGGCCGTGTCAAAAAGAAGTAACTTCAAACAGCCGCCGATTGCTCGTTGCCCTGAAAATTAAACGCATTGAGAGTACATACTAGCATTATAATGAAGCACGTGGTAAATACCTGGTAGTTGCAAATCACACGCCCACCAAATAGAACTCTAATGAACCGCACGGTGTGTTTACTAAACTGAATGAAGTCATTACCCAGGCAGAGTAATTTAACTTGAAGTTGATTGCAAGGCAGAGATATCACTGTTAATTTTAGAAACATGTGCAGTAATGTAGCAAACATGGAAAGTATTGAAAAGATGCCTAACGAAGAACGATGCTCCACCAAGGGATTGAACGAAACAATCGTTACCGGTACTTTTTGCTGGCGAAATGAGCATGCACACTGAAGCAACACTGAAGTAAAACTTTCTTATCTACCTGATTGATCAACTGCGTTTCAAACTTGCCTAAACCGAGCAGACCAGACCGACCCCCCGCACGGCTGTCAACAGAAGAGACACTGGGAGATGGATCCCCGCCCCCTGCCGAAATTGACAGAGAAGCGTCGCAAAATCAGCGATGATCTTGTGATAACGTTTAAGAAACTTTGAAAATGGTCTCTGACACTTTTAAAGGGGGGCTTTCAATCCAATAGGTCAGTTCCCGAACATCAACATTTCAGAACTGCATGAATTTGAAACCAAATTAAAGCGTGAGTTTGCTAATGAACATATTTCATCGTGTCTAGTATTTTTCTCTTTTCGCCAAATTTCTATTGTCGAATTTTTCTGATGTTGTCGCCTGAATACTCCATGCACAACTTATAGCCATGCCGAATTTCTGCAGCACATCCCCAAAACCTTGGCGATGTGTGGAATTCCTCAGAAAGTTAGTTTTAGCAAAGACTACAACTGTAAGCATAGATCAACTCTACCCATTAGAAATACGGTTTGCGACTTCGTCTAGTCAACGCAATGACCTAGTTTTCTATCATTTCCGCGTCATTTTCCCAGGGTCACACTGTCTGACAAGTAAAGAAACTGATATGATGTTTCGGCGCATGAGCCTAATCCGATTATCGGTTTTCGGCAATATTATTCACTCATTATTCTGGTATATCGTAAGCATTTCAGAAGAACATCGAAGAATGTTTGCTTTTCAGAATACTTGCAATGATCAACGTTTTTCCCTTTCTCCCTTTGAACGTTTGAATTCAACCTTGTCGTTATATTACTAGTCGACGATTTTTAAGCAACAATCTGTAGAGTCATTGGAGGAGTGGGGTCTGGAGACGGCCTATGGCCGCCTAAGCGGGATGCCGGGGGCCTCGAAGAGCGGCCGGCGACCGCGGCCACGCGAACCCATTTAGGCAGCTGAACGCCAAAAAGGGCTGATAGTTGAATATTGGACATGAAGTCTCCTTTCCGGTAAATAAGATTTCTCGTAAGACCACTATGGTAAACATAACCAGAGTAAACAGGTCACGGTTTCTCCATTTGTAGTAAAAACTTTGCTCCAAGGTGTTTGGGATTGAACACCAGAGCACGGCTGTTGAATTCATCTCATCGTGAAGCTGAAAGGGGACTAAAATACAAAAAAAAACCTGTTAAAAAAGCGTTTTAAACAGTGAATATAACGACAAGGTATTTGATTTTCATTAATACGAAACTATTCCATGAATTTTTTGTGGAAATAATTAAGCATTCCGAAATTGGAGAACTGTTGGCCGTTTCGAAAAGGAAAAACATTTCGTAATGCTTGGTTTTTTTGGAATTCAGGCCAAACTACTTAAGCATAAGATTCGGGCCGGCCAGTTCCATAGTTTGATATGTTTCAAGCCAACTAAAGTGAGTGGTTTCTGCCATGATGTATTGTGTTTTTCATATTCGTTTGTTTCATTTAGCTAACAGATTTAAGATGAATGTTACTAACGTAACCGAGATTCCTTTCGTGCTCAAATTGTAGGGTTTTCGCTAAGATTATAGGCTCTTCATCAATCATGTAACGTGTGGTTTCTCTTAGAGTTCATCCTATAGTGGAAAAGGTAAAAGATAGCAGGAATCTGGGGTGAAATTGAAAATTTGTTTCCAAATAGTGTAGAGAAACGCAGAACAATACTTAAAATATATTGATTAAGTAACCATTGGAGTACTTTTTAATTATTTGAATAATTCACTTCTGGGATTCAGATTAAAAACAGATAAAATTCGAAAAATCAAAACTTCAAATTAGAAAAAAAATTCCAATTCCTAGAATTGTTGGCCTGTTCTTCCTGAAATTATTACATTTAATCATTCAAAACCTCACTTGATCGACCGCTGGGAGGACTTGAACCTTTTGAACGGTGGGTTCCGCTTTTTTCTCACTTTTAACTAAAATAAATTATAATTTAGTCTTTATTTCCCAGTTTTATTCAAGCTCTGAGAGAAATCAAACGCTACCTGTTTACTTTAACAGCTCGATACCAAGAAATTGTCATTTTATCGGGCTTTCGGACTTGGGCTGCAAAGGTCTATATCCGTTTTGCGTTTCAACGCTTAGATTGGTGTACTCACAACTTAAGCGATTGAAAAACACCACTCCTACTAAATTCAACCCCTATCGTAACCGAGATAAAAAAAATTGTAAAGTCCTAAGATATTAGGATGACTAATAATAAGCCCTGAGGTTAGGAACTGGTTCTTAGACAATGACCTTAATTCTAAAAATTTTCAGAGACGCAAACACACACATTATAAAACCAAGGAACACATGGACATGAAAGTAAAGAGAACGCCCAATACATGACAAAGAATTCAGAAGAAATTTTTATTTGCTTGTATCACTTATATCCATCATAAATAGATCGCATGATGATAGTGTTATAATTGGATTGGTGTGCTGGATTAACGACTGTAGAATTCCAAACTATGATGGTTGTCGAAAATGTTGTCGGTTCTCACTGCGTGTGCAATTTGCACGATCTGAAAAATGCATTTTGTGAGGTTTGAAACAGATCAACTCACTTAGTCCAAATAAATATCTCCAAATATCTGGCATGTTTTTCCCATAACGTTACGGTCTTTCGTTTGTCTCATTTTCGAAGAACCATTTTTCCCATAACGTTACGGTCTTTCGTTTGTCTCATTTTCGAAGAACCATTTTTCGAATGTCGTTCGTCGATAGTCGTTGGCTGATCTTGACTGGAATGGGATGTGTTGCAATTTCCAAAAAAGTGAAGGACCTGAAAAAATTGCGAACATTTTGTGAGGTTTGAAACAGATCAACTCACTTAGTCCAAATAAATATCTCCAAATATCTGGCATGTTTTTCCCATAACGTTACGGTCTTTCGTTTGTCTCATTTTCGAAGAACCATTTTTCCCATAACGTTACGGTCTTTCGTTTGTCTCATTTTCGAAGAACCATTTTTCGAATGTCGTTCGTCGATAGTCGTTGGCTGATCTTGACTGGAATGGGATGTGTTGCAATTTCCAAAAAAGTGAAGGACCTGAAAAAATTGCGAACATACCTCTTCGTCTTCCTTGTGCGTGAATTTGTCTCCTCAGATGGTTCTTGAAATCTTTGACGTTGAGAAATTTATGTTCTAAATTACTTGATTAGAAATTGAACAACATATTGATCGAGTAAGTAAAAATGGGGCCGGTGAACATAAAAATAAACCATAATGGGGTCAGCCATCCTATCGATATCATTAAAAAGCACCGGCGCAGATAAACGCGTTAATTATGCAGGTCAATTTTGAATCAGCGTCTGCGGCAGAGTTTGGCTTTTTTGAGTTCGCTGGATGTGGATAGCGTTATTTGATTTAACTTGTGTTTCCCCTTACCTCCAACCACGAACATTTTTAACTCAATATAATTTATTTAGTTTTTTTTGTTTTAGAACATACATTTCTCAATATCGATGTAACAACTTTTTATCAAACACACACAACAATTTTACAAAAGGTCAGTTTGTCAGATCTGAATTGAAATTTAGTATAGAAATTTAGTTATATAAATTTTTTTTCTAGGGTTTTTCGTCTCAACTAATATGGAGGTATCCGCGAAAGGTTCAGAAAATCATTACCCGAGAGTTTTCGAAGACACTTTCGCAAACATTCGGACTCAACCTTCGCATGCGTAAAAGGTCAGTTTGAAAAAAGTTTTGTTGGATGTAGATCCTTTTTGTTTAAGTTTAACGCCGTATTCAAACATTTCGCAGAGATTTTTGCATTTATTTTTAGATAGTAATGTTGTTTTTTTTCAATTATTCTTCTGAAAATTTTATTAAAACAGTCATAACTTTAAATATATCAAAAAAGTCATGCTCCAACACCTTAGCCCACCAAAAATTAATTCTATCAAACACTTTTCGCAAAGGTAACTGTACCTCAGTAGTCAGGGTAAATAGTTACATGTGCAATTATTTACGAATTTCGCTTCTGATAACTCTTTTAAAACAATTCAAATTTTGAAAAAGGCTATCGATAAAACCTTTAAGTGTAAAAACCTTCATTTCTGTAGTCAAACCTCTATCTTTATCCAAAAATATCAATGGCTTGCAAACGAGGGTTTTGATAATTTTATATTTCACGCAAATTTTCACGTTTTTGAGCACCGGAAACATACTTTTTTCTCATTATCTCGAACTGGAGCTATCATCAAAGAGTGAAAATTACTGATTTTAAAAAAATGTTTTGTTTTTGTCGTTTCCTATATAAGTTTTTTTTTTCAATTAAATGAACAAAAGTCTTTATATTTCAGCAGATGGAAGTAGTGGAAACCAATGTTCCAAAACGTAAACAGAAGCGTTTAAACGACAAGAACGATTTAGTGAGTGTTTTTATATACAAAGTTTGAATTTTTCTATTTTGCAGGCGACGAATTCTACATCAAAAAGACTTTAAGCAACACCAAGAAAGTCTTTGTCATTGACGGCACTAAATCCAATGGAATTTTGTGCAGAGCGCTGTTGCTGTTGCCGAATGTTAACCATAACTGAAAATTGGAGATTCATTCAAATGCGTTATCAAAGTCGACCTAGACGTCTATTAAATGAATCTGTTTTCAGCCTTTTTCCTAAAGGTTGTCAAATTTTCTGACATTCAATACAGTGAATTTTTTAGGCGAGCTTGCATGAGCTGGTTCCCGTTTCCCAATCAATTAAAAAAATTAAAAAAATTTGTTGGAAAAAATTTCGACGAACAGAGGGACCATCCTGTTTTATTTGGTATTGTTGTTGTATAAAAGTTTTGATCGTTTTGTCCATTTTCCTTGTTGAAGTGTATGAGTTGCAAATAAAACTTTAAATCAACGACTTGAAGCAATTTGCAAATTATGCAAAACACTAATAAAAACCATTTTTTTCCAACTTCATATTCTTCCTATCTCTATTTTCATTCTATCGCAACCCCACCCATTATCGAACACTTCACTTGAAACACGTTGCCTTTTCTTATCCATCCCCCGTGATCCGTAGGTTGGGAAGTACGTTCCCAACCCCTTTGGAGGGAGCGGATGGATTTTCCGTTCATTTTGCTTATGCTTTTTTCGATTATCTGTTTTCAAGGAATAAATCTAATAGTGTAATGTAATTAGCAATTGAGAAATTAAAAGAAATTCTTTGAAACAATTATCCTAAATTAACAGTAGAATTATAGCTTTTTAACTTAGTGAGTTGCACTTGTTCAAACGCGGTCTTAGGTTACAGAGGGAATGTTCCCCCTATAATTCTACATCCTACAAAAAAAGATATCGAAGCTGGGATTTCAGATTGGAGCATCATTGTCATCAAAAAGAGTGATTGATTTTAACAGTCTGTAGTTTTTATCTTCGGGATTTTCCGCCATCCCGTTAACGTTCTCGTAGATAAGTGTTAGTCTATGTTCTTTGAATGACGCATTGTTGTTTGGACACAGACTATAGTTGAACATTGGAAAAGAAGTTTCCTTTCAGGTAAATAAGATTTCGCATAAGACCACTATTGTAAACACATCCAGCGTAAACAGGTCACGGTTTTTCTCCATTTATAGTGAAACCTTTGCTCCAAAGTGGTTGGGATTGAACAACAGCGCACGGCTCTTGAATTCATCTCATCGTGAAGCTGAGGGGGACTTCAACTACAAAAAAGACATCATCTTAAAAAATGCGTTTTAAAGAGTGAATAAACATTTGTTTTTCATTGATACGAAACTTTTACATGATATTGAGTTGAAATAATCAAGTATCTCGAAATTGGGGAATTGTTGACTTTCCTTGACCGTTTGGCCAAGGAAAAACGTTTCGTAATGCTTGATATTTTTTTTAAAGTTTTGGCATAGGTAGATATGCTGAATAAGCGGGCCAGTCCCTTCCAATTTACACCCAAACCAATGAAAAATTGTGTTCTTTGTTGTGAGTTATTGTACTTTTCTTCTAAGGCTTATTAGTTGTGCCGACAGATTTAAGAATGTAAAAAACGCGACAGAGATTCCTTTTCTCAGTCCAATTGTAGGGTTTTCGCTAAGATTATAGGTTCTTCATCAATCAGGTAACGTGTGGTTTTCCTTAGTACCCATCCTATAGTGGAAAAGGAAAACGATACGGGGGAATCTGTGGTAAAATTGAAATTTTGTCTTAAAATAGTGTAGAGAAACACAAAAAAATACTTAAAATACATGGATAGTGTAACCATATGAGCAAATCTTAATTTTTTGAAGAGTTCACTTCTAGGATTCAAATTAGAAAAGACAAAATTCGAAAACTCAAAACTTCAAGTTAGGTAAAAAGATTCAAATACCTAGAATTGTTGTCCTGGGTTGTCTTGATGGCCTTCCTGAAATTATTACATTCCCCTTTATTCTCAAAATAAAGTAAAATAAAGTTCAATTTTGTTTATATTTCCCTGATTCTTTTTGGCTTTGAGAGAAACCACACACTACCTGTTCACTTTGAAAGATCAATAGCAACAAATTTTCATTTTATCGGGGCTTTCGAGCTCGGGCTGCGTAAGTCTATAAACTTTTTGCTTTTAAAGCTTAGATTTGGTGTACTCACAACTTAAGCTATTGGAAAACACCACTCCTACTAAATTCAACCCCTATCGTAACCGAGATAAAAGAAATTCGTAAAGTCCTAAAACATTTGGATGACTAATAAGAGGTCCTAAGGTTTGGAACCGGTTCTTACACTAATTCTAAGATTTTTCATAGACGTAAACACACAAATTATCCAACAAAATAAACATGGACAGGATGGTAACGAGAAAACTGAAACATGACAAGAAATGTAGTAGAAGTCTTTATTTGCTTGAACCACGTATATCAACCATAAAATGAATATATAAAGCATAGATCGCATGACGATAGTGTTTCGGCCTTCAATGTGTGCGTAATTAGAAAGATCTGAAAAAATGTTTTAAATTGTGAGGTTTGAAACAGATCAACTTACTTGTACTAAAAAATGTCTCCAAATATCTGGCATGTTCTTAACATAAGGTTACGGTGACCTAAGTTTTGTCTCAGGTTGGCAATACCATTGTTCGAATGTTCTTTCTGGTTCTGTAATGTAGTTTGGAATGGGCAGTCTTGCTCTTTCGAAATAAGTCAAAACCTGAAAAATTACAAATAAAGTGTTTAAACGGCGTATTATCTATTGTTCCTGATGTAAAATGTATTTATGAAAAAGGTAGTGAGCAAAAATGGAAAACGGGGTTTGGGAACAGAACAAACCTACCTTGATAGTCTTCGTCGTGGGTGAATTTCTCTCCTTATATGGTTCTTGAAATCTTTGACATTGAGAAATTTATGTTCTAAATACTTGGTTAGAAATGAAACAATATTAAGATCAAGCAAGTAACTATAGGACCGGTGAATGGGAAAATTAACCATGATTAGGTCAACCCTCCCATCGACATCATTAAAAAGCACCGGCGCAGATACATCGCGTTAATTATGTAGGCCAATTATGAATCCACGGTTTGCGGCAGACTTTGGATTTTTTGAGTTCGCTGGATGTGGATAGCGTTTTCAATTTCATTTCACTTGTGTTTCCCGTTACCTTTCAATATATCTAGTTATATTTTTTTTGTTTCAGAACATAAATTTCTCAATGTCGATGTAGGAACTTTTTATCAAACACGCACAACAATTTTAGAGAAGGTACGTGAACTTAGTCAGTTTGTCGGATATGAATTGAAATTTTGTATATGTTTACGTTATATAAACTAATTTTTAGGGTTTTCCGTCTCAACTAGTAGCCGCGAAAAGTTCAGAAAATCATTACCCGAGAGTTTTCGAAGACACTGTCGCAAACATTCGGAATCAACTTCGCATGCGTGAAAGGTCAGTTTGAAAAACGTTTTGTTGGTTGTAGATCCTTTTTGCATAAGTTTAGCGCCGTATTCAAACATTTCGCAGAGATTTTTGCATTTATTTTTAGATAGTAATGTTGTTTTTTTTCAATTATTCTTCTGAAAATTTTATTATAACAGTCATAACTTAAAATTTGTTAAAAGGTCTTAACACCTTAGCCGGCCAAAAAGAAAATTCAATCACACCCTTTCCGCAATTTTTTCAAATGTACCTAATTAGTCTTTTTTTCAATTGTACCTAAATAAGCAAGTTAGTTAGCCCAAAATATTTACATGTGCAATTATTCACCAATTGTACATTTCATAACTCTCTTAAAAAATCAATTGAATTTAAAAAAAAGCTGTCGATTGGAAATTTAATTGTAAACAACTTAATTCGCTTGCAAAACCTCTATTTCAACCCAAAACCATCGAAAACCAACTTTTGTGCCACAACATGATTGCTCTCTGAAAATTTCAAGTTTGCAAAATATTTGACCTAGGACATTGGAAAATTTGTAGAGCAGACAGTTTGAACGATTTCCCCTACTGTACGGTTTTACAACTATCATGTCCTCAGAATAGAAAAATTTACCGTTTTTGGTTTAGATTTGTTAGTGAAATGTTAATATTTGATTTAAAAAAACCATTTTCTCACGAAATTTCCCTTTTTTTTCCAAACCATCATACAGGCAAAATTATTGACTTCAGATAAAAAAAATTTAATTTAATTTCAGGTAACCACACGAAAACACAAGGAAACAATGGTAAACGGCGATATGTCTGGCCCCAGCGCGAGCAATGTCCCCGGTAGTAGTGAAATGAGCCGAAACGTTCCCCTATGACGTGGAAACGGTGGACCTCGTTCTAACGGCAACAACGTGGCTGTCAGCAGCGACTTTGAACCAGGCACAAGCTGCCAGAGGCAACGGATCTCTCAACAACGGTGGAGCTGGCAACAACGGACAGCCGCCCGCTGGAAATGGCCAAGACGAGGACATTCAGTTCGACCCGAAAATTAAGGATACCCAGTGACACCAAGTGTACTATTTATTGTTCGGATTCATTCCTATATTGTGCTATTATGAAGATCTGTAAATAGAAAGCGGGTAGCTTCGAAAACCAGAGAGAACATCCAATCTAATTTTGACGTATTAGTGGTGACGTATTGTTGTTGCAAATAAAACTTACAATCAAAATTTAAATTCGATTAATACTCGATTCAAGCGAGCGTTGGAACTCTAGATGTGAAAAACTTAGAAACGCACTTTTTTATAGAAAGGCGTTTATACAAATTACAGAGGGAATGTTTTGCCCACATATTATTTTTTTGTACACCGCACGAGATGACGTAAACTATACTCGCTTCACATATCATATTAACTTTTTCGTTTAATTACGAAGCTAACAAAAGATGAAGTAAACTAGACTAGTTCCCCCCTCCCCCCGTTATGTTCGCCTGCGTGCGCGATTTCTACATTCAGGCCATTTTTGACAGGATGTTGTTTTGGCAACAGCTACAAAGGAACAGGAGCATAAAAGAATCCGTATAAAAGAACATTATCAGAAAAACGCATTTAGCGTTTTTTATTCCAGGTCCATGCAAGTTTGGTATTAAATTTTGATCAAGATTCAATCTATTGTCATCACAATAGACTGATTGATTTTCAAAGTCTGGAGTTTTTATCAAATTTACTAAGAAAAAATTACCCTTCTGACCAGTGAGATCACAGTGTCAGGAAATTGACATTCTCCTGGATTTCCCGCCATCCGGTCAACGTAATCGTAGATAAGTGTTACTTTCCGTGTTCTTTGAATGACGCTCATCAAAGTTATTACTCTTCTTACAATTGGATTCCATGAAAGTCACTATATTTGCTAAACGGGTGGGATGAATCTAACTAATTTCTGCATTTCTAGGATCTGTGGCGTCGCAATACGTATGTTGACGGAAAAATGGATAAACCATTTTTTCCACTTTTATTCCTAAATTTAATTTAGTTATCCTTTCATCCTGAATTTTGTTTTGTTTGTAGAAACAATTGTTGTTTTGTTCCCAACGTTGCTCAAAAAGGCTGTAGCAATTTGAAAATTTTTATATATGTATGAATTGAAATTATGTAGAAATTCGTTTTGCCGTTAAAATTTTATGAACTTGAAATTTTCAGTTCACCGGAAGTTGACAGCGTGTTTTCAGTTTCGTCATGTTTTCATAGAACAATTGGAGCTACAAAGTTCCGTTGAAAATAAAGAGTTCGAACAAGATTTTATATGATTAATATATGTAGTGAACGAAACTTTTACTTCACTTTACCCGGAAAATAGGTTTTAAGACAAGATGTAGCAGATATGCTCTTTTCATTTCTATAGAAAACCTTTCTTCTGTTGAAATTTTAGGCACACTTTCTATGACCTCTGATTCATTGCAATTTCCGTTACATTTAGCTTAACATCATAGAAAAATCGTCTTACGCTTCACAGAAAAGCAAAAGGTATGACATTTGAGACGTAATTGTATTTGGTTAAATAAGCTAATGAAAACGACATAAAATTGGATCAAACTTTCATCTTTCAGCCTAGATACCCAGGCAGTTTTCCTTCAAAAATATGATGTTTAAACTATTTTTTTACTAATTATAGCCGAGCTTTGACAAAAACGCCATTTTTCCTGATAGCTAAAAGTGTCCAGAGTTAGAAAAGAGAAAGTTGCCGGTTTCTTGTACCTACGTTTCCACATAAATTTGCTTTGCTGAAAAGTTTCGATTCGATTCCACTCGAGTACTTTTTCAAATAACAACGTTGTTTTGATCTTCCTCTTTTTTTTCTCACTGATTTCCGTTGTTTGTGCTTTCTGTTTTGGTTTCATTAACTTTCCTTTCAGACTGATACTGAAGTTCGCTCTAATGTCATCATATTCACTAATATGAATCAAACAACCAAGAAAATCAACTGTCCAGAAATTCATGTTGAACATCCTGTATACTACAAAGTTTTGGATGTTTTTGCTGCTTTGAACTTTATCATTAACGCTTATGTTATTTACTGCATAGTGTTTCGATCTACAAAACATATGACAAAGTATCGGTGGTTACTCTTGTGGCATCAGATGTTGGCAGCCACTTCTGATATAACGGTAAGAAATTTTCGTCGCCTTTAATTTTGCGAGGTACTTAATTGAAAATCAAAAATTGGTCCCTATGGGTTCGGGCAGTTAATTTATGGGAAGATAAAGCTCGAAAAACACTTCTTGAAACACTTTCTTAATAAAAACAAAAACAAATTCAAGGAAAATAAAAATGAATACCGAAAAAAACTAAACACTTGTTTGTCGAATGTATTTTTTTTTATTAAAGTGTTGAGGAAAAATTAAATTTGAAGTTTTCTTTTGCACCGACGAAAATTAACTACAACTTGGGAGGCGTTTTCCATTTGTATCATCATAAAAAACAACCGTATAAGGCAATTTAAATCTTCCTTAATTGGAATATTCCACAGACGAACAACAATACAAGATTTTGCTGAACATGACGAATTTTGCAAGTTTGCTCAAAACCGTTCCCAAAAACATTTGGATAAAACCTTTTTTTTTGATGAAACTTTTTTGGGTCACCTGAGGGCCCCGCTGTTATAATTTTTCTGCGGTTAGCCCGCGCAAGTTACTTACGCGATTTTTAAATTCCATTTCTAACTCTAAGGACCAAAACCCAGAATCCATTTTTGAAGCCCTGAGACATACAATGTTTAGTTACTAAACCAAACATTCTTGTGTTTTCATCTTCTAAAAGACACAGCTTGAAATTACCAATATCAGATTTTTCGATTTGACAGAAAAAAAAGAAAGATAAATTGTATTGAATTTTAAGAAAACCATTAATTTTTTAAATAAATTTTGGAAGACGAATTGCTCCAGGGACCACAAAATAATCAGTGCAGATGTTAGATAAATTTCCAAACTCTGTTATATTTTCAGATAACATTTTTCACAAAACCTGCGATTATGCTCCCGTTTCCTGCAGGCTATGTAAACGGAATTTTCAAATCTTTGATCCCTACATACTACTGGACTGTAATTATCTTTCTATTGGTCTGTTCCTGTCAAGCCTCAGTACTTCATCTCTTTGTTTACCGATATTTAATTTCAAAAGGAGAGAAAACTATCCCTATTTCGTTTAAACTTTTTATTAGTTCGAGTTACATTGTGGCTTGCTGGCCAGGCATCGCTTTTGTTTTGGCGTACGGTAATTCAATTTCAGTTATCCAAATGACTGAAGAGGTATTTTGAAAATATTTTCTCACTGTACAATTTTTGTAGAAATATTCATGTTTTACTTATAATTTAACAACAATTCCTGGATTTGTAATTTACGATCGAAGAAAAATATTATATCTTGTTTGTATACCTCTGGGCTTTCTTGTCGTGTTCATTATTGCGGTCTCAGTTACCCTTATCTATTGGACCCATACTGCTTTGAAAGTGGCTATTGTTTCATCGAGATCGGCTCGTCTTCAACATAAATTTCTGCTTCAACTAATAATTCAAGTTGCCCTTCCGTTGACAGTGGTCTTAATTCCTGGCTCAGGAGTGATAATAATCGTTGGGGTAGAGTTATTCGGATTTGGAGGTGAGGCACTGTGGCTCTGTCTTGGGTAACTTGACAAAGAGCGTTCCTTTTTTAAGCGACAACCAAAGCACAAAGACATCCCTTGAAATGCTACATAATTAAAACATTTTTTTCAAACAAAATTTTTAGCTGAAATTCCGTTGTTTAGTTGAATAATTTTTGTTCGTCTTTGAAAAAAAAAAGCTTTTATAACAATTTTGAAACGGCGCGTTGTAAAAAGAAAAAAAACGCGAAGCAAAATTGCAGCTTGTTTTGTATTGAAATTTTCTCGGAAACTGTTCTGTTTGCTGGAAAAATCACGGGCAGGAGAGAGGTACGTGCAAAAAAGCTTAAAATACAATATCACTATTTGCTTCTTAGTGCCTTTGTCAAATTTGTATTTGTGTTTGATCCAAATAGGTTTTCATTTTGGAAGAAACATATGAAATTGCCGAAAATTGTGTTCATATTTATTGCAACATAATAAGTGGAATTCAACGTAGAATCCAATACCTTTTTTTCGAAATTTGAAAGCGACTAAATAACTTCTGTTTCAGATCTCGGCCTCGTAATGATTGGATCCATTTCCATGTACGGAACACTGGGAGCCTGTGTTCTTATATGCGTAAATCCCACTTACTACAAGTTTATCACCAATTTCATTCTAAGAAGGAAGAAATTGGAAATTACACGAATATTTTCGATCAGAAAGGAAACTCGGTTTCTATCGTAATATAGATTTTTGTAGCTTGGGTTATGTTATTCAACAGCTAACACCAAAATATAAGTTTTAAAAAACAAATATGCATATTCAAATAATGAAAAGTGTCACAAAATATCATATTTCGGGGGCTCTTCTACTTTTTCCAAAAGCGCTCCTCCAGATGCTGAAGATAAACCTCAGCCGGTTCAAAATTGTCTACAACAACTGCCGCTTTCTTGCGGAAACTCATGCGGATGTAGACAATGGTTGGCATGAATAGAGAATACAGGGCCATCTGGAAATTTTCATTAAAATAATAAAAAAAATTAAACATATACTTTAAAACTTTGTATTTTTTAAATTTTAATTTAAAAAAATTTAAGCGTGTTTTGCCAAAAAAAAAACTTTTCAACGCTTCATGTTCACAAAAACACACCTGATTCACGCATTCCACGAAAACGGCCTTTTCAGAGGGATTAGGCATGTGATGGATCTGAAAATAGTCATTTCATATAAAACTTTAAAAAAAAAAAATTTTACCGTTTCAATAAATCCTACTGAAAAAGAAGGTATCAAACTCAGCATACAATGAGTTAGAAAACAGGGCAGCAGTAGAATCAAAACTGACCGATTTTCACGAACCTGAAACTAAGATTATACAAACTTTGAAAATATATACCTGATACTTCAGCGACAAACTGTGCCGATTATCTTCTTTTAAGCAATGCTCCCTAATGGTGTTTATAACCAGAGAAAGAAAAATTAAGAAAAGGGTGAACATTTCACCTCCCGCGTAGACGAACAACCAAATCTGAAGAAAAATTAGGTTACACATTTCTACAACTTGCCGAATAGTACTCTGCGTTTTCAGAAGTTCTCAGTGTTGTCATAATTTCCACCCCTGCGTAGGCATTGTTAGGGTAAACAATTAGGAAGAAAAACACACAAGAAGCACTTGTTATCTGAAAAATGATAATCAGGCGGTTCATAAAGTGTGCAGCTTGTTATTGGGAAATGCAAAGATGAAAGCTTGTATTTTTGGAAACAGTTCATAAATCAGCAGGTTTTGCGCCAATTTTGAACTTTATAACCGACTGCGGCAAACGTTGCCGGAAAACATTTTCGACGACGGTTTTTTGAATTAGTTTGGTGTTTGATTAGAAAATTTGCTACGTGCCTTGACGCTATTTTCCGCAAATTTTAGTAAGTCTTTGAAAACGACCCCTAAATTTTATAGCGAAAACTTCAGTGCAAAGTGAAAGGATTTGCGCCAGATACCATTTTGTGAATGCTAGGCTAGTCATACTTTAGGCGGCGAAACTAAGAGTGATAAACTAAGTTCGCAATTTAAAATCCTAATCCTGTTTTTCACTAAATGATAAATCTAACTTAGATTGGCATTTAAAATTTCTTAACGTAAACTGTGTTGTGGTAACATGCATAAGTTCTATTATAAACCAACCATTAGTTCCTAAAGAATCTAAATTATATAGTAACCGTGAATAACCCAAACACGGTCTGGGTCTAATGTATCAGAAAAAGAGATTCGAACAATATTAGTAAAAATTACACGCTGTTTTAGTGAAATCTGAGACTTTCAACTTTTCACTATAGCTGTCGCCAAATTGGAATCTTGCCAAAAATGACCTTGATGCATGCGCTACTCAGACGAAAGAGCGTGCAATTAGTGAAGATGCAGAGAATTGAAGATGCAGCTTTTTTTCGGCGGACACCCGTTGATTTCGTTATGGCGAAAACTATAAGTCAGTGGATTCTTCGAGTCGTACAGAAAAGATGTCTCACACGTTTTTGCTTTTTTGCTCTCCGTTTTCTGATTGTACTGAACGATGGTACAATTTCACTTTGCTGCACTTGAAATCTTAGAAGCAATCAAATTTTTGTAGCACCCCTTTGACGCAGGAACTCCGCAGTCACATACTCATGCACTTTCTGCAGCCCAAACACCCATAAACGTGCAAAATTCTGCAACAACCTTACCGCAAAAAGAGTTAGAACAATTCCGAAGTAAGGTTTCTTGACTTTCTCATAAGCCGCAGGCCAAATAGTTGAAACAAAGCGTTCAATGGCGAAGGCGCACATCATTATGGATTGAATGTAAGAAGCGTACAAAGCAGGGAGTCGCAAAAACAGGGCATCCGATGATTTTAGAAGATATTCACAGCCAGTTTCAGAGGGACGGGTTAATCTAAAATTGTTTTGTATTCTTCGGAAAATATTTCCAAACCTCAGAAAATCGACTGAATGAGGAAGAAGGTAACACAATGCAACTATAATTGTAAGAAGCATGTGGACAGAGAAAATGACCTTGGCGTTAGGGTTGGCTACCCAATTTACGAACTAAAATGAAATTTCATCTTGCAAGGCTCAAAAATACGTACCTCTCTGCGGAACATGAAGCAGGAGAAAACGATTCCTGCGAGACTTCCACATAACTTCAGAAAAAGAACAAATGGTAGTCTAGAAGCAGCCAGTTGTTTGAAGTACTCGCAGTATTGTTGAACATCGCCCATTCTAAAAACAGTTTTAGGAAAAAACCGATTTGAATCAAGGGCAGGAGACAGAGTATAACTTGTTTAAAGGATTGAAGAAACCATGGAACAACATAAATACAATTTTTTTAAAGGATTGGTCAATTTTTACCTAAAAAAAACTAGATGCAAGACTGAGCAGAAAGGAAATGTGACTAGTGATTTGTTGTAAGTGGAAGTTTAAAACCCAGAGGATAAAACGGGATGACGTCATCTGGGTAAAGAAAGCCATTATTTAAACTTGTTTGTTCAGTGCGAAATGTGGTGAAACGTGAAACAAGCTTAAAACTATTAGAAAGGCGGTTTTTGCAGTGATTGAACATTTTTGTAGTAATTTAAGACGTGTGTATTCTTTGAAATTTACATTGCGAAAATTCAATTTTTTGCTTAATGTAAAATATCATGAAGAATTCCAAAAGTCCAAAAGACTATTTGAAAATTTCCAGCTGTTTTGAAAGCAAGTTAAAAACAGTTAACTGAACATTGTTTAGTTTCAGGTGTTTTTATGGCCTCTTTAACAACTTTACACGTTTTAAGTGAAAAATAAGTACATACGTAAGAACTGTTAGGTCATTATATGAAAAACAGATCTAACTTAATCAACGAAAAATCTATGAAGAACTGTAACAGATTGTGATGAGAAATGTAAACAAACAAATTATTTCTGGTTTGCAACTCTGAATGAATTATTGAAATGATTCTCTGAATTAATGTGGATCCTAGGACAAGGTACTTTTTTGAGTAAATAACTTCTCGCAAGGCAAACAATTCTAACTTTCGGAAACACCAACGTTTTTTTAGAATACTATAGTAAATCTTAGAGTTAGTCGAATAAATACTAGTTAATCTTGAAATGTACCTTAAAAATGGTTTTCGGGAAAGAAACATAAGTAACACTAATGTGTTGTCAGAAGATCACAAGTTTGGGAAATATAAAGAGTTTCGCAATTCAGTAGAAGCAATACTAGGGATTTGTAGTTTGAGAGGTTGCGCTATGCTAGCTTCGTAATTACACTTCATGAATAAAATCGATTTTGCAAAGTGCTGGTTGTAGGATTAGTGGAAAAGATAAAACGTTACGTGAGGTTCCCACAAAATTAAAAAGCCGTTTCGCAGAAAGGACGAGTAAATGATTACTTATCGGCAACAATAAAGCGGAAATTAAAACAAACAATTCAAATTGTTTGGTTTCTCTAAAATCTGAAAACGTTTTGTACTTATAAAATATACAGTGGATCACTCTACTGAACTGAATATGACGGTAATAAAAGTTTTTGAAAATCGTTTAATTTTTTTTCTCAGAGTATTGCATAGACGATTTGGAGGATGTACAACACGCAATGTGTTCTGCGAAAATTTCAAACCCCTTACCATAATTATAGCTTTGATGCACCACTTATAGAAAATTAACCGAGTTTGCAAGGCGTGATTGGAATGAAATGACTCCTTGGTGTGCAGCGTGAACAGGGTCAACACTACAAATGTTACCGTATTCCAGGGGCCGAAACTACAATTGCTTGGAAAAGATCGAACGTCACAAGAACACGGCTTATACCCGAAAAAACTTTTTGCAGAGAAATTTGCAAAAGAAGAAATGCTGAACTATAGTAATAACTACAACATAAAAAGAAAAGCGCTATCGCAAATTCCAGCGATATAAACTTTTTTTGCACACTGGGGGTTCAGTAAAGCCAACAATATAGGAAAGACAACAAATACTTTTTTTGAACGAAGGAGCAAAATTATTTTTCCTATAAAGGAGTAAACATTCAGAAAACGTGATCTCCAGACTCCATCACTTGTCTGCGAAACCCACGGAAACCTATAAATTCTTTGTTGTAAATGGAACCACCCCTTCGATTTTGTTACCATTGTAGTAGACTCGTGAAAATGACAATTGCGCGGCAAATCACCCCGTAATTAAAAAAAACATGAACATCGAAAAAATTTGCAGATTTTAGTAGAGCAAAAATTTGAAAGTATATTTTATAAGGATATTATATGTAGGATATATATGAGTTTTAAAACATTCGGTAGTTTAAAAGTCAAATAACTGAACATTTGGTTCAATAGCAAAACAACGTTTTGTTAGAGTAGATTTTAAAAAATTAATAGAAATCTTTTGAAGTTTTTGTAAAAACTACAGGAAATTTTGCAAATAATTGTTGCTGAAAATGTAATAAAGAACTTTTTGCACAAAAAATGTAAGAATTCCGAAAGTAAGAAATTTCAAAGCACATGGGAAAAAGGGCTTTCCAAAAATTTGTGATTTTCTTTAAAGCAAAGTGCTTTCTCAACTTCAATAAAGTGATTACTCTGAAACTAGAATTAAAATCATTGAGCAGGGGAATTCCTCTCGAAGAATTCCTAGAAGAAGCAATTACGAGCTCTGGGATTCACAGAATCGCTCTCAAAATTAAAACAAAAACAAGTGTGAAGTGAATTTGTGTTCACTGTTTTTCGTGATTTTCAATCCAAAGTGCATTTTACGCAACCGATACAAAAAATTTTTTAAATACGCCAGCAAAAAAAAACGTTTTCACTATAGAAAAAAGGTTTGTATCATTTTTTCCAAAAAAAGACTACACAAATTGGAAATCGTTGTTTATTTCCTGCCATTGAAACAAACTATAATCGAAACCACAGATCTAAAAGTAGCATTGTTGTGAATTACATCGCAGTTTTCAAGAACGGAGCAGAAAAAACTTTCCCTATTTTTAGAATCGTCCGTTTTGTCGATAATAAAAACTCCTTGTAAACTTTAATGCAATTGCAATAGGATGTTTTTTTTTGCAATTAAAATAGGTACTGTCCATTCCAAATAAATCCTTTAAAAACACGCACGAATCCTATTTCTTCTGAACAATGGATTTTTTTAGGTGAAAGAAACTGAATGTTTTCTTTGAGTTTGCTTGACTTTTGTTCTTGTTTCGCTTTGCAAATCAAAGTGTTTGCAGAGTGATTTCACTGCTCGGAGCACGATTTTCCCCTGGACTTAATGAGTTTGGATTTTCTAATCAAGGAAATAGGTCATACAACGACGTAGCGTACGCACGTACGAATGCGAGTGCGACAAACTGAGATATGTTCTGGATTGTACGTCAGACAACAAGACCAATTATTGGGATAACAATTAGGTGAAAAGTTCACAGAAGACACACACACAAACACACACACGCACGCACGCACACACACACACGCACACACACATACACACACACACACACACACACACACACTCTTGTGAATACGAATTGTGGATTTGCAGCTTTCCCGAACTGTATAAAAACATGCAACAGTTAATTGTTATTTTCCGTGTGAGTCAGGTGTTTTGAAAGTTTTCCAAACATCGAGAAATCACGAACTTAACTCTTATTGTCTTCGAAAACATGGAAACACACTGCGATAATCATCGATAAACATTAGAATTAAAATTGGATCAATAAGCTGAGCGACGGGTAGTAGGGCAGAGTATGTCAGGTTGACATAATCCGGCAAATCCATCGAAAGGACAGCCAGCATTGTAGCCACTAACACCGGAATGAAAGCAAAGACCAGGGGAAGTGTGGTCTGGAAATTGCATATTGCTGTATAAAAAGACACTTTTACCTGGAGAAGTAGTAGACAGAAAATCTTTTTGTGAAGAATTCTTCGTTTTGTGGTTACGTTTACGGTACATCTAAACCAACGAAAGGTTTTAATGGCGCAGCAGCTTATAACGATGAAACAGGGGATCACGAAAGCTGCGAAAGTAGCGCTCATCCAGAAGCCAGTTCCATAATTACCGCTGGGGTCATTCTGAAAACGATTACTTAGAAAAAAACCAATTGTGTGTTTTATCTGTCTCAAAATTCAGAACAAGGATAAGCTGGCTAATAAAAATAATCGTTTGCATATGTATTTGAGCGGTTGCTCAATTGTTTGTTTTATTATACAAGTTTAAATACTTTCTATTGTTAACCCTTCTAACAGAGCTTGTAAATGCGTCGTACCCAGGTGTAACCGAAAAGTAGATGCATCTGCCTGTTTCCCACGGTAATTAGCAAATTAGAAGCGCAGGTTTTACTAAAACTACTCCAAAGGTCGCTTTTACAGGAGTATACTAAACGTTTCAAAATGTAGGCAATCTAGGCCTTCGATTTACGTATAAACATGAGCCCTTCTAATTCTACAAGAAAGTCGTTTCAGCTAGAGTTCTCCATTTCCTGCGTTGTTGATAGCAAAAATGTTTATTATACATAATTCGAAGAGTTTCCTATTTTTAGAAAGTTCACCCAGAGTTTCAAGAATCTGCCGCTTTAACGAAGCGAAACAAACGCAACGGCGTTGTAGCAGCGTTATAGCGATCTGAACCATGATGGCCCCGCGCCACCGTCACTATCGGCCCAAGTAGTATAGTGGTTAGTACTCCACGTTGTGGCCGTGGCGACACAGGTTCGATTCCTGTCTTGGGCATTTTCTTTTGCGTTTTGAAACTATTCAAGTTTCACGTTTTATTTAAGTTTTAACCGATTTAATGACGTCAGATTTTTAAGGAACTTTTCCGACAAGTGTTTGAAATCTGACTTGTGTGCTTGCTTCTAGCAGAATTATTTTGCAATTGGTCCGATTTTGTTTACAAGCTAGGTTTAGTTCAGCATTCTTTGCAAATCCCTTCTTTTGGCGTAGTGTAGGCCCTCGTGACAATTGACAAGGTGATAAGAGGACAGCTGCCAAAGAAGTTGGCCTATTCGTTAATCCTTCTCAGATAACTTTTTTTTAGGTACCGATGATTAATATAATCTTTTTCGTTCTCAAAATAACTTACAAAGAACTCTCCCCCACAAAAGGACAAATCGTGGAGAGATGTGCCAGTCAATGTCAAAACACGTGGAGCATAGGCATTGATAGCGTGTGCAGAAGGAGGGGAAAACAGGCACATGTTTCCAAAAAGCAAGACCAGGAATAGTAAGAGAATTACAATTCCAGTTACAGTCCACTTTGTGAAAAGAAGGTTTTCACGATTTCGGATGATGAGCATACGGTAGATAAAAGATAAAGTAAGGATGACAGTCCAAAGTACATAACATGAGCCGTGAAGGATCATAGCTATGTTGCCAACAAGTTTATTAAAGCGTGAAACGGTTGAAATAAAAAGGAGGCCATCCGATGATGGAAGTAAAATCTGAAAAAGGAAGTGATTGTGAGGCATTCTATAGAACAACTATATTTCATTGTTATTGGAATTTTCAGAAGGTTTTAGCGAACATTGGCTTTTAGAAAAGTTTGTTTTTCAAACTGGACAACTGGAGTTCTTTTATTATTCCCGACTCTATTTGGCTTTTTAGATTTTTGGGCAGCCATCACGTCATTGAATACTGTATGCAATCCTAACTTGTATAAAAACCAAGCTTAAAAGTAGGATTATTGGTGTTTTTTGCAAAAAGAAAACAATAACTACCGCGTCGGAAGGTATGTTTGAAAAAATTCGTTCTTGAGTTTTGAACACTAATAATTCATCTGACACCTGAAGTTGTTTGACGTCATAGCGGTACAGAAAACCAGTTAGTGCTGAGAACCATTTCAAAGTTATATTAAGAAAATCTGAATCTAATTAATATCAAAAACGAAATCCTGTTTTTATTATTCATGCCTAAAATTGTGAAACACTATCTTTCAACGCCTTATGTTTGGTAAATTTAAAGAGGTTCTCGTTCTTTTTGCCCAGTTTTACAAAATACAATTACCCAAAGAAACATTAAAAACCGTGTTTTTACTTGTGGAACCCAACATTTGCTCAACCCGTAGTCCACCACAACTTTAATGTTTTCTTATTGACTGTATAACAACAGCAAAAACAGAGTAGGTTGAAAAAAACGTTACACCTTTTTATTTCAACAAATAGTGTTTTCAGTGCTTTACATTCAAGCAATTTCTGAATAATTACGTTTATTTGCAAATCTTACCGGTTATTTTTTAAATTTGTAACACAAGTCTTTCCGGCGTCTCGCGCCGCCGTGCGGTCGGTTCCTTCGCCGCTCTCCCAACCGGGCCTGGATTGCCCGTCCTCAAGCCGGAGTGGAGCCCCGTGAGGACGTAGCTCCAACCAAATGGAACACAGAAGTTGTCTACAGTCCCCGGCCGTCCCAGGAACCTGCGAAAAAGCTGCTTCCCCAAAGAGAGCTGTACCTTGGCCAGGAGGCATTTGAAGCCGAACCAAGTCAACGTCGTGGGATTGAATTCGACAACTGTGATTCATTCTGGCGGTTCAAGGAACAACCCTAGAGTATAAATCGTTTGTATTATATATATTAAACACAAGTACCTCATCCCCTAATTCCATGTTCAGCAGTTATGAAAACCAGCTTTTGCATTATGTGGTCTGATGAAATCACGCTGTTGAGTTTCCGCACATTCTATACAAAAAAAAAACTGCTACGTGGCTTACAGTCATTGCCTTCTCTTATCTAAAGTGGCGTTTCCGTTGCGTACGTCAGAGAGGGCGCACTTACTAAAAATATTTGCTTTACGATCAGTTTGCTCAATATTTCAAGATGATGTCATTGTAAGATTTTTGACTTAAACTCATTTAACCAATTTTTCAATTTCCGAAATCTTTGGAAGTTACTTATGTTCTAATGATTAAAAAAGTTTTTTTAAAGTTTGAAATTCGAAAAACTTAAATACCGGTAATTCTATGAGAATGACGGCACTTGAAATAAGGGAAGATGTTGTATAAAATAACAGCAAATATTTGTATGTTCCAATGCAATTTCCAGATCTAAAGGGTTTGAAGTTTATTACAACTATGTTAAATTACCTGAATAGAATAATAAAAACTAAAGCAAAATTCAAACAAGTAGCTGCAGCACTACAATAAGTACTGGTATGTCGAACAACATGGATATCCATTTGCTGCTATCTGGAAGATCTGGATTTGTTTTCCCTCGAAATCTTGTTTTTCGGGAATTTAAAATGGTAGCATTTTGGCTGTTACGCACGTCTTTTCGCAAGTAAAAATATACTGTGGTTATGGTGGAAATTGGAAAAACAAAAATGTTTGGAGAAATTTCGCTAGCAAGAGAGATTCTTGTCTTATAAACGAACCCACAAATCCCAGATGACGCCTTAACATTTCGGTGATGTCAGTGATCCGTACGATGAGCTAAATAGGTTGAATACTAAGCAGAATCTCCTTCAAGTACGTCACAGAGGCGTTCTTTGTGCGAAGCTTGAAAACAACATTTTAGTTAGCTTCTTAGAATTTTAATTGAAAATTTGTTTTTCAACTCACATAATTTCCAGGATTCTGTCTTTTTGTTCCAGGATTCTGTCTTTTTAGAAACATAAAGTTAGTTTTCTCTTGACTTTTTTTTTAAAAAAAAATTAAGTTTCTTCTAAAAGATGGAAAATGACAGTTTCCAACGGCAGAGAATAGTAAACTCTTTGTTCAGGTGGGTTTGTAAAATTGTAAATTTACATGTAAATTGACTTCGATTGAAATGCCGATGATAAAAGCAAGTCTAAAAATGGATATCGTTATAATGTTACGAAAACAAACATAAAATGAGGAAAAGCCTTCTTGTACGTCGTCGATTGAATAAAATTTAAACAATTCGTGACTAGTTTGGTGTCAAAGTGCAAAAATTTAAAAATTCGCCTTAATTGAGCTGGGCTGAAAAATATTTACATAATTCACATATTTATTTTTACTTAATGATTTACGCAAGCAATTCACGAACAGGTGTTTAGCAACAACGCTAGTTGTAAAAATTTCAATAAAAGTTACTTTTAGAAACTCTGTAAAATAAACTTTAATTTCCCGCTTATTCAAGGGAAAGTGTCATATAAACAGCCTGGAGCTATTGATTAGCAGCGTTAGTGCAACGGGCCCAGAAATTTCATGGATTCAAAAACGCATTTTGTAGCAAATTTTGCGCAGAATTTGACCATAATAATGCCATTGCTCTCATTGTGGCCCATTAAAGGTAAAATGTAAAAAAAGAACATGAAAGGGTTGAAAAAAAAAGGTGACCTACCAAAACCAGGGACCAAAAGTCAAAAATGGTCCAAACGCATAAAAATAGTGTTTTCAGACCAAATAAACGTTTTCGACTGAAATTATGCTAAATCCAAGACACCACGTCGCCTGACTCTTCTAAAACTAGAGAATTCGCGATTTTATTGCTGCAGAAATATTTCACAATAATATGCCCATTTCAATTGATTTTTGTGGCTAGGGAAGTTCAGTTTTCGAACGCAAACTTGTTTTGCATTTTGGGAGTTCCAAATTGCGAAATTTCTTCCTGGTTTCAAAAAAGCGAATACCCCCCTTAAATTGGCAAACACAAAAACAGTCTTGAACTTTCCATGTTGTGTGTGATAACAAATCACAGTCCCTTCGGTTTTGTAGGGTGCACTTTCCGTTACTTTGATCACTGAATGCCGTGTGAGAAACCGAGTCATGGATTGACATTGGGGTATAGTTAACGATTGATTGATTGACTGACAGCTGCCTGAAAGAATCCAATAGCAAGATAGTGCTTACTGTGATAAAACACGTGCTCATTCGAAAGGAATTTTGAAAACCCAGAAGATTGTAGTCTCACTTTGCACAAAGAACAATTTGACAAAAGGGCAAAGCATGGGGCGAAAACGTGGCACAATGAAAATCGCCTTTGAAAATAGATTTGTCCTTGAAGATTTTTTGCAGACAATTGAACGACCTTTTGCAATCTTTTTGCAAAAGGGCAAGAGAAATGTTTTTGTTTCAGCACACGTCTTTGTTCTGGTTTGAAAAACAAAACTCAATTCAAAAAGAATTATTTTCAACAAAACTTGGTTTAAGTAGAAAGAACCGGCTATTTGGAAAGATACGCAAAATATTTTCATACATCAACCTTTGAAACCTCATTAGCCTTAGGGGTTTTTTTTACCAATTTTATTCACGTTGTTAAGGCGCTATATAAACAGAAAAACAAAATATCCTTTTCTGGCCCTGTGAGATGTGTGTTTCAGAAACAATTACCAACTATTCGTTAAAACAATTGAAACGATCTAAGTTATTGTGTTTAATAAAACACAATGATTCCTAGAGCACAAATTGATTTTTAATTCTATGTTTTGCTGAACATGAGCAATTATGAAATCACAACGCACCCGATTCCCCGTTGACTATTTGGATAGCGAAAAAATTTATTAATCAAATACATGTATGTTCGCCTCAACTATTGAGCTAAACAGGAAAACAGATTTTTTTAACATTAGAAGAAAAATTGGTGGAAATACTGTGTTAGGTTGGGTTTACTTTAAAATACAATTTTTCAAATGGAGCAAGAAATATTGAGTGGAGCGTTGCGTTTATTGTTGTAAAATTGAGGTTCTTTCAAAGGGTTCACTTTAAACTTTGGTTTAAGTTCATTGTGAGTGCAGTCGTAGAAACATTCAGATAACCGGATTGTCTTTGTGAACTGGCCAACGAATGTATCTTATCTTATGAAGCACAATGGAACAATTACTCTTCAACATCTAAAATTATACCGAAATTATACGTAAGTCCATTTTATACTGTTTGTGCCAGTGCAAAAAACCGTGCAAAAAACAAGATGTATCAAAGTAGGCAACATTTCGAAATCACAGAACATTACTGTACACCAACATGTTATAAAAGAAGGTGGCTTTTTGACCTGAAGGGAACAAAGCTGACCTGTGCTTTAATGGCTTCGCTTTTAGAATAAATAGTTTTAAAAAAGCGCCAGTGAACACAAGCCTTCGCTTTTTTTAAGAACAGCTGAATTCATTGCTATAAATCTATTAGGCTAGTAACTAATAATATTTTTTGGAATGGTCGAAGCAAACCGTACTAAAGAAAACGTCGTAACATGAAGTCATCAATTTTCTTACCGTACTGCGTACTAGGTGCGTCTAATCTAACTTTCCTAAACAAATAATATGTCTAGACGTTCAACGTTGATTATTCTGTTTGCATCACAAATGGCCACTTTGTTTACTTTTACATCATTCAATCGCTTGCTAACTTTACGTCCCATGCCAGAATCGAGCAAATCGGTCAGGTGAGTTCTTAGCGCTTCAATAAACTACAGTACCCCTGCTTTATCGGCTCCAAAAACTTACGAGCTCAGCAAACGCATTTATCACCCTAATGTACAGACCAAAGGACAAAGAGCGAAGCATATACATTTTTACCCAGGTTTTCTAGATTTATTTAGCAAGAAACTGCAAATTAAGACAGGAAGGTTTACGTTTTCGTTTTCTAAGCGATAAGCCAAAGAAAGATGATGTATCTGTGCTGAAAGCGCTGGAATGGCTTCATGTGACGGAAGTGTTTTTTGGTTCCAGCGTGATTTCTCACTGACATGTTTCTCACCGCTGTGATTTAGGTATATTAACTGTATTTCTACCATTAAATTCCAAAGTAATTGAATTTTCAGTTTGTTTGACATGGAATGTATCTTTTCCCAATCTTGAAAAACCTAAGTCAACAGAAACTGATGTGGAATACTTTTTTCTGCTCAGTTAAAACAAATAAACGTGAGTTTCAAAATTATTACATGATTCATTTGCGTGTTTCACTTGTATCTTTGAAAACCGTGTGACCGGCCATCAAAGATCGGCGCGCTCTGAAGATAGGCGCGTTCTGAGGAACCCGAGATTGACATACGCTAAGAGGAATCTCACAGCCATAACGGCTATCATGGCGCCTTTTCAGTTACATGACGTGTTCATTAGTATTTAAGCAGAGACATCGGAATGATATCGTACTTCGCAGGCTTTACCTTTCTCTTAAAACTTATTTTCTCTATCAAAGAATTGTTTTACAGATGCGCTCCCTGCTCGTCTTCTTTGCTCTCGCTGCTCCCTCCATGGGATACATCTTTGTTAATTTCTGGAATCATTGCGAAACTCCTGTTGAAGTAAGTTTAATTTTTGATTTCCCCACATGATTCGCCCCTTAGACCATTTTTTGGCACCAACATCGTTTAGAAATTGGTCCCTAATGTTGTCTTTAAGTACATTTTTTTTTCGAAAGATTCGTAGATATCATAAACAACTAAATTTGGAAAAGACTGTTTTTGTTTTGTTTCTATGAAAAACGTTCCAAGAGTGTGTAAAATGACGAACTGTCCAACTGTGCTTGAGATCTCATAGGATTTTTGGTACAAGATCTGAAAACAAAGTAAGAATGCGCTTAGTTTATTGCTTCCTAGATCCGATAATATTCAAAAGCCGAATTTTGACATGAATGCGGTTATAGTTTAAGGGCTACCCGATTTATCTGATTTTCGACGCATGCAACCAGATTCAAAAAGATCATTGGGTTTATATACTTTTGAAGTATAAAATTTTAATTTATTCAATACATGGATTGAATAAGTGTTAAGCGTCAAAGTTTTATCATAGAAAATCATGGAATTTTAATGATTACCATTCTTGTTTCAGGTTGTCAGTATCGACGCCGACAACGAAATCACCACGGAGAAAACCGTCGCCATTGGCGATCACTACATTAAACTTCGCTACCAAGATCCTGTAAGCTACACCTTTGGAAAACACCAAACGAAAATTCATCTTCTCTTCAACCCGTTCTTGACTGCCTTCTCCCTGGACATTCGAAGCGGATTGGAGTTCCCCATGAAAATTCAGCCGACGTACTTCCAGTCGCCCAATGGTACAGCCATTGTCTGTCTGAGTAACGACGTTAACGAATTGTGCCCCAATGCCATTCACAATGACAATGAGGAGAAGAGCGATGACAAGGTAAAAATAAATAATGGTTTCAACATATATTTATTTTCAGGTTTTTCACACTAAGGCAACCGCCCTTGAGATCCACATGTGTTACCAGAACAAGGAGTCAAAGGCTTACGAGACTGAGGACTACGACTACCCTGACAAGAAAAATGACTACGCTGTTAGAAACGCGGAGCAACGCCAACGCAAAATCAAGACCGGTGCGGAAGACTACTACTATGGTGAGAAATTGTAAACGATCTGTTGCTCAATAAAAGATTGATGAAGTGACAATGCGTTGAAATGATCTAATGTGGCCGAATTTCATTTATAAGCAGTTCACAAAGTTTGTTGCTCGATTTTTCGATTTGGATAACTTGTTTATCAAGTAAAATTGCATTAAGAAAAATTTCAGCATGTTTCAAACAAATAAACTATGTTATACACCGGATGATCCTTTTTGTGGGTATGAATCGTTTAGCGGCTTTTCTGATTTTTCAAAGTCCAATGTATCTTTAACATTTAACATTTATTATCAGTAGTCATAGGTGGTCAGCGAAGAGCCATATGCTGATAATGACGATGAATCCATTGTTCTTGGGAAATTGACCACCAGCGCTGTCCGAAGATCGTCGTCAGCTCGTCTCGCCAGCGTAGTCGGGGGCGTCCTTGTCCTCTGCTTGAAGTGTAGTTGTACGGGATCCAAGTAGTTGTCGTTCTGGCCCAGCGTCCCTCCTCCATATTCCTCACTTTGTTAGCCCACGCCGCCTTGCGGCGAATTGCTTCCTTCACCCAATCTTTCACTCCTGTGGCGTTTCTCACTCTTTCATTTGTCCACCTGTCTTCCCACGTCACACCAATCATTCGTCGTTCCATCTTTCTCTGCACAGTAGCAAGCCTCTCTTTGTCGGATGCCCTAAGGGCCCACGTTTCAGCTCCGTACAGTACTGTAGACATAATGCAAGCATCATATGCCTTCCGTCTCAGTTCCTTCGATAAACGTCTGTTGCGCAACAACTCCGACAGCTTGCTCCATGCCTTCCATCCACGCGCTATTCTCGTTTCAAGTTCGACTGATGCTTGCAATGGAAAACTAATCCATCCACGAAGGTACCGTGCTCCTTCGACAAACTTAAACTGCTTTCCATCAATGTCAATGGGCTGTCTCGTGGTTGTGCATGATGTTAGAAGGACTGTTTTGCCTACGTGTACTTCCAGCCCTACTCCTGCAGTCCCCTCCATCAGTTTGCTCAACATGCGAGACATTTCTACTCTCGTCTTGGCGAATAGCAAGATGTCGTCTGCATATTCCAAGGACGTTAGCCTTTGCCCATCAACCCTTAATCCATCCTCTTCCCAGTCAATCGTCTGAAGGGCGTAACGTAAAACGGCATTTAAAAGTCTTGGGGACAGAGTGTCTCCTTGTCGCACACCTCGCTTCACTTCAATCTCTACCTTGCTTTCGTTCACTTGTACTTTTGTGGTTGCCGCCGCGTACAATCGGGCCACTGCTCTCACCAATCCAGGCTCTACTCCCTGTTGCACCAAAGCTGTCCAGACTGCACTCCACTCTACAGAATCAAAAGCCTTGCGAAAGTCAACAAGTGCCAGATAAACCGGCATGCCGTACTCCGCACTTTTCTCAATCACCTGCTTCACCGCATGCAGGTTGTCAATCGTGCTATACCCAGTGCGAAATCCAGTCTGTGATTGTTCCTCTGCTCTATTCAGATATCTTTCCATTCTCGACAAAAGTGCCCTTGTGACTGCCTTGTATAAAACCTGCAATAGACAAATAGGTCTAAAATTATCTATGCAGGTCGGGTCGCCTTTCTTGAAAAGAAGGGTTACTTTTCTCTAGCCACCAGCTCTACTGGGACTTCATCCCCCCTCAACAGTCCATTCAGCATCTCCATTACCAAAGGCGCAAGGCCTTCTTTCCCATCCACTAGCATGTCGGGTAAGACTCCGTCTGTTCCAGGAGAGTGTCCGCACTTTGCAGCACGGAGAGCTTCCTTGGCTTCACTCAACGTGAACAACAACACTTGTTCGGGGTCACCGGGTAATAGCGGCACTAACGGGACTGTTGGCTTGTAGAGTTCGTTGTAGAACTTTTTCACCATCTGTTCCGTTATGTCTTGCGACATTTCCCCTGTCTGCGGATCTGCAATCAACAGCCGCTTTCTACCTTCATCCTCCCTTAGAATCATTCTTCCTTTTTCTATTGCTCTCAAAAGCTTTTCTTCTTTCTTTCTGATTAAATCGTTTCTCAAACTCTGTCTGGCTGATTTGCAAACTACTGAGTATTGCACAGTCTTTGTTGGATCACCTCTCAACCGTATCCGATCTCTCAACAGCGCCTTTGTCCTGATTCCAAACCTTTGTTCTTTAACTTGTCCTTTCCACGCATTACCAGCTGCTATCTCTGTAAACGCCTTCGCAGCTTGGTAAGCATTAACCATTCCGTGCACTGGTGCTATGGGTACTTGTGCTAAGAGTGAAGCATTAACTCTATACATCGATCTATCCAACTCCGGCCTTAACCTCACTGCTCTCTGTCTCCAAGGTCTTTTTTCTATCAAGCGTACCACCATCCGAACCATCCGGTGGTCACTATCAAACTCGAATCGATTGACGATCTGGCAATCGATCACCTTCTTTCCCTTCAAACAACAAATGAAATCGATCTGATTATATGCTAATGCATTCGGACTCCTCCATGTCCACCTCCGCGCCTTTCGCTGTCCAAAGTACGTGTTGGAAATCATCAACCGCATCCTCATACACGCCTCCACAAACATTCTTCCTCTTGCTGTCATCTCGTGAACGGACCCACCACACCTTCCAATCCAGCCTCTCTTTTCACCCAACAGTTCATATCTCCCATCAACACAGGCCACAACTTCCGCCTCCTCGCCCACTCCACTTCCTTCTCTACACCCTCCATCACCTCCTCATACTCCTCATCACTCGCCACCGACGTAGGTGCATACACTAACACTACCACAACTCCCTTCTCCTTCAACCACAACTTCGCCAACCGATCACTCCTTGCCACGAAGGCCGCTTCCTTCACCAATTCCTCTTTCACCACAAACGCCACACCTCTGTGGGCACTCCTTCCTCCACTATAAAACACTACATCACCAGTCGACGGCATCTTCACAGAGCCAACTCCAGCCATTCTTGCCTCCGTCACACCAACAACTGACCACTTCACCTTCTCCAACGCTTCCTCCAGCTCTAAGAGCCGTGCCTGCGATCTCAAACCGCCGGGGCACCGCTGTTGAGAATGACTACTGATAATAAATGTTAAATGTTAAATGTTAATGTTAATGTATCTTTTGGTTTTACCTATAAATTCGAATAACCACAGGCCTTTCTGAGAAATCCTTTTTTCTACGAAATATTTCAAGCGGTTATTAAAATGACGACAAAGATTATATAACTGTACTTCTGTCTAGACTTAGTCTTTTTTATAAAAATGAATTTAAAGATTACTTCACATTTCGAAAGGGAAAGGTTTTGAAGGAATGTTCATTTTTTTGTCTGCAAAAGTGCTAAAATTTGAGTTATGGCCGATGATATTCGTGAACAATTAAATGAAATCAAGTTTTCATAATTTAAACGCTTTTCTTTTCTGCACGTCGGTACTTTCGGAAGCAGATAATTACACAAATGGGTCAAACTTTTGATGATCTGCCGTGATGAAAGTGATGAAAGCAGATGAACGGATCGCTTGAAAAGGCGTCCTAGATGGAGATACTTATATGAATCAACGTTACGATTCAAGTTTGAAACATAAATGTAAGCCCTTTATAATTATATGGGCCATTTCTCCTCAAGAACATTTCTGCACCAGTATCTAATCGGCGGCATGTGTTCTCAAAGAGGGCGCCAATGTCTGCCGACGTGTCCGTTGTGGTCTAGTGGTTAGGATTTATGGCTCTCACCCATAAGGCCCGGGTTCGATTCCCGGCAACGAAATAACTATTTTGCTTGCTTGCCATAAAGTACTGGTAAGTGCTTACTATTTTACATATGGTTTTATGTTTCGTGACAAAAGACCTATGTGTGTCAACTTAAACGGGAACACATTTTTCATTGGAATAATTTTTTCTTTCCTACGTGGAAGATTGCTCAAAATTCAAAGAAAACGTGTAGTATTTAACAATGCTGTGATTAGGGGAACCGCCACAACGAAAAAGTTGTCCCTTAGTTGCTCTTAAAAGGGAACAACAAAACAAAAGAATCTATGTTATGGACACTGGAAAAGCATACTTTCCACGGTTATCTGTTCCCGAGAACCATGTCTCCGCCCGTTTCTGTGTGTTCTTGCACGAGGCAGCTGCGCTCAGCCACGTGTCCGTTGTGGTCTAGTGGTTAGGATTTATGGCTCTCACCCATAAGGCCCGTGTTCGATTCCCGGCAACGGAAGAACTTTTTTGCTTGCTTGAAACAAAGTACTGGTCTAATAATTTTCGCCGAATTCGGATCCGCCAGACTGACATTCTTAAAAATTGAAAATTATCCATGATTCGTTAAACGGTTTATGCTTCGTGGCAACCCTTTTTGCATGTTAATCGCAACAGGCACCAATGTTTTATTAAATCCAAACTTCTTTAAAATGCCTCAGAACTCCTAAAAGGAAGAACATGTTTAAAGGTCTAGAACATATGGCTGACATGGTATTTTTTAACGTTAGCATGGAACATGGCTCAGATTTAAGAAAAAGGCAATGACCTCGGCCTGTGCTACCATAATAGTCTGAAAGCAAGGTTCTTGACTTCACAAAACTGCTTCACCGTTTCTTCTCCTGCATCTATCTTTTTGTTCTTGGACGAGGCAGCTGCGCTTAGCCGTGTCCTTTGTGGTCTAGTGGTTAGGATTTATGGCTCTCACCCATAAGGCCCGGGTTCGATTCCCGGCAACAGAATAACTTTTTTGCTATTTTTCAATCTAGTTCAGGCGAAAGAAGTCTGTCTCTTTAATGTTGTTCTGGCATGATGAAGCTTAACAAAAGGTCTATTTCGCAAAATGCAAAAATGTGGTTTTCAACTTGTCTAACACAAGATATCCTGACTCTCGACATGGAGGTTTCTAAATTTTACCAAACATTCCCTTGATTCGTTAATCCTGGTTTTATGCTTTGTTACATTGGCCTTTGCCAATAAACTTGAATGGATACATAACGATTTGAGAAAAATCCTTTATTCCTAGAAATCTTCACGGAACTTCTAAAATGACACACAGGGTAATCTAGTACTTTTATCTAGACTTGGTCTTTCGTAAATAATAACGGAGATTTGGAAATTTACGGTTTTGGAAAGAATGTTCTAGGCTCCAACAGTGCTATCATTTGAATTAGAAACGAATCCGCTGGGCTTCGCCATACCGCTGGAAGTTGTTGTGGTAGCTCCGATACTGTTTCGGGATGATCCTCAAATACTAGTTTTTAACGGGAAAAAGTATTTCCAGTACCGCAAAGTATTTTCTTCACAGCTCGCCGGTACTCTCGAATGCAGATGATAACCACAATTGGGTCCAAAACTTTAGGAACTGCCGTGAGGAAAGAAAAGATTGGAGAAATAGCTCCAAAAGTGAAGGATTTGTCCCAGAAGGGGAAGCTCAAGTAGATCAAAGAAGGTACGTGGCACAGGAACAGTGGAATAACAGTCTAAAACAGAAAAATTGAATTTCTTTGGGGGTATTGTTACCTGGATAACCAAAGTAATGAACATTTGTCTTTGAAGATTAACTTCTCTGAGATTGATCAGATCCTTTTGCATTTTGTAAATGCTTCTCCAGATCATGAAACCACAATAGAAGATAATGCAGATTGACCCAGCAACAAGAACGTAATGGTTGACGATGGAGGTAATGCCTCCTGGAGATAGTTCGCCTTCAAGGGTCTGAAAATTGAAATTTTGAACGATTTTTAAATTTGGGTTACCTTAACTCTGAGAAGAATGTACCCTATTCCAGTTGGTTCCTTAACTTCGAACTGGTCTCCAATGATGTCGGTGAGCTCCTGAAAACATTTGTGTAAAGAAATTTCGAAAGCTTGGGGTACCTTCGAAATTTCAGAGCGAGTGCAGAAGTACATCCCACATAGAAGCATAGGTTACATGAACCAGATACACAAAGGTTACCAGAAGCTTCAAGGAAATGTTCTCGTTGACTTTATGTTTCCATTCGGGCCTGAACAATATGAGTTCATATGGTTTGGAGAAGCAATTGAACTTCGTAAGGATGAGCTAATCTTTTCCGTAATGTTAGATACAAACAGTGTTCGTTCATTTTAGAGAGCCAACAAAATGCTACCATTTTTCGAAGGTCAACACATGTTCCCTTTTGGAAAGTTCTACGACATTTAGTTTGAAAAGACAGCAGCAGGAAGCTCTGTTTTCAGTAAAAAAGTTGCATTTCGCCAATAAAGGCATTGGGGCAAGGCCATTCTTGACTTAGTATAGAATAATTGACGGAATCCGCAACGAAACACAATTTTTTCAGCCAATCAATAGAACAACACAAAAATCGAGCCGGTTTTGGAATGCCGGGTAGGCACTGTCGCAATCAGGGTTAGTACCCCAATATCGCTTTTTGAAAGAGTTGTTTTCTAAGCAATTCATTCGAAACAACCGCCTGAATTTGAAGTTTTTTTTCCGCCGGAAAACTCGAGTTTTATGAGATTTACAATGTTAAAGGTCAAACAACTAAAATCTCTTAATTGCTGTGATTCTACATGCTGCAACATTAAAAATTTATCACTTCCCAATAATTTATCGCCTGCAATCCGTTATCCGTTCAAAACTTAATGTATGGAAACATAATGGTACGCCGCAGGAGGTGGGGAATGAGTATGGGATACAATCTCTCAGAAAAAGAAGTACGCATAAAACAACAATTCATAGGGTTTTCGACCCTTAAACTCCAATTTTCAAGGGTAAACTTAAACAAATTTGCCAATTAGCGTAATTCGGGTGAAATTCACGATTTTAGTGGAGCCTATCCCTCATACCAAAATTGACTCGATTTTTCAAAAATCATGAAAACTGGGATAAATCTATACTTTTTCAACTCATTGAATGTTACCTAGGTAAAGTTTACATACCTGCAGACAACTACAAAACGGTAGACAAAGTGAACTACGACTAAGCCCATCCACAGCTCGTAAAAGGTACAGTACAGCCCCGGTCCGAGCCAATTCCACTTGGTATGTCCAATTATTCCGTCGTGGTTGAAGACGATCCAGCTACAATCAGCGATAAAGTTGATGGGCATGCCGATGAGGACGACAACAGCGTAGACCATTTCGAACACGGCGAAGGAGATCAGAATGTACTTGTAGAACCCGATGCTACTCTTCGTGTGCTGTGCAATGACATAGATAAGAAAACTGTTGAGAAACAGGGCCACGACGGTGCAAGCAGCTTTCAAGTACATGAAAATGCCGAGAGCACCCATGTCGTTCGAAGGATTTTTCGCGAGTGGCGAACTGAGCTGGAAGGCGGTACGAGGTTAATTATCGGGCTTTATATAGCGGGGCTTTATAATCATAGAAGACTTCATATTTAAAAATGACATTGTTTCAATGAAATTTTAAGACAAAATTTTTTCTTGAGTAATTGTCTGTATGTCATAATATTTGTGAATGGTGGATTCGAGGTAAAAGTACAGCGGAATTTTGCCCTTCTTTTTGCCCTTGTTAATTTATGACTTATGTCTATGGTTTATTTTTCACACTGTTTGGTTTATAGTCATTATTATCACAATTCTACCTGTGAACTTTTTAAATTACGTGATTAGACGTTATAACAAAATTAGCTAGTACAAGGTATGTTTTGGTTACATACACTTGTTAGAAATTTTTTAGAGGTCATTTCTCATAGAGCCGAGAACTCGTCGGTCACGGAAAAAATAGATTTTGCTGAAAATTTTATATATGAAAGCCATATATGCAATATACAACCTGAAAACGTTCAATTTGGATTTTTGAAAAATTTGAAATTTTTAAAATTAAAAGATCAGTGTTTTGCTATCTCGCTTCCCAGTGAAGCTACAGACCCCAGGTTGGTTTCATTCGATTTCTGACAGTGTGCATAAAAAAGTTTGTATTTACTAGAAAATCGGAAACCATCAGTAAAGACCTGAATTTTAGCCAAACACTTGAAAAAAAACACGCGTGAATTCAAAAATCTGTTTCTTGATTTTTAAAATTAAATTTATTATCACCTTGTTTCAGGATACAAAAACTTTGTTCCCAAGTTTGAACTACACATTTTTGGGTGCATTATTCTGAACATTCACAAGTAAAGATCTTGGTTGAAGCAACTTGTCTGCGTTTTGAATTATGTTTACTTTTCCACATTGTGAGCCTGAAACGTTTGCCGTTTTGGATTGGCTTGGGGGATAGGCTGTTATCAGAACCTAAAAATTGTACAGAAAAATATGGCATTGAAAAATAGCTTTATCTGCTTTTGTTTCCGATCTCTATCGAGTTTTTTTAGTTTTTTCTTCTTCAGATCTGCAGACTTTTTGTGGGTCAGGATTTTGAAAACGGCTTTCGGCGACAGCACGGGATTTCAACATGTTAAAAAGCAGGATAACTCAACATTTGGAAAAATTTGTAAAGCACAACAAACTCTACTTAACTTATATGTTTTATGTAGGAATTCGTTTTAACGAGTAGTTGTCGTTTAGTAATATGTATCTTTTTTTCTCATGGAAACACACTTTGGTTATTAACAATCGGCTCCATAATGTATTCTCAAACGTTTCTTGCCTGTCTGAAACACCCGAGTTTGCCAGCATCAAGTCCGATCTGCAGAACAACTCAATTTTTAGACACCCTTTTTCCTGATCGGTATATAGGCTTTTTTTCCAACCGATAAAAGACAGTACGAGCCTAATGTATAGCAAACGAATGTGTCGTGAAGCCTAGAATGCAGATTTGTTGTAAAATTACAAAATTGTGTCTATTTCATGTTATTGTATCCCTGCGACGTTCTGCAACAGAACCGCCAAAATATTAACGGATTCGAGGGTTCAGATTTCACACCAAACTTCATTTGTTGTTTTTGTGGTCATTAAGTCCGTCTTATAGTTAGTCATTAATCTCGTTTAAGTCCTTAAAAAAACGTAGACACATCGTCATTATCTGATGTGTGGTTCTGTTCCTGGGCCGTTTAATGAGTGTCCAAGCATTATTCTTTTTATAATCACAAGGGGGCAGCGACTGCTGTCAAATGTGTTGTGATTCAGCCATGCTTCTTTGATATTACCGTTTTCCTAATCCGGGCTTAGAAAGGGATGTGTAATACATTTTCTATTGTTTGTTTCGAAGCTTTGAAACAATGGTTTTTCAGCAAGAGGAAAGTGTGCTTTCAGTGAAAGATTATCTGCAACAAAATGACTGGGTTTTTCAAAGAATGGCAGAAAACATTTGAGTCAAAAGGAAACGTTAGTCATTGTTGTGTCATAAGAAGACTTCATGCAGTAAAATATAATATTTGTTTTAAGCCTTCACAAGGAAGGCAGAGGGTTTTTCAAAAAAAAAATTTAAAAAAAAAACAAAAAAAAACAAAAAAAAAACAAAAAAAAAACAATTGAAGGAGAATAGCAAACGTGTCGAAATAGTTGTACCTATACACTGCCAAAAACTAAAACAGCAGATGCAAAATCACTTACGAAAAAAAGCTAAGCACATGTCAAACAGCTATAACTATCTTGTCAACATACACAGAGAAAGCACCTAGTAAGCTTGACCCACATTCTTATATATTTACTCCTCGTCCATCGACTTTGGAAAAGGTTTTATTTAACCCGAGCATATCAAGACTTTCCTGTGTCTCGAGGGCCGTGCAGTAGGTCTCTTCCTAGCTTTCCCAACCGGGCCTGGATTGTTCGTGCACGAGCCGAAAGGGAGTTCTATAAGGACGCGTGGCTCCAATAAAAATGATAACAGAAGTTGTCTATAGCCCTCGACTGTCCCAGACGTCGCAGCAAGCTTGATACCGAACTAATGGAAAATGTGGATCAAAGTCACCATCGTGGGGCTACACTCGACTACCGTGATGCGAATAAACCGTTGTACGTATCTATTTTCACGCTCTTTAGTAGATTCATACGTATGTATGTTTGGTACATACATTCGAAAGTACTAATGAGCGTACGAAACATGGAAACGCAGATGATTTTACCTTGGAGCGCCGCTAATACAAGCTCGATGGGGGGGGGGGGGTGAATATATACGGTTTCATCTCTATGATTGTTTTGACTTTGTTGTCTAAGGCTGTTTCCTCTACAGCCCAGAGTGAATCCCAGTTTTCGAGTTCATTATCACAACATGGATTTAATTAATCCTCTAGTGATTCGGCTCACAATGCTACCCTACCAAGTTGCTTGTACAGCTCTACTTTGGATGAGAAGCAGAATCCTCTCCTGACCGCAAACTTTGACAAAACCTAATCGGTTTCTAAGATTCATGTGGTTGGATTTGCATCCTCATGATCACAAGACTCCACTCCTGCACGTATCAAACTTCATTTGAAAAAACCTGAATGTTTTTGGGGGACCTTTCTTGTCCATTTCAACTTGGTTTCTCCAACTTCACTTTTACTTCTTGTTTCTCACTGTACAACTCGCCTTACCTTGTCATAAACATCAGTTCCGCGTCACGAACGAGGAAATAATGTACCCCATAACAGATTAACCGCCAGAATATCACTAGTACACAAACCACCTTTAAATAGTTTTATTGTCATTTCGTTGGTTTATGTACAAGGCGATCGAATTATCTTTTCCTGGTGGAATGGCCTTTTCAACATAAAGTCCTGTCACTTTTGCAAACAACTTCGTGGGGTTTTTATAGAACGAACGAATGAAATCTTCGTTGTTTCGACTAGACGGCAAAGACAAAAAAGTTTTTTAAAAGCTTTTTCGTGAGTTTTATAATTTCTTATGTGATGTTTTGGAAAAAGAGTGACGTTACACTCCGGGTCATTAATTTATTCCGCGCCCATTTTCACGTCAGCGCTAGTAATAGAACAAATATCATTCATTGGCGTAAACTGCTTTTACGTTCTCGATGAATGAAAAGCTAAACAAAGTTCCGGGTAACTTTGAATCGGTTACATCACAACACAAAAGATCAAATAAAAAAAGAAAGAAACTCTCGAAAAGCAAAAGAAAACCAAAACAAATGAACCCCATCGCGAACTTGTTGACTCTTGTTGCAGATAATTTTGTTATCTAAAATGTTTTTTGCCTTTATAGTTTGCCGTATAATAAGTCTTTAAAAAAGAAATATGATATCAAAGAAAGCCCAATTTGCAATGGGGTTCTTTGGAATCTCAAAAAAAAAACTTCTCGTGATAATTGTGTGGGAAGTCGACTAACGCATTTTATGCAATGAACGTTTTTGAAATCTAAAAAGAAAACCATAAAACATGGGTATACTTAAACATGGGTATCCACTAATTTAGGAAAAATAAAAATTGAACCAGAAAGTTTTTTAGGCACTATGTGTAGGAAATTAGGAAGGCCTATGAAATGTGGAATTACCGAATTTCAAAAATGTATAAAAATGGTAAAAAAAAATAAAGATAAAGATAAAACAATGTGATAGAAACAAAAATGCGCAGCTCAGTTTGCCAGAAAAATAAAAATATTTTCAATTTTCTCTCTCCAAAATAATAAAGAGAGAGTAATCAAAAACAAAAAAGCGGAAATTTATTGCTATATGCCTTTCAAAAGGGCAATTGAATCAAATAGCGATTCGGGAAATACGGTAATAAATGTGATAAAAGCCTGTGAAGTATTTTCCCTTGGATGATAATAGACCTTCATTATGAATTCAATCAACAATTCCCACATCTATTTTTATAGAATTCTTTATAAACACTCTATTACAAAGTCTGAAACATTGATCTGCCATCTCTGCACGCTAGTTTTCATAGGGTCGTTTAGACACTAGATTCCGGTTGTTTCAGTACTGTTACGGCCGACGGGAACATGAATGAGCGCAGCCTATGAGTCAATCAGTACGTTTACAGCTAACAGGACCTTCTTTGTTTCCGATTCATTCTCACTGAAGGATTCATCTATAAAAGGACGGCACCCAGTGACAGAAACACGGGCCATTTCGCTTTCTTCTTTCGTTTTCAATTTGGCTTTTATTTCTTCTGGTTTTCGGAAGGAAAACGGAAATCATTAATCCAGTTAGAGTTGTAACGCGTTTTCTCTATTGATAAAGCGCACTTTGGCCAAAGAAAATGCCCAATAATATTTTTTTAAAAAATGCTTCGAATTGGCTCTAATGCTGAAAATAGGTTGTACTTCTCCATACGTTTGTTTTGCAAGTGAATCTGTACGTACCATTATTTCGATGTTGTCACTATTTTTTAAAGTACAGATAATTAGGTTTAAATCAGGCAATTGATAACCCGAAGAATACCTAAAAAAAATGTTCAGTTGGTATACAGTGAAAGTATTTTTTTTTTTGGAAAGAAATTGGAAAAACCAGGTTTTTTTAACGTTTTTGAGGCAACCATCTTAACGGCGAGGTTCGGACGTTGTTGTATTCGAACGTGTTTTTCTGGGTAGAAAATTTGTTTCAGAACTTATGATACTTCAAAGTATTATATTGCACATATACCTCGAAAAACTTTTTTGAGCCTGAAAACGTGCGTATCCCTGCCCAAGTCGAACATGTTTGCTTCAATAAGGCTGAAAACGCAAAATTATATGCCAATATGCTTTATTAAGGTTGTTATAGGGCAATGACCACTGCGTGCCAAAATTCACATGTTGTAAATAGTTTTATCAAGTTTTGCTTATGGAAAGGGTGGATCATGTTTTTAAAACAGAATAGGTAGCACATTAAGGAAAAACTTGAAATATGCGGCGCAAAAAAGCTATCAAAAAGCCGGAAGTGTTCATGATTTGACCAATGAACATTTTACCAGTTATACTGTGAGCTATCGATTGCTTTTATTACAACCAAATTTTTTGTACTTTTAAACGAGATATGAAAAATAGGTGCAACATCGAAATAATTGCACGTAGCAACTTACTAGCGAAACAAACGTATGGAGTCAATGCATGAGAGCCAGTTTCAACACATTTTCAGCATTAGAGCGAATTCGAAGCACTTTTTTATTTTTATGGGCCAAAGGGTTTCCCCATAAACCCATTCTTAAAGGCGTTGCGTTTTAATGTTCAGGTTCTTGTAGACAATTCCGCTCATCTTTAAAAAAAATGATTTTTGCAATTTCAGGAAAATGATCAAACTTTTGATGCTGTGCTCTCTGGCTGTGGCAACGCAGGCTCGCAAGCCAAGTATGTGTGTTTCAGGCATATGACTTTGTTTTTCCTTTAGTGATTACATTCCCCGCCGACACCCCCACCATTCCCCCTCTTCCCCTTTCTCCTAATACGCCTTCTACTGTCGTCGGATCCCCTCTCCCTTCTTTCGTCCCCATTGGTAATGTTTTTATTCATTCATTGGTAATTTTCTTTTTTAGACCCCGTTCAACAAATAATCAACGAACTGAACTCGATCGCGTTAACGATGAACCACAAAGCTTCTGAATACATTGATGACAAGCAAGAGGAAATTGGCAGATTGAGGGATAGCGACATGGAAATTTTGCTAGCTCACTTAACTCAAGGCGTAGAAACGGTAGGAAAACAGTTCCGTTAACGTTAAAATCAATCAGTTTCAGGCTGAGAAGAAGGAAAATGTAACAAAAGAGCTGACCGCCAAAATTTCCAAGTTGAATCAAGCTTTGACAAAGGTGTGTTAAATTTAGATTGTTGTAAAGAAAATAATATAAACACTTCCTAATTTTTTATTTAGAAAGGAGTGACCCAAGCTGAAGCCAGCAGAATCGTCGAAGAAATCAATGCCAATCTTGCAATTCTGAATGTGAGTTTATAAAAAAAAACGCTTTAAAATAAGCTTTTTTCAAAAAAGAAAAACTTGTTTTAATGCATTGCAGTTCACTAAAATTATCTCGTTCTTACTAAAGATTCTTTTTTGTGAACAATTCAATTTGCAATAGTTTGGTTAGGGCGGCTTTTTACGAATTGAAAGAAAAATGTTTTATACATTAATCTTGTTAGCACCATTCTGTCTTCTGTTTATTTTTCTCTGAATGTTACTCACTATGAAAATAAGTTTTAAAAATCGATAAACATTGAGAGCTATTTTGTCAACGTATTACCAAACTAAGCCTTTTCCCCGAAAAACAAATGTATCAGAAGAAAAATAAATTTCTAAAGTTTTTTTTGGTGGTTGAATTTGATTTTCAATCGACTGTTTCGCTTTAGAAAAATAATTGTTTTTTCTTCGATTATAAAGAAAAAACAAAAACAAGCTTTACAAGCATTTGGAGCATCAGCATCACATATCCATCTAGGACTACTCAAAAACTACAGGAGACATGAAATTAAATTTAGAATTAAGTTGTGTGTTTACTTTTAAAAAAATTATTATTGCGTTACCACAAGTACTCAGTTCTTTGTAAGATTCCCAGGGCACACACGGACATTGATAAAAAATAAAGTACTTCCCTGACAAAAAATGTTGGTGCGCTAAGTTTTTTTTTAATTCGCTTTCCAATCGTGTTTACAAAAAACTTTGCAGGCTGCCCTTTCCATGGAAAAACCCACTGAAGCACCCACCACAGCCCCTGAAGTAAGTTATTTTGGTTTGCTGCCGTTTCGTTTCAAAATTTAAACTTAAATTTTTTTCAAATGTTTAAAACAAAACTTCGTTTTCAGTCTGTTGACCGTTTGCCATGGAAATTCCTCAAGGGAAAAGGTTTCGGTTTCTAGACGTGCACTAACCACAATCGCTCAACTACTTTCAACATAGCCGCAATGCATTTGTGTTACTAATAAAGTTGAATTTACAATCGTTCTGTTTAAAACTGAATTGACATGGCCATAGGTGCGCAGAGAATTTTAGTAGAAGTAGAATTGAAAGATCCTTTTGAAATATGGAAAGTCACAACGTGCAACGGTCCATAGTATAAATAATAGTTCTTTGTTTTTTTTTTAATTTTTCACTTTATACAATTAAACGCTTGCTTTACTTTGCAAGCAAAATTAATTTAAATCAAATGTAGGAAATTGTAGTTTGTCATTATCTCTCATGAAATTTTAAGACTTTGATTTGAATTTCCGAAATCACCTTGTTTTTTTAATATTAATACTTCCAAAATTACCAAAAGCGTTTTAGATTCCTAAGTTTAAAATTCAAAAGAGTTCAACCTTGTATTCATAAAATTAAGTTTTAGTACTTTCGACTTTTGGCTAAACACAAAAACTTTCAACAGTTAATTTTGACGTGTATTCATTTTTGTGGTAATTAACTTGCTTACATCTCGAAATATGCGCCGAATTCCGACGGAAATAGGATTTTGTGGCAAAAATGGTAACAACTGCCAGAAAAAAGTTCAGCCGTTCTTGCAGTGATAAATAGTTTACCTTCAAGATCTATTTCACTTGGTTGCGCAGTACTTTTTAACACTATAAACTGCAAGAAGGGAAAAATTGGAGTTTGTCATCTTATTTAAAGTACCACAAGTTTTTAGGATTTTCCTTTGAATTTCTTAGCATTTCGGTTTAAAAGGTCCAACAGTACGTTTAAAAGTACAAAATAGGTTTGAAAGTTGTAAAATTTTTAGTAGTTTCCACATTGCTGTAAACAATTGTAATGGTAGCCAAACGCTTTTCGAAACAATAAAATATCTCAATTCTTGTCATAATGATGGGCCTAAGAATGTCTTTAAACTGAGTCTGATAGCTTCTGAATTACGTTTTAGTGACAAGAAAATGGCGCGAAATGCGAACCTTGTCATCATGATGAATGTATAGCCTGTGTGACAGATTGAGTCTTTATTGCCTGTTTTCCATTTTAGATGATTTAGATACTGTTTCAACACGTTAACCGAAATTTTAACGTTAAGGTCAGACAGTTTCCGTTTCCTTGAACTTTTGTACCTGAACAGTGGTGTGTCTTAATGATCTAAGCGCGCCCCTGCAAGATTTCTCAACATCTTTCTGAGGTACTTTGATCGTTCTGTCCAGTGCCAGACGGGAAATCCCTTATTTGTACCCGCTTCGATCGTACGATGCGCAGCGACCCTTGTACGGTGAAGATGATCGCCGATGTGACGTAATGCGTCCCCCGATAGGCTAGACTGGGTTACCGATTTCCGCCTTCATTGTCATCGGTTGCAAAAAAAAGAATTACAACGGGGGCTAGAGTGGAGAATTGCACTATCAACAAAACCTACGGAAATGAAGAAACTACATTGTGAGAACAATGAAAAGATGAAAAAACATCTGACGTTACGTCTACTGTTACAATGCAATTTGGCGGAAATATTGTGCTGAAATGGACTTGAAGGGCAATTGACTACTGTGCACCTTTTTAAAAACAAAGAACGTATTTCTACAAGAGTGGAAAAATGTTGTCGCAAGCGAAAACTACTTTAAAAGGGAAAATACCACAAACTGCTTTGTTTTATGCAAAATTTAGGTTTTTAGAAGATTCTGAGAATCAAACTCCTTTGTTTTTCAAAAAACTTTGTCGAACTCGCAAGTTTTTCACACAATTTCTTGATACATTTTTCATCCAAAACGCATGTAAATGTCTTCTTTCCCAACTGTCCTTCCGGTTTCAATAAAACGAATTGCGCGGAACACGGGGGTGGCCTCGCCCTATTCGCTGTCCAAAGGGCGTTGCCTTTTGAAACGAAAAGACCGTTCGTTTTACTGTGTTTTTAAGAAAATTGCTTTCAAAAAAAAAAAGGAAAATAGGATTAGTAAATATAATTTATAGTTTAAAACGGATAGAAAATTGAATGTCTAGAATTCAAAATACAAAAACCAACTTCAAAGAGTAGGGCGGACTATCCGGGACTCATCAGTTAGAGACATTCGCTTATCAGCTTTATGAAGCTACGTTGTTTATTTTGCAAAAGTTTCTCGCAATCTGAGTAGTTTTAGGGACTAACTGTATGAGAGAAATTGGGCCAAATATAGTTAAAATGTTAAATCCACCTGATATGCGAATGGTTAGTTGAAGTCCTTGACACTACACAAGTCCACGAATAATTGATCGTAAATGTTGTTGTCCCTACTGTATTTTGATATATAAATGCTGTAACTTTTGGTGGGAAAAGGGAAAGGACGATAAAAAGAATATAGACTTACTGGGTAGCCACTTATCTGAAAAAGCTGGCTTTGGGCGTAATTAGTTCCAAAGTAAGTCAGGTCAAAGGATAGTTTTTAGTATCTGCACGCAGATCCTAAAAGCTATCTTTTGATTATTATATTTATTGATTATTTGTAGCTAAACCATGAACTGTAATCCTAATTTTTAAGATCCTATTTTGTGATGTTGGATTTAAAAGATTGTGTAGAATTGCCTCAATGAAAATACGATAATCTGAATTGTTGGCAAATCATTTTTCTTTAATTTTTCACATAAACTTTTCACATAAACTATGCAGAAGAAATCCGTTTTGTTTTTGGTACATGCCCCATTCAAATACAAAAAAGACAACGTCTGTAAAATTACCCATTTTCAAGCGTTCGCCTGTTTTTGCTAAGGTGTGTCTCAAATGGAAAAACAAATCTTTTTTTTTTTAAATCGACCTCCAAGTTTTTACCAAACACTCAGAGTGAAAAACAAGAGTCTGCCAACCTTGCAAGTTTCACTTCAAGTATCAAGTACATTTGATCTTTTCATCCACCGAAAATAACAAAATGTTCTTTTCTCTCAAAAACAAGACATATTGTATTTTCTCGAAGACGAATGTGCGCTTTGAGTATTTTTCACTGAACTACAGTAACCCTAGAAATACATAGATCCCCCATCCAGTACAAGAAATAAGGCAATCTGAGATTCATTGAGTATTGTACAAGTATGTCACAGATAAAAACATAGTATGAGATCACGCATGTTGACGGATTAGAGCAAATTGTTCCTGAATTGCTTTCAAGATGATTCCCATGTGGCTTCTTCCAGGAAGCTGAAAACAAACAATCGAGTTTGGAGGTTTGTTGCGAAACTTACAATGATTTCCGTGCTGCCAGGAAAATCGTGGACCTTCTGTCCGCACTGGTTGTAGAAACCAACAACTTCATCGCTGTTAGAGGCAAGGGCATAGCGATGCTTTCCCACGAGGAAGCCGCCATTATTGATGTCGTTCAAGAAGGCCGAGTTGCACTTGAGGCCAATCTGCTCGCTGCAGAAACCGGGAGAAGCGACTTGGCAGAGATAGGAACCTGAAGAATTCGGTTTTGCAATGATACAGAAGTTTTGCAGTTTACTTTATGACGCAAAAGAAAACCACGCTAAATCGCATTTTCCTTAAAGGAATTGGCCGAACTCATGTTTAGCAAACATTTAGCGTAGGTGTTGCGACTCGAAACAGTTTTGCGCCTACAACGTCTGGTTTTTAAAAGTGCCAAAGTTTGTCTGTGGTTTATGAAAAGCAATTGGCCTCAGTTCTTAGTCAATCTAAGGCTCATAAACCCTTTCAAAGGACTGAGAACTAAGTTTTCTTTGAGTGCTTTGGGTGCTTAGTTGAATTGGGGGTTCTCAAACGATAGTGTACTGTATTCTTGGTTTACTTACCGTAGTTAGCTCCAGCTACTCCAACGAAGGTCTGAATTCGGTCGTTCAGAGACTCTCCAATGTACTCTCCAGTATCAACACAATGGCCTCCCATGATAGCCTAAATGTTTCGTTTAACTCGAAAAATTTGATAGCAACACCTTTCTAGAAATAGGAGATCCCATGGAGTAGCCGATAACATCGATATCGGACTTGAAGTAGTCGATTGTAGCCTCTAGAAGGTTGCGAACCTGGAAATTTCCGTTTATAAGGATACGGTAAGCCGGCGAACCTGCTTCACGTACTCGCAGTGCATGCTTTCCTGAAGCGCATCAAGAAGTCCCACTTTTCCAGGTCCATAGGTGGTTGCGACGAGGCGTCCGAGCGGCCATCCTAAACCCGAAACTGTTTATCTCTTTTCTTTTTCTCTACGTCACACTCCAAAGCACAAATTGCATACCGTTTCGGGTAAACCACTGTCGGTGGGCGGCGAGATGACCGGCTTTCATGCGCAGTCCATGAACGAAAACCACTGGTCGGCGGCTGAAAATATCAATTTCGATTTCAGGCGACAATGATGCTTTGATCTTCTCAATTTGCACCAAGATAGCTAATAGTAAAGATCACCGTGCCAGTTTTCAGAGTGTTACAGCGAACTTTTCATAGCATTTAGGCTTTGATACATCGTGACGCCACGTGGGCGAACGGGTTCTTATTGTCAGCGGGCGATCAGAAATGAAGTACACAATGGGATAGACTTGTCACACTTTTTGCAACTGCGCGCCATAGCAATAAACATACAGTTTTGTGCTTTGTGAAGTGTTTGGCAAAATACAGCGACTTTGGGCCCAAAACAGCTTAGTATACTGAATGATGCCACAGAAAACCTCGTGTGTTTGGGCTTCGAGTTTTAAAAAAGCTTTGTGATAATGTGAATTATGAGATATCTCCCCAATAAAAATGTCATCATTGTCAGCATTTGTTGAAAACTTTACACATGCTACTTGTATTGTTTTCAGAGTAGAAGATGTTTTTCTGCACCTGTTATCATCATTTTACAGCAAAGTAGTGGGTGCAACTTTTAAACAATTGTTTGTATCGCGTCACATGGGTGTAAATTAAGGCTACAAACATAGTAGAAAAATACAAAGTTCAGTTTTGTTACTATTTTTCAACGCTTGTAAATTTTAACCTCAAAATCTTTCTCTTAGAAATTTGAATAATTGCGTTTTCGGTTTTCTCAAGACCCCGGTGTTCGTAATGTTCAGTTTATATGTTATTACCTTTACATTTCGAGAAAACATGATTTAGTAAAAAAAACCACTAGGACTTTTACATAGGCTAAAGTATTTTGAAATTGTAAAGCGGGAATCTTTGCAAGAAGCCTGAGAAGAATTTGTTGTGAAAATTTAGCAGTGGTTTCGCCACTGAAGCACAGGTTTCTTAAAATATACCTAGACGCACAACAAAAAGGCACTCTAACTTAATAAAGAAAGTCACCTTACCCTTACTCTTAAGAATTCCAAATCTTAAGAATTCCAACTGCCAAATTCGGCCAATGGTCACGGGGGAAAGTCTCTTTGTTTTTGCTTTGTCCGCAGTTTAGAAAAAGCTATTGTGCCCTTTAAAGCAAAGAATTTGTGTCATCGCATCAGCAAAAAAGTCTTTGAAGGTTGTCTGCCGTGGCTATTCGGCAACTTTGATCTTTGGGATAGAGATCGCGATGATGAACGACCGTTGCTTCTCTCAGCATAATCTAATCTTTAACCATAACTTCCAAATGCAAGCTTTTGTTAAAGAATTCAACTCACTTGGAAGGTTCAGGATTTCCACCTCCGAAGCTTCCGGCGATTCCTTTTCCAATATCGGCTCTGTTGAGGGATTTGAGGGCTTTGTCTCCGAATTTCTCAGAAACGAATTTCTGGAAGTGCGGCCTGAGGATGGCTTGGCAGAGAGGTAGCAGCAGAAGAGTTACGACTCGCATTGTGACGTCAAGTCGGGGCGTCTAAACGGCGAATGTAATGAAACGGGGCGGTGCCGTTAAAAGAAAAAAGAACTGGGTCAAGACGATACAGTATATACCCCTCCTACACAAAGCACAAGGCGAGAACACAAGAAAGAACGGCAAAGAACGAGATATTTGTAGGCTCAAAGTTGTTTGGCACGACCAGTCTTGTAGTTCTCATCCGACTGTCATTCAAAACACAATGGAACTTGGTGTAAAATGATCACAGATTTTTGTGCAAAAATAGTTACAAAAAAACAGAAGAGCGTCACTATGATGATAAAAACAACTTTATAAAATGTAAACTGTAAAGTTTGTAGTAATGAAGATGACGATAGTTTTTTCTAGGGTAATTTATGTTTTGGTGTTGTTTACGATTTTACGGGAGATTCAAACTGCGTAAATTCGATTCTGTGACGCAGTAGTATTGTGCAGTTACTACAGAACGGCTTTTGTAGAAATGAAAAGAAGCTTAAGGGCATAAGGGCTCAGCGAAAATTGAAAAATAGGAACACCGAAAGACCTTGGTTTCGAATTATTTGTTTGGTTTTTGTTGTTGTTGAAGATATAGAGACAGAGGGAGCGAAAAGGAGACAGAGACAGTTAGATATAGAGACACAGTGACACAGAGACACAAAGACACAGAGACACAGATACACAGAGACACAGAGACACAGAGACACAGAGACACAGAGACACAGAGACACAGAAACACAGAGACACACAGAGACACAGAGACACAGAGAAACACTGAGCGACAGAGAGAGACCGAGGGAGACAGAGGGAGAGACAGAGGGAGGCAAAGAGAGGCAAAGAGAGGCTGAGAGAGATAGAGAGGGAGAGAGAAGAAGACACAGAAAACGAATGTAGGAAATAAAGATGCTGTCAACGATTTGGAAAAAAAGCAGAATTTCAAACCAAAATAAGCAAAAGCATGGAGACAAGAGAGAAAAAAGAAGAGAGAGAAAGAGAAAGAGAGAGAGAGAGAGAGAGAGAGAGAGAGAGAGAGAGAATCCGAAACGTGGGGTGGGATTGAAACAAACAGTATGTTTATAAGAAGAGTATGACATTATGAGAGATGCTACTTTCCTTCGACATGGTTTTTTGCTCGAATTTATTTTCGAATTAAAAGTGTTAACGAGTTTTTAAAACTTTGCTTAGAAATTTGTTATTGTTGTCTGGATTGATAGCGGAATCTGATGATCTGTGCGTTAAAAAGTTGATGGATCACTAATTCGGCGGAATCATCATCGTGAAACGTCAGCGCAGGAGGCCAAACTTCGTCGGCGGGAACGGTTTCCCGGCTTCCTTTAAATGCCCCGAAACTGTTGTCAAGGCTGTTGTAGCAAAGTACAACAACGCCCCCCAGCGCAGCCTCTGGGTCGAAGTACACACGCGTTCCAGCAGGCTTCGGTGGTACAGATTTGAACGGCGGGCAGCTTATTTTCACTCTATTCACAGTCTCTGGTTAACAGCCGGTATTCGAAGGCCGCCGCCGGCGAGGGTCTATGACCTTCGAGGGCACGCGTTCTTGGTTTAAAACGAAAATCACGAGAGATCAACTGACTTCGAGAACAACAGAGTGTGTAATGCTTTATTCCGACAATGAAACGAAGCAATATCTTTTTCATAGAACTCGTTCTTTGAAGCGATTGTAAAATATCAGGGTTTTGCAAGCGGAGACGCACTGTTATGCTCGCGGTTCAGCCAACAAGTTAACAAAGTTCCGGTGACGTTGATAACTTTTTATAAAACTTAGTTATATTTATAAAAACTTTATAACTTTTTAATTGGTTTGGTTAAAGTTGCTGCATAGCAAAAATGTTTTTCACCAAGAGAAATTTAGTTGCAATGTTTAACGTTTGAGCAGTAGGTAGAATTATACACAACTTTGCACAGCAAAATTATCAAAATCCGCCATTCTTTGATTCCTTAGCAGAATAATGAATATGTCTCTCATACGTTTTGACAGCCGCCTATCACGGCAGACAAAATTGCGAAAGAATTGCTAAACTACGTTCACATAGACCTAAAGATCAAGAAACTAATTTGGGTTTCGGCGACCAACAAGTGACGTTGTTTTTTGTTGCTTCCACTCTGCCAAGCCATCCTCAGGCCGCACTTCAAGAAATTCGTTTCTCAGAAGTTCGGAGAGAAAGCCCTCAAGTTACCTGACAGATCTGACGATGGATAAGCAGTAGCTGGAAGCTTCGGAGGTGGAAATCCTGAAGTGAAGTGGGTTCTTTATCTACTGACAAGTGAGCATTGGAAGTGGTTTAAATTTCTTTTAGCCAACGAAAGTATTGACCACTTCTTTTATGATCCGAAGCAAGTTTTATACTTATTCCGAAGACCTTTGTACATCGAAAACGATGAAGCTTGAGAACAGCAATACTTTTTACGATACGCGTTTTTTCAACGATTTGGAGTAAAACTTGATGACAAAAATTTTCTCAAAAAAAAATGTTTTTAAAAAGTTTTGGATTCACTCGTTTTTATGGGTGATCTATGAATAATTGTTTTACCTGCTTTTCGGCATTGGTTTTTTTCATTACGGTCTACGCTTTTGAACGAGGGAATTCACTTTCTCTTCTGAGTTTCATCTTACTCCACCATATAAGCAAAGTGCAAGTTTTGTTACGTTTCTATCTCTATTTGGCCTACAGTATCCATTTTTGCAGTTTACTGCACTGATACGTTGCGACTATAAACTACACATCACCTTCCTACATCGAAACAATTTCGGTTTTCGCAACGCCGCGCAGGTCAACAAGTGACGTAAGAAATGTTGTAGCCAATGGAGCAATAGCTCACGAATGTTAAATGTGTTAATTGGAGGAACTGAATTTTGGACTATTTGATATACCATGTTCTTTTTTCTTACTATCTCACCTCTGAAAAACATTGCTACCGAGAATGTTGGTGGGGTCTGTTTTTACAGTGTCTGGAAGATTCACTAGCTTTTAACCAGAACTGCTAGCCTTCCTTTTTCGAACATTTTAAAGGTTCTATCGTTCGATTATCTCAAATCTTCACATAATAAAACGGTTCACTGGATAACAATTGCAACACGCCCTTGATAACCAGGGTGTGGTGACGATCCCGATTCGCAACAGTAGAAAACTCCTTGTGGATCCAAACTACACTCGTCCTAGTGGCTATCAAACGATTTCGGTTTGGCGTATCTGGCGGGACAGAAATGAGAAGTGACGTAGTTGACGATTCAAGGTTTAGTTTTCAACAACTTGGAGTTGAAGGCCAACAAATGAATTTGAAGGGATCTATAGCACACTTGGTCAAAATCGGTTTTTTTGCATCTTAGCTTTCATTTCAACCGGGTTCCAAATACTGCTGCCGAAGTTGAAGTTTCATCTTTGATTTTAGAACTTCATTGATGCACCTTGTAAAATTGATTGCACCATTTCACCGTTTTTAAACTTTGATTTTTGAAATCTTGACCATTCCGCATGTTCACTGTGTCGGCTCGTTTGCTAATGAAAGTAGAATACAGTAACTAGAGTTTTTATTAAATCATGTTTTTGAGCTTAGCTTCACTCCGCCTTGGGCGTCTCCTCAATTGGAACTACAGTATGCTGACTTCTTAAACTAAAACAGAAATGTCTTGTTGAAAAAACGATAAAATCAACCTGTGTTCATTGGCAAATCCCACAGCGTCAGCAACAGTTGGGAAAAAGTGGTCAACATTTACTTGTTTCATGAAACCCGCGTGGGAAAGTACGCGCCTGACTTCGGCTGAAAATAGAATTTTTGTGATTTTTGAGGAAAAGTTATACCATTTACTCCAGACAACAATACAGTTATGTCATCTGCGTGAAGTTCCTTGCAAACTTCTTTCAAAGTGGTAACTCCAACAGAATCCACATAGACAACTGCTGAGCAGTCAATGATCAAATGCCGATTTGGTACGGGTTTGTTTTCTTCCTCCCACTCTGCTATTGTGTGGTCAACTCCGTTTTTGAACCTGAATTTACTTATTTATGAAAACCTTTGAAATCAACCTTTCAGCATTTGTAAACTGGAGGGGTCCTTCAAAGCGGAACAGGGCGAGATGAGAATGTTTTCGGTTTCCACTAGTATTAGGGACGAAATACTGCCAATGGGGCCACTGAGTCCTCATAACTACTGTGAGAACAGCAAAAATTAAGGAAACAGCCAATCCCTCCATGACATCAATGAACACAGTTGAGGCACAAGCGACCACCCATGTTATACTGTCGTACTTTGAAATCTTCCAAAGTTTCACAGGTTCACTGAACTTTTCGAACATTGACTGGAGAGCTACAACAATGATGGAAGCGAGAACACACTAAATAGTACATAAGTTTGAAGTTGAAGGCCACCTACTTTTGGAAGTTCTGTCAGGAACGGGCCAAACCAGAGGATGACAGCAAGGAGAAGGGCACAGCTGAAGAGAGCTGAGAATTGGGTCTTTGTTCCACTTCTAACAGCGACCATAGTTCTACCCAAGGCTGTGGAAACGGAGTAGATTGGGAAGAGACCACCCAAGCAACTGCTAAGTCCAAGGGCATACAGTTCCTAAAAAAAAGGTTAAATGTCAATAACACAGCAATTTCTGTTTTTCTACTTATCTATTCTTCTTGTAAAATAAAATTCTGTCGTTTTGGCGGCGTACAAGACCTTTGTTTTACGTATTGCGATAGGAACAACGTAAAAAAAACTGTGTGTATAAAGGGCTCATCAGGGGCCTTTTTCAACTTGCATGATAACGACGACTTGGCAACGATGTTGCACACAACCGTTGGCTGGAGCAGTGTTCGAAAAATGAAGGATTTTTCTATGGGAATACCGCAATTTTCCTGCGGTTCAATTTTTTATAGGAAAAAGCCCCAGACGGTCCCTTTAAGATATTTTGGCAACATCTGGGCCCTGGTTTTGGTCAAGCCTTAACGGACGGTAATTTCGGGTTTCGCCCCGATTTGCCATCCGGGTGGCTTTTACGAGACTCATCGGTTGAAAGCAGAGTGTATACAGATGAAGTGTGAAGGAAATTTGACACATTGTGTTTAGTTTTCGCTACCTCAGTCCAAAAACGGAACAATTTAAGCTTGGGCCCGTAAGGCAATGGATAATCTGGCATTTAGGCGTTTTTTTTTTAAACTTCATTGCTTGTGCTATACACCATTTGTATTAAAACTTCTATTTCAATTCCGAGTCATTTTTTTATCGCCACAAATACTGTCGTTTGTCGTTGAATGGGTAAGAATTTGCAGCGCAAAGGTACTTTGCAGATATGTCTTAAGTTTGTTTTACATATAACTGCAAAAAGTCTACGGGAATGTCAGCGTTTCAAATTTTCCTGATGAAAACGCGCCCTGGTAAATTGTACATTTGATGTCGTGTTTTGCTTAGATCTCGATTACCTGATGAACATCCACTTTGTATCCAAACTGATTCGCAAGCATTTTCGCCATTGATACATGGACTGCAATGGCGACGATAGCAATGGATACGGATCGCAGGAGACATTCGGGAAGAAGTGCCAAATGAGGCAAGGAAGGAGAAGGCAATCTAAAAAACAACTGTTTGTAAGATTATAGTTTTGTTACCCTGCTGGAATATGTCCCACAGTGTAGACTCCAAAAGTAGTGCACCAGCTCCAGATGCTTGAAACAATAGTCGAAATAATAATGGCCAATAGTTCGTAAGGAATGGGAAATCTCAGTTTCACACGACGATTTATGGCCGGGGAAATGATTTCTTTTCCAATTAGCAGAAAAGTAATGGTGGCAGCTGAGATCAACAAAGTGGCAAGGTTGATTTGAGAAAATCGTCGGAAGAGATCACACATTCTCTGAAATATTAGTCAGTGTTGCCAATGGGGCAGATTGTTGGCTTACCGTAAATAGGTAACCGGGACCACTGGCATTTGGAACTACCACACCCATAATATCATCAATTTGAGTTACAAATACGTGCATAGCAGCTCCTAAAACATGGTACAGTCGTAAAATTCAATTGGGATGAATATAACATGGTTCCTGCGAATGTGCAATATTTCTTTTTACCAATTCTCATTTTTCGCGTCTATATAATTGACGCTAAAACTACTTCTTCCCAACGTGCTAATGTTCTGATATTGTCCCTAAAGTAAAGGGTGCAACATAGAATACTCAGGCAGTGTACGCAGCCAAAATGGCCGAAGTAGATTTGACCAGGAGTATAGTTAGAATCATTTCAATGGAAATGCCGATTATTTTGCTAACCACCGAAAAATGCAGTTAAGAAAGGTGTGAAAAATCATAGCAAAAAATAGCAAAATCATGAACAACAAAAAGTTCAGTTTTCGTAACTTTTCTTCTTTGTTATTTCTTTGTTACATTTAGTTTTGTGGGCGTTATAAAAACATTTTTATGCCTACTTTGTTTTTTTTTTTTAGTTTTATTTGGAAAACTTAAAGAGAACGCAAACAAAGACTTGAAGTTTGCGGCAAACAATTTTTTGAGATAATTCACAGAATGTTTGCGTAGATTTGCGGAACTGGAAACTCTTCCCATATGTTTTTTATTCCTTGTGTTGCAAAAATATTCTATGTATTGTTGTGCCATAAACTCATCAATAATCGCTTTTGTCATCAAAAATCAAGAGTTTCTCATACGTAGTCGTCAAATCGGCATTTTGCCAAATACGGCCAGGAAACAGTGCGTACATTTCTTAGACGCAGGGAAAAGGCAAGTTTTTCCGCACATGCTTGCAGCTACAGTTTGGATTTGATAGTTTTGTGAAAATTCCGCGGTTTACTTGGAACAAACAATGCTCATTTCATTCTTTACCTTTGACAAAAACAAAAGAAGGGAACAAAGTATTGTCACAAACAGTGATACCAACCTGTTGAGAATCCGGAAACAAGTGGGGCGGAAAAATAAGACAAAACAAATTGAAGCCGCAGAAGGCCGCAAAGAAGCTAAAATTTTTAGGTCAACTTTCTTTCCAAAAAAGCTATTTTACCTGCCATATTCCCACACTAAAAGCGATGTTCGTTGCGACTTCGATTGCGGAAGCTGTCGCAAATTTTTCCATAACTTGTTCTCGCGCAATCCCAGCCATGAGGGCAACAACTGCGAATGAACCTAAGCGTTTAAGTTCATTTAAGTTTAATTTTGGTAAGATTCACCTAATGATGTATGTTTTGAAGTACCAAACAACATGTAGAAGAAGGCTGGGAAACAAGACGCATAGAGTCCATAGACTGGATCAACTCCAGCAAGAAGGGAATAGGAAATTCCTTGAGGAATGTTCATAATTCCGGAAGTGAGACCTCCAATGACGTCAGAGAGAAAGTCATTCTTCCAGTCGTAATTGGGTAGCCAGGAAGAAATGGGAATAAAAGACAGGAGTGAATCGGTAAAGGCATCTTTCGAAGCACATGACGACAAGAAGGCACGTTTTATATTTCGACGAAAGCGATGAGTTGGGTTTTCCAAAGGTTTGGAAGAGCCGTACTTTTTATCGAATTCAGCCTGAAAAATGGTTGTTTTTGAGTATTCTACTGTTTCTGTGTTACGGTGTTCTAGTAAAATTCGATTTTTCCTAGAAGAGAAACAAATATAGAAATGTCACTTATGTTGTGCTTACTTTTTTGAGAACTTGAAAAATCTATTTCAGTAATAACAAAATTTTCAGGTTTTCACGGTTGCTGCGGTCAGTTTGAAAACGTCTACGTGTTTTACTGCCCACATAAAAATTAGTTACGCGCCAAAGTTTAACAAATTTTTTTTCGGAGTTTCTAGAGATTGAGATATGCTTTGAAAGGAGTGCGTTTGTAATTATGATTCTAAGGCAACTTCAGAAGCCAAATTGAAAAAATTAGAATACATGAAAACTACACTTTTGCTAATGTTTTGCTTGACAAATTATCGTTGGGAAGTCTGATATGAAAACCAAACAGCTTTGCTTGGAAATGTTGGCTGAACATCGAAAACGTTCCTCTAAAACCGGTAACATTTCCTAATAAACGTTTATTAGCCTAGTTTATAGAAAAAAAATCATAAGCGTGGAAATACAAACTATGAACCTTAAGAACTTTCAAAAAATCTTCTCTGTTTTGTGATACAAACTCACTTGATTTAACGGAGGTCGATCTAAGTGGTCCAAGGCCGTAAATTTCAACTTTTCTGAAAAGAATTCAAAAATTCAGGGAACAAAAAACAACCCACCTCCACCCATGTCGATAGGACAGAGAATCAGCGCCGATTTGAATGCGCGCCGCCTGCGTCAGTATTTAGGTTCGGGATGACCGAAAGCGCAAAACTAATCCTGCATAAAATTAAAAGAACAACGAACCAAGGACAAGAATTTTTCGCTTTTTGACGAGCTCAAAGCGAAAGTTCCGCTCAGCCCGAAGATTTCGCTCTTCTTGAAAACTAGGGCCTGGTAGAACAGGTTCCAGGGACAATTGTAAAGTTTACCCTATTTTCTGATATTTCTGTCTAATTTTGTTTTTAAAAGACGATATTCATGCAAAATGTGTTCTATTTTTACTATCTATCTGAGATCAAATCGTCATCGCCGATCACATCGATGTGTCCATTGATTACGCATGCAGTCGTAAAACACCACGAGACAGCACAAAACGCGCATGTCTGGTGATCGAACTTTAGTGGAGATGTGGAGGGAAGTAAATTTTATTTCTTTTTTGTTTGTATCTAACTTAAAGTTTCTGCACAAATTTTATTGAAAAACGCGGTTGGTCATTTTTGGGTAAAAAGAAATAGCTTCTCTTACATATAACTTATTAGAAACTTAGAGATTTCCTCCATACTTCAATCCGGCTATCTTGGTTTTAAATTCGTGATTGTCACGTACACGTTTTTCGTTCTCTGTCTTTGAAAAACGTTTGATCTTGATGATCTGTGGATTTTCTGCGCTCCGGAGATCTACGACCATATCAGTGTCTCAACGATAAAAAGGAAACTTTTTCGGTTTTGGAAAATGTCACGTACATGAGCGTGACTTTTCCTATCTTTGAAACACCTGATAGGAAGACGGAGATTGAAAATGTCGCAAACAACGCAGGTCAGGGCCGTCTTGAACAGAAGTGTCTTTATATGTTCAGTTTTAAAACTGGGTGTAAAGGAGGTTTCAAAGCTCTTTGCTCGAGTTTGCTCATCGTTAGGATAAGGTGACCATGGTCAACCGTTACCACACTCACATGTACTCCTTCCTACTTGGGCAGAACCGCCAACTTTTCGAATAACGGAAGTGCGTCAGGCAGAAAGTTCTCAAAGCAGCATTTATGACCATATCAGTGTCTTATCGATACATAGAAGTTTTTCAAAAAATATCTTGAAACCAACGTCAATCATAGTGATGGTTTGAACAAACAGCTTGTTTGTTTTAAGGTTGATTTACAATGATTTGGGGGGAGGGTGTTTTACATTCGCAATTGAATTCAAAAATGGATAAACAGTGTAAAAATAGGTGTTAGTTTTAGATATCTGTAATCCAATAGACAAGTGGTGAAGTTTTCACAAAGGGGCTTCGAAACAAGATACACATTAAAATGAGAAAACGACCACCTTTTGGAAGAGACAGTGAGTTGTGTGTTACAATTTCCGAAAAAGAAATAAAAGGAAAACCTCAAATCAACCTTATTTACAAACTGCAAAATGTCTGAATTCAAAGTATCCAAATGTGTTCGACCAACCTGTGATTTTCACACGTAAGGAGTTTGTGTTAGACGTTTGAAAACCATGTTTAACTAAACCTTACTGCAAAATGAACGAGATTTTCCGTCGAAAAATTTCACAATAGTCAATGTAGCATAGGAACTTATTACATCTGGTACCTGAAACGAAATAAAAACGACATGAAAAAGCCATGACTACCACTAAATTTCCCAGGTCAAAGCTAATTCCCATTGTTTCTGCGGCTAATTACAGAACTTCTTGTGAACTTGCAGAAAAAAGGTTTTTTAAAGCGACCCTATTTTGTTGATCTGAATCGGCTAATGTTTGTTGAAACCCTTAGTTTCTAGCGTTCAGGCTTTTTCAAAGGTTTCATGTATCAAACAAATTCTTTCTGGATGTATTGTTTCCTTTGTTTTCGAATTATATTACAAAAACCTATTCAAAAATGTAAAGCTGACGTATTAAAAGTTGTTTTTCCGTTGTAAAGACGGAAGATGTTTATGTTTTCTTCTGAAAGAAGGTATAAACCAGTTTATAACATCCAGACACTTTTTTTTGCTATATATTTTATCATTTTTGGTTGGAATAAGGCATAACCGATATTTCATAGTAATTCTTAACAAAATTAAAGATATAGCTATGTTTTTATCGCATTCTTAAACTCATTAAACCGATTTGTGGAAATTCTAAACATAAAACCGTCATAAAGCTTCTTTTAACGAGGGTATATTCCTCAGAAACCCTCTATTCCCTCGTAATACTATCAATCAATAGATCCTGAAAGTCTTCCGCGATCGCCCCGCCCCCATTTATTGTTGCCAAGTTAATAACTAATAGTAGTTTTTCTCGTCCGCGCCAGATGTTCATAACGTGCACGTGGGCTGCTGCTGGTTACACGGCCCGCTCCGCATCGATTTTGCGTCCGGCGAAAGATGCCCGGCTCGTCGTGCCGAATTATTTCCTGTCTTAAACCGTCCGAAGAAGAAGAAATCGGCCAAAATGTACTGTCCATGCTACCTGACGAGCTCATCTTCCTCGTCCTCCGTTACCTGAACGCGACCGAAATCCAACGGAGCCGTCTGGTCTGCCATCGCTTCAACTCCGTCTTCAATCAGAACAAGAGCAGGTGGCCGCTGCCCGAAATCGCCATTAACGTTGTAAGTTTTACATTATTCAGTAGGAGGAAATTATAGTAGCTAAGAAATTGGCGTTTTCCAGAATCAGAAAAACTATAATTTGCGGGAATCATCAACAATAACAAGCGCTTAACCACTAGGCAGGCTATTGAGCAGGAAGTAGTTGAGCATTCTCAGGCCGGAACTATATGTCATTTAAAGATGTAAAAATAGAAAACTTCAAAGATAAGAAAACTTGAAATACATTTTTACACTTAATCACAAACGGTCACAAGAATTTGTCAAAACATTTCTTTTCAAGTAGAATTTCCAAGTCAAAGAAATTGTTTTCAGGGTTTTTAGGGTTTGAGAGTTTTAGGGGTTTAGGTTTTAGATCATCTTTTTCCAAAAAAAAAATTGATGAATCATAAGTACGAGAGTGCTGGCCCTCTATACTTTAAATTAACTATAAAAGCATAGTGAATGTATAGAAAACAACTGTAAATGTTTAGGAAATTCATCTAATGAATCGGATATCACAGTTATAATTTTTAGGATTTCCCAATTTTCTGAGCGCTAATTTTTGAATCACTTAAACTATAAGTTTTCGAAATATGCCTATTTAACAAAATGGTTTTAAAACTATGGAGCCTAGAATAAGCACATTAACTCAATTTTCAATGTTGTCGAGATTTTTTACATTCGAATTTTTGAATTTTGGACTTTCAAAAATTTAGGAAAAGTATTAAAACTTGTTTTGTTTCATATGTATATTCTCATATTCCAGGGTTTCGATTGGTACAACGATGAAATCAACTTCACAGTCCGTTCCATGGAACATAACCCTCCCTGGCATGCGGCTACCATGATCTGCCACGCCAATGAAGCTCTCGTTGTTTCTGAAGCTGCTCCCAAGTTGCAATTGGAGTTCTACAAGAAGCAAAGTAATCATTTCCTCCCAATTACCCTTTTTCTCGGTTACCAATTGTAGCACTACCCGACATTGCCCTTCCAAAAATGTAAGGGCAGGTACATTTAGAAGGATACGGTAGCTGATAGCTGTGTGCGTTGCTATACGAAAAATGAATGATTCATCGGTTTTAAAATATCGATTTTAGAGCTCTACGTTCCTCAAAACGTCGTATCGCAGATGTTCCGCAAGAACCGGAAGGACGACGTGCGCGTCGTCGTGGCGAACATCGACGAAGCCATAAAATTGCATTTGGAGTACCTTGCGCCGCGCTTCCAAATCCACTTCGATGAGGTATTATTTTCTCTCCGGCTGGTGAATTATTAAACGGCAGGTGTCTTTCAACGACAATCCGTCCAAGCTGAACTCCTTCGTCCGCAGTTTACTCGAGAGTGACGTGCGCATAGCCTCCATTCGCTCCATCGTCAAGGCTTACAGCGACGATGTGCCACGCTTTTTTGAATCCATCTATTCACGAGGTTCGATTCACACTTTTGTTTTCAAGCCCTTAAAGTAAACGTAAACGGTGTATCAACACAAACCAATAAATTGACGTTTCGTTACCAAACGTCATTTGTAATCTACAAAAGGAAAGTTTTCCATTTAATCAACCACGTATTCGTATTATCAATCAAAACAATTCTAGGAACAACATCACTGACCACAAAACCATGCGTGGGTTGTGAATCAGCGTACATTTCATATACGAGAATTCGCTTTTTCGTTGAAAAACAGAAAAACACCCAGTTATGAATCATAATTCATGATTCTGGATTCTTAATATAGATGAATCATGTGCCTCAAGTGTGATTGACAAGAGAATTTCAAGAAACAGGGGGGATTTCGTAAGGATTTCAACAAAGCTCACAGAACAAAATAGTTTCGCCCTAAAGTAACAAAACGGAACTTGGGACTTGACATTTTGAAAACTGGAAATTTTGATTCCTGAAACTGAGCCAAACTTTTCAAGTTCATTTCTTTAAAATCAATAAGTTAGGTTTTTGTTTGAGTAAAATATCGTCTTAGTAAATGTTTGTTATACAGTGAAACGTTCCAGGTTGTCTAAACTACACCGTGGTTGATATTTCCAAACGAGACTGGATCCAGAAGGTCCCAATCCGCAACATAAATTGCGTCATGCTCGATTCGAAGGTGGCCTGGGAACTTGATTTCATGCTGCAGGTTGCTAAGGTGAACATTCTACTCGTTGGAATTGGAAATTTCGATTTTCAGAGATGGCGTACTGGAGAAATCGAAGTTGGTGCCCTACTCGTGGTTCATGAAAACTGGTGGCAAATGGAGGACAATCTCAAGGAAATTCGTAAGCTCGACCCTGGCCTGGAAGTTGATTGGGAAGGCTGTCTTATTCGTCGTCCTAAGGACTCCAAAAGCCTCCGTTTTGAGCGTTTCCGTGCAGGTGGTAATTACGATAACTCCCGAACTGTGTTGTATAACTATGACGAGGCCCGTTCCCTAACAGCTAACCGCTACTCTCTTTACAAGGCCATGCGAGAACATCCCAATTTGGCCTACTCTCGCGGTTTTCTCCGCCGTTGATCTTCTGTGTTCCGATTGTCATTAGACGATACCCGAATTACTGTTAGGTCTGACTTCACTCAGGATCTCAGAGTAGGCGGCCCCACTGTTTCAAGTTTTTTTCAAATCAAAATGGTGATTTCAATTTCGTGGTTCATTGTCCGCGTATATATTTGTTCCGGTGAAATAAACGTTTCTTATTTAAAATTTCAATTTCTCGCGTAATTCTGAAAACAGGAAAAGACTCATTTCGGAGGCAATAACAGTTTAGGAGAAACCATTTCCGGCCCACAATGGGCTCGAATTTTCATTGGATGGGTAAACCGCCGTGGATGGCGGGAGCTCTAATAGCGTCATTTTTCTTCTTCCCGGAAAACGTTCATCGGCTGTCCATCTTTCTCTTTTTTCGGCTATCGTAGCCGGAAATCGGCTGCCATCGTAATTGCTTCTTTTTCTGAAGGATAATTGTGGCGTGTGGCGTGCGCAGGCAGATGCGCTCGTATGATGGCGGAAGGGATGGAGCATCAAAAAAAGAAGAGAAAGTCAGCAGGGTTAATAAAATCGGGGGCTCAAGATTTTCCTACCTCAAGCAAAGACATCAGTACGTTATCGTTTTCAGAAGACAATGTGTTCGAGAAAAGATTCGAAAACAAGTTGGCAATTCACTAACCCAACTTTAACAGGTTTTAAACGCACGTAGTTTGACAAAACAGGAGTTTTAGGCACCTTCTGTGACAAAACTGAACATTCAGTAACTGAAAACGCACATGACGTCATTGTGTTTGTTTTTGGTCACGGCTGCTACACACATACTGAGCTGATGTGTTTGTTTGTGCGTCTAGATGATTGTTGTCCACCTGAATGTTATTTCGTTGTTTACCAAAATAGCAAGCTTGCAAAAAAAGAGGAACAAGAAAGTCTCGTTGCAGTTTTTCTATTTTATCAACCGAATGACGAAGATAGCTTAGTAGCTCAATGGGAAGAAAAACTTTTAACCACGTTTTACATAATTGTCTTCATTTCACTTTCTCAAACGTTTGACAAAAAAGTACAAAGCTTAGTTTTCAAAGCTTGAAAGCATGAATTTTCTGGATTCTCTCCTTCATAGCGACTTTGAAACACAAAAAGTTAAGTATATTTTGTGGCTGTCCGCGAAATTGTCAATGAAACTTCAAGGCTTCCAATGATTTAAAAGACTGGCTTTCTAAAGTGGTTCGACATTTATCCTGATAATGTATTTGTTCAAAAGAAAACAAAATGTTCACGTTAAATTACATTCAAATTTAACTGTTTTCAACTGAATTTGATGTGCTGTATGTTAAAACAACAGGGGAACTTACTGATAATTCCTTAAAAATAGGAACCTTGCTGGTGTTGTTTTGGCTGTTGACTCTAAGCCCACCTTGTAAAACACATACACAATCACACACATAAACACATACACACAATCACACACACAGACACACACATACATACACACACACACACACACACACACACACACACACATACACACACAAACACACACACACACACAAACACACACACACACGCACACATACACACATACACACATTCGCACCCACAAACACACACACAAACACACACACATACACACACATACACACATACACACACTGTGTAACCTTTGCCAGTCTTTGATTTCATTGATTTCAATTCTAAGAATCAGCTTTTAGAATTGGGTTTGCTAACAAACCCATGTGTTTTTCATGAAATAATCCTTTTGTTACAAAATAATCAGCAGTATTATTTTCCAAAAGTATTGTTTTGGTTTGGAATCAAATCACCGCCTGTTTTCTTGTTTTCTCTGAAGTTACGCATGACCAAATGCTCATGCGCAAGATCGTCACAACACTTCCCATTTTCCAGCTGTTCGTAGAATTACACTTGCCTCTAAGACAAATAGCCAATGATTCTCATGTCAACCAAGGATTTATTCAAACAGTTACATAGAACGGACAATTATCGTACGGACGCCGCTCAACGAGCGCGTTATGTGCAATTTCTTGGGGATTTATGACACAACGTCATCTAGTCATGGATATGGCGAAAATGTGGAGAGACAGCACAGGAAAGGGACAAATTCACACACTCAATTAAAACATAAGGTACATATTGCTTAGGAGAAGATCGGGGTATGACCTGCGGATGGATATCAAAGATTGAAGGAAGAGCGTCACAGGTAAGCCGGCTGTTCCGGTCGCAAGGCTTGCACGCGGCGGATGTATTCCGATTCGCGGAAGAAGTCAGATTGGAACGAATTATGACGGATTGTGGACATTCCTGGAAAGAAAACATGTTTTCCTCGCACGGTCTTTTAAAATTTCACACCATGATCAGAAACTTCCTCCTAGAGTACTTGTTGATCTTTTGAGTGTTAAATATTTCTGGGTAAAACGAACACCTTTTCTCGGTTTTAAGCGATTGGGAATGCAAAATAGTTACGAGTGGTTTTCAGAAATACCTCTCAGGCGCAGTTTCACAAAAGTTTCAAACCCTACTTTCTCACAAAAACTTGAAAACGCGTACACTGCTCATGCCCCCACATCAAAAATTGACATATAAATGTCTGATTATCAGTGAAAACGAAAAATCCAAAATTTACGCGTTCGGGATAATTTTGTGCTTTTTTTGCAAATTCACGTAGGTTTTCTAAACAAATAACCGATATGTTTAGTTTTTAAAAACTTATTCAAAGAAGACTTTGACGCAAATTTTGATTTTGAAGCTTTTTTTCTGGCTGTATATTGAAAGGACCTTAAAAAATTTCTTATAGACCTTAAAAAACCTATTTTTAAAACCTGATGGGTCCAAGAGTTACAGTGTCCGCAAAGATTGGAAAAAGTTTCAAAAACCTCTTTTTTAGAACAATTTTTTGATACTCCTTTTTTGTAGATGTGAAATGAAAAATCGCGGTAGGTCCAAGAGTTAAATTTTCTGAAAAATGGAATTTTCTGCAAAATGCGATTTTCCTATTGAAACTTGGTTTACATTGAAGTTTTCACAGTACATTTGGGTTAGAAATATACCAAAACCCGGGTTAAGAAGTTTCTCATTTCTCTTTTTTTTTCTCATCTCCACCCAAAAGACTTAGCGTAAGGTTTTGAGGGCATAGGACGGTTTATGGCACCCATTTTCAGCGAAAATTATTATATACTCGCCTTTTACAGACGTCGTCTCTAAGAGTTCTTGATCCCAGGAATTAAAGCACATTATTTCCAAAACGTTTTCGAAGCTTTTCGGTAAATAAAAGCCGTTTCATATTACCATTTTACATGAGCGCACGCAACGCTTTTAAAAGTACACAAAGCCAATTTTCTGTTTGAGAAAGTCGTTTTTCGTAGAAAATAGTTGTCTTCGTATGAAACCACTCCAGTAACACAAAAACAACACTTTCTATCAATTAGAACTTTTTCTAACCCCGTTTTTTCAGTCAGTTTCATTTTACCGGGAATATCTGTTTGATAGATTTCTACCTGAGGAAGTTTCATCAATGAAGCGCAACTTCATGAGCAACTCATGTGGTTCGAAAGGTCGGTCCCTCAATTCGTTGTCGAGGAAATCGCGAACATCATTCCAAGTAACCTGAAACACTTCCGTTGGATCGTTCCATTAAAAAATAACCTTTCCGCCCTTTTTCCTTCTCATTGCTCCTAGGAGAGCAACAATTTCCTTCAATTCCTCACTCATTCCCAAGAATCTAGAATTAGTCTTTAAATGAATAAAAAGGAAAATTACCGTTTAGCTCTACCGAAGTAATGAATTCGGGTGAAGTAGGCTTTGAGGTGAGTTGAAGCCAAGTCGACGCACATGGTTACAACGGAAAGACCTGAAGATGGCATTTTAAAAATCAATTTTTAACTAAATTCTTACCGACGATAACGAAAGCAACAATGAGTGAAAGAAAAATGTAGTCTTTGACGACAATATCTCCTAATCCGACAGTCACTATCAAATTGAAGCCGAAATGGAAAGCATGAATGAAAGACCACGTCCTGAAATTCAATGTGTTCTGAAAATTTTGGGGAAAAAATACCGTTCCCAGTTGATAAACATAGCTGATCCCATGGAACAATATAGACAAATACACGCTACATAGGCACCTGAAACAAAAATTTAGCTGTGAAGTATATACATTTTGAGACGAATTAGTGACCGACGACTAGTGTAAAGGGACAGAACAGAGACTAGGAGGAGGAGGAAACATGACAATTAGGAGTTACACAGGTTGTAGGAAACAAGAGGGCTACCGGACGCAGCTCTCACCGATTGCGAATTTTATTTGCGTCTCCTCTCCGGTGGGCACTGGTAAAACAGAAAATCAACTTAGTTGTAAGAAGTTACTACAGACACCATTTTGTACTAGTTTTAAGGTTTACAAAGCTAGTAGCTGTATTAACTCAAAGTTCTTTCACATATGTTTCTAAAGATTTTTCGAAGATTGAGTAGGATTCTTCTTGTTAGACTTTCGAAGTTGACAAATTCCTATTTTTTTACATGCTTGTTTTACGTTTTTTAAAAAAGTAAAAGTTGCTGTCATTTTTCGGCCAAACAACTATAGCTGTACTATGTATTGCTAGCCCAAAAATAACCTAACCATGAGCGTTGAATTGCATCTGTTACGGTTTCGTAAAAATTGCAGTTTATTTAACAACCCTTTTGTCTTTTTTTTATTTTAGCGTTTTGTGGAGAAACATTTTTAAAAATTAGTTTAATAATTAGGTCAAACGTATTGAAAACAAAAAACAACTAACAAGTTTTCAAATGAATTTATCGTTAAAAATGGGTTTATCGAACTAAGACGCAGTTTATATAAGAGAAACTGTGCCTTGAATTGATAAATTTGTACACCTGACATACAGTGAAAAGGGAAAATCTACATAAATACAGAAATTAGGCCTACAGTAACCCGGGACAAAAATCGCTAAGGCCACAAAAATCTCAAAATTATGTTTAAGGTTATTTACAGGTTTAAAAAAAAAGTGTTGCCAAGTCCATTGTCGTTGGTATGTATATTGCTCTCCACTCTTATGGAACTCTTTTTTTAATTGTTATGTTTTTAGTTACCCTTTTTGGTTGACTTTTAAGAACTGTTATTATTAATGCTAACTAAAAGTAACTAAGGTTTTTTACTCTACCAGAACTGAAACTGAAAATAAGCTGAAACTCAAAAATAAAGCGATAGAGTTAAAATTAGTATTTTCGCAAACTCACCAATTGGAAACCAGAGTTTTTCTTCAGTTCCTTCAACACCCAAAATATCCAGAGTGTCGGTATTTCCGTTAGCGGAAGTCATTGACTTTCGTCGACCATGTCGAGTACGGAAAACAAATTGCTGAATATTAAAATTAACTTCAAAACTAAATTAATTACCTTGATTTTTCGTGTCATTCGATTCCAATTGCTAACAAATTTCAACAACGTCTCTGATAAAAATTTTCCTATATCGGCGGCAGTGATGAACATAAGGGGGATACCGACGAGTGCGAAAACGACAGCAAACACTTTGCCAACATCGGTGTCTACGGAAACCTCACCGTACCCTGAAAAGCTGTGAATTGTAATGAAAAACTGTGGCCAACTAACCGCAAGTAGTCAAAACAGTCAGAACATAGAGAAGTGCAGTGGGAAAAGTCCACTTATTATGCATATTACCCAAGTCGTCCGGCTGTTGAAGCTCTTTTCGAATGGGCCGTCGATCGTCTACAACTTCGGAAACGGAGAGCATCCATTCTCTGAAAATGAGAAAGGTTTTTGTTCATTCGAGCGGAGTTGTGAAAAACATTGAGTTGTGAAAAACTATAGGTTCTCTTTATGGGAACTATGTTACATGACTTTCGAATGTTTATATAAACTTTGCCCATCGACTTTGAAAAGAGTTATTGCTAATCTAACGAGTTTATGGCAGTCTAAAGGTTTTAAGTAAGTTCTTACCAAAACCTTGACACCTTGGGGGTCATGCTGTCAAAATAAGATCGGTTGGCCAGGGAAGTTTTCCGACGATTTTTCAAGAGTATCGAATTGGCACATTTTTGTCTAAAACGCGACTGGCTGTTTTGCCTATTTCAGTGAAGGAACATGTCTACTAGACTACAAAGTTCAATTCACCTTAGCAAAGCTTTTAACTTTATGAAGAGTTTTTAAACATTACATTGATTACGGGAGGCGAATTAATTGGCTTTCTATAGTTCAACATTGAGTGGCTTGGACCAATAAGGACTTTTGTATCCCCCCAAAAAAATCAAGTTGACTTTTTTTTAAAGTTATGAAAGAACTATACCCATTGCCCAAGAAATTTTTAAAAGCGGTGTCCCCAGGTGACACAGAAAAGTGTCTGAATCTGCAGGTTTCTCTCGCTCATTAGCGCACTAGATGCGCAGGTTGATTACAAGTGCTTGTCGCTGGGCGTGGAGTTATTGACAAAACGCTACACTTTTCAAAACTTTTACACACTTTTAAGAAAAAACATTCGAAAAGAAATACCCGTAAGTAAACCAACATAAGTACTTCAGACGTTATAGCTTTAAGGAATCTCTATTGGAAATCTTGTATTCCGTTAAGAAAAAGTTTTATAGGAAAAACTTTTCAGTGGGGTCAAAACGAAATGAAACTTTTTTGGAAGCATAATGTTCACAAAAAACGTGCCATTTGCACAAAAGCAGAAAATAAACCTTCAAACTGCAATAGGAATTATTTGTTTTAGGAATCACTTTTTTGGATAAAACATACCGAAACTGCGTAGCCCATTGATGTTCATCTACAGTGTGTACTCCATGCTGCGCGTCGTTTAGTAGCCTCCAGCTGTCAGAAGTGAAGTTCGACATCATGTTAGTAAGTCTAACAACAACATTAGGCCCATCCCTTGCAACAACATACCGTACTAGTTTCCTCGACCTGGCAAGAAGTTCCGTCCTCGTTTCTAACAACATCAGAATCCAAGCTCCCAAACAGAGGTATCCAATTAATACCGTAACCAAGATGACGTGGGGAGTAAGGATTTTAATGTACTAAAACAAAAAGTTTTTTTTTTTGTAATACAAAGTGCTATTCTAATGTCAACTTGTGAGTGGGTTTAGTGAGTGCACACTCTGCTTTTCTAATGGTGTGAACTGTGTTGAAAATCTGTGTTTACCTTTTTTGCGAAGGCCATAAACTCTCGGAGGTACTAAAAAATAAATCATTTTTCAGTTTTCTGTTGAAGTTTACAAGTTGCAGTTGGCGATGTCAAAAACACCCTTTCTCTTTTTCAAAAGAGTTTTCCACAAACAACTGCCAAATGCCAAAAGCAGGTTAGGATTTGGAATTTCCACATCAATTTTCATCTGGTCCTTGTCGTCAACATTAACAAAAAGATAAAAAATTAAATTTTTCATTTAAATAATTTACGTTTCAATTCGATACTTACTAGTATTCAAGAGATGGTTGACATTTTAAAATTGTTTTTTCAATAAATAAGTTTCATATTATTTTGTCTTCTGAAGTCGGAACCGCCAAACTTTTTCAATTGCCTTTTTACATTAAAAGTTTATAAATTTAAATTTTTCTTGTTTTCAAAATGCTCACATGAATTTTCAGGAAGAAAACTTTTTTCCCCAGTCAAATGGAGTTAATGGTTTTCCAACTATTTCCTTTTTTTATGAGAGAAAGTTTTTTTCTAAGAAAATTTTTAAATGTGGAAAGAAGTAAAAATAGACTGAAATCTTTTTTGAATGGTCGTTATCGTTTTACTCAGTAAAAAAAATATTTTTCTATTTAATAGTTACCGTTAAATTTTTTAAATGCTTTAATTCAGCAAGGGTTGACATTATAAAATTCTGTTTTCAATTGGATAATTTTTTTAGGTCTTCTGAGTTCTGATTCATAAGAACTTTTTACTTGTTTAATAGCCTCGTATATTTTTTCACCATTCTCGCAGGAATTTTCAGGAAGCAAACTTTTCATTTCATCACAAATGCGTAAATAGTTTCACAACTGTAACTGCTTTGATTGTTGATAGTCGGTTTTTGTTTATCACTTTTTTTTCCAGATTTTAACAATCATTTGAAACGTTGGTTTTCAACACTGATCAACTTTTTGGTTCAATACATGATAACTTCCCGTTAATATTCCTCTATCATTTTCTTTCCTCTTTTTTTAAAATTTTTTCATAGTTTCGCTTAATTTACTGCCCTATTCGTCCTTTGCTTAATGTGACCCTTGAACTTTTTTTACGAGGCCGCGCGTAGCAAAATGCACCGCGGAGCGCTTCCCCAAGGGAGAGTTCCATTTTGAGTTTGAATCACGTCACATTTTGCGGCGCACAAATCACCACGGCCTCATAGCAAAAGCACAGCTACGTATTGACTAGTTATCCAATATAACAGCCATCAATTTTCGAGTTTTCATTTTTCAAGTAAGCCTCCTCGAGGGAAACAACAAGTCTGTTGCGAAGCTACAATCCAAGAGGTTTTGGATGTCTAATCTTAGATTTTCAGGGGTTCCTAGTTAAAGTTCTTTGTCAAAAAGTGTCGGAATGTACTCTGTTGCCACCCAAGCATTTCGATTATGCAAACGAGTTTGTGTCGAATGCGCTCCGCCTCCAAAAAGGCACATAGGGGTAGACTTTTAATCCGTGGTGAGCCGCCGCCGTGAGCGAGTTCGGGCGTTCCGTAAACAGCAGCCGACAATTAGAAGAGGCAGAAGTGGCCGCACACGACAACTACGTGAAGCATGCTTCACAATTTCAGAAGAGACGCTGCACAAACTCTTAAAGCAAACTTCAGGAAACTAAGTGGGCTTCAAGTGTCGCTAGAACTGGAAGACAAGGAAAAGAGGACAGAACAAAAACGTTGAGCGAAATCAAAAAGCAATGAGGATAACGGTGACCACTAATTGAGCTATAAACTGATTTTCAGAGCTTTCCGTTCAAAAGAGCTTCATTCTTCAAGAGATTTTTTTTTCGTTTTTAGCTTAGAAAAAATCCACTTTAAAAAAATAAAATTTTGTTGTAGGAGTATAAAAATGAAAAACAGTCTTTGTTTTTGTTTAATTCGAGTTTATAAACGAAACTTTCAAATAGTTTTTTTCTTAAAAAAATTTTTATACATACATTGAATAATTTTTAATGGGGTTTTCTAAAAACCATTTTTCCTAATTTTTCAACAAAAAAACAAATTCATCGATTGCAAAGTAAAAAAGATGTTAGTTTGCAAATTTTGCATAATTTTTGTTACGAAAAAAACTTGCTTTACTTGTCATACCTATTTTACACCAAATTCTCAAATTCGGAAAAATATTTTTTGACTACATGCGTTTCCCAAATAAATTAAAACCCATGACAGGAAAAAAGTGACGTATTTCTAAAAAAAATACCGGAGATTTTAAACTTTAAGAATATTTTACTGCATTTGTGACAATGAAAAAAACTAAAGTAAAAAATACCACAATTTTCAAAAATTGTGATGAACTGGTCATAATTTTTTCTCGAAAAATGCTAAAGCTTCAAATCTCAGGAATATTTTTATCCTGATAAGGCAGTTTTCATTTTTTAATGATTTTTGTTTTTGTAAACCAATGCCGAAATCATTTTTCACCCTCGTATCTTGTTTTGTCCAATACTTTGCATAAATATCTTATTAGTTTAACCCATTTGCAAATTTTTTCATCCTTTCGCCGAGGCGATTTCCTGAATTTGACGCACCTTGACGGTCTGTTGTGGACAACTTTTTGGTTCTTCATGATCTGCATCTTCCTTGATGGTATCCGTAATAACAGTTGCCCCATCATCTCCATCCAGAAGGGCGGATTGGGAATTCAAGGGCACTCCTTCCCATCGGGCTGTTACATGATCTGAAAAAATAAGATTTAAGTTCTGGTTTTATATTTTAAATTTTCTACTCTATCTATCACCCTGAGCACTTCCATGATCACACCATCAAAGCAGTAACATTTCTTTCCCAGCCCGTCGAAACGCAGTTGTCAGCCAGACTTCCTTTTGGGATTTCGCTTGGCGGGTACGTAATTCCCCTGATTGATAGTGGGGCCATGCACTCATTTGACACGGCGCAACACGCTCAGTCACACGGCAAACTCAGAGATACCCTTTCGGGGCCGACGCGGACTTTTGAGGTACGGAGGAGCGGAATCCGGCACCTGTAGCAGGTCCGGCCTATAGACGAGGTCGGTTGTAGGACCTAAGATGACAGCTGAACTCTCTCATTTCATTCATCGGACTTTGGAGTTTATTCCAATGTTTCAGCGAGTAGTCACGCGTAACTAGTTGCGCTCGTCTCATCGCCAAATAATCGCTTTTGCCGACGGAAATCTAATAAAACGCCTCTGTTTGCGAGAAAAATACGCGACAACGATTTCAAAAGCGTGAAAGTTTGCAATCATGAACCGGAGGGTCCAATTCAGTGTATAGTTTGCTTACGACAGACGAAAAATCTACTAAAAAATGTGATTTAAAGGTTTGATAATTGACCTTTAAATTTACAGTAGAAATTTCAAGGGTTTGAATGAAAAATATGAAATAAACAAAAAAGAAATCAGTTTTTAACAATGTCATTAGAATGAATCTTATGCTTTGACAAAAATGTAAGAAAATACACATCTACTAAACGAAATACGAGTTTTTTGTTTTGTTCATTTACAACAACACCAATAAACTTGAAAAAAAACAGGAATAAAAGAAATGTCGAAAAATATCGACAAAATCTATTTTTCCCACTTTGAAGTTGATGGCGAAGTTAATACTGAGATAACCTAATCATTCATTTAAAAAACTGGTTTCAATCCGTTTTTTTTCAAAATTGAAGTTATCAAACATTGCAGAGAAAATGTTTAATAACGTGCCCTACTTTTCTTTACAGCCTTTTAAAAATTTAGTTTTTTGTAACTGATTCAAAGGTTTGATAATTGACCTTTAAATTTACAGTAGAAATTTCAAGGGTTTGAATGAAATATATGAAAAAAAACAAAAAAGAAATCAGTTTTTAACAAAGTAAACTTATTTGATATTCTGCTGACTTTTCAATAATGAAACAAAATCGGAACATCAGCATTTTACTTAGTTCTTTTTTCGAACTTCAAAGATGACAAAATATTATGTAGTGCACATTTCAAAACATAGTTTTAAGATTTTAAGTTTTCTGAATATGACATTGAGTGAAACTTAGTTGAAAAAAACTACTTCTCATTATCAGCATTGTGAGAGGAAGCGAAGAGTGTTTAGGGCTCCACCAGTTACACTGGCCGAAAGCCAGGTGGCTCAACGTTTCAGGAGAATTTCTAGTGCAACCAACCGATGATAATCTTTCCGTCATCCTGGATAGAAATAGTCGGTCTGCGCAGGACGAGTTTTTGTCTGCTCGGCCGTCTCGACTCATTAATAGAAAATACAGGTGATACTGGCGCAGCTCCCTCCAGCAAAAGTTCTCGGTTTCGGAAACTATCATTCCTATTTATATCCTGGGGGCTGCGAGAGAAGAGATCCGAGACCTCATTGGCCCGATGGAGGATCTCCGGAATCTGGGTGGAGAGTTGTCCGACGTTTAATTGTTGCTGTGCAGCTGGAGCTAAGGTTAATCTTCTGGGGAGAGAGACTGAGGGTCTGGAGTGAGCCGAGTAGAAGAAAGTCATCCTGGTCTTCTGGCTAACTAGCGTCTAGAGAGGGAGTCGGACGAAGTGGGGGAGGGGCCCGCATTTGGCGAAGCGCAGGTCGCCGGCCAAAAGCAAAGCAATGGCCGCACGCGCAGGGGCGGGGGCATATCATAAGCAATGGCATAATCAGAGCACTGACTGCGCGGGGATCGCCTAGCCATATGATTGGATTCGGACCCCCATCAACTGCCGAAAGTGCACGAAAACACTTCAAATGTCGTTTAAACTTCCAGGATTGCGCTCCTACGCAAAGAACAAACTACATTTAGACTAGGTTGCTTACACGAATAGAATGAAATTGGCTCCGACATAATAGGGCTACAATTTTTATTGATAGTCGAATTGTTTCTTAGCTACTGAAAATGCAAAATTTGTTGGTCTATTCTATTGCACTCTTGGTCTTCATATATTAAACATTTCCAAAAACACTTGTTTTTTTTATATATAAAAAAGTATAAAAATCACATTTGAACAATTTAATTGAAGTAAAAGGGCTACTATTTTTATTGATAGTCGAATTGTTTCTTAGCTTCTCAAACAGAAAAACTTTTCGGTATAAATATTCTACGGCATTAATGGTTTTTAGTGGATTGCTTATATTACACATTTCCAAATTCTTTGGTTTTTTAAGAAATTAAAAAGTATGCACAATTTGAACAATTAAATTTGACAAAATTTATCAAAGAGTCTAGTTTTATCAAATTATTTTAAAAATCAAGACGAAAAGTGCCTTGATTTTCTGATTATGACAAAGTTAAAAGAGTCAGTAAAAGATTTTTCTCGGAAGTTTTGGTTTTATAAGGATATTTTTTGCTCCCTTCGTTACTTTTCTGTGACAGAATTATCACTGCACAACTTATTTTCTTTAATATTACTGAACTTTTACTTAAAAAAAGGCCAGTTCATTTTTCATTGAAATGCAATGATCTTCAATGAAAAGTTCAATAGCATTCCAATTTTTTTTAAATGACACTAACAACAAACAATTGGGCGTTTCAGGCGATGTTAGCTAATTCGAAAAAAAATTTTGAGACCTTTAAAAATTTCCTTCTACAGGCAAATATTTATTGTGAAAATGTGTATAAATTTTGTAATACACCGCAGATAAAAAAACGCTAATTCTAAAATTTTGAAATTGCAAAAACTCTCCCTTTCCCTTCTCTTTTCAACTTTTCAAAAATTCAGGGAATCTGTAACAAGAAAAAAATAGGTAATAAGAAGTATCTAGGAAGCTGAGTGAGTTTTATTTTTAAATTTTTGAAGTTTAATTGTGTGTTTTTGGCAAAACAGATGTCATATATACCATTCATTTTTCAATTGAGTTGTTCTTTTGAAAATATAACTTGTTTTAGAAAATTACACAGGTTTTTCACAGAAAATTTGTGACCGTTTCTTTATTTGTGCTGAAAACACAATTTTCCCTTGGCTCACCTCCATATTTGGCATATAGCTCGACAATGTCCAAAATTCTCGGCGATATCATCTGACTCTCTTCATGCTAGAAGAAGAAATGTTTGGGGTAGGAGGAAGAGTCTGGACACCATGCTCTTAATTACGGAGAAATGTGCTGTGTTCACGCGCTTTGAAGCAAATTACTCTCACAAAGTGAGCGAAAATTCCGAGGCCAAAAATAAAAATCCTCGAAATTGAAAAAAAAGACGAGTCTCCAAGGAAGGCGTGGATTCGAATTATGTTAATGACCGCAGCCGCGGGACCGATTTATGTCGGAAGTGAAAATAAATGTTGCATTCGCCCGCCGAGAAGAGCTGGAACAATTATAGAAAAGCACTCGATGATGGCCGAATTGTGAGTGCGGCCCTTCACAACAGACGATAAAGAGTTAAGCGCCTCGCGAGAAGACGAGGCTATTTGCGGTCTGATCTTTTACAAAAACTCTTAAGGATCAAATCACAAACATCTGTTCTCGATCGAAAAGAATCTATTGCTTTCGTTATCGAAATAATGAACTGAAAACCAAAAAGAATGATTTTGAAAGCGCAATTTTTAAAATTTCATACTGTTTTTTTTAAATATTTTAAATAAGCGCAGTTTACATTGTACTTTCTTTTCTAATTTCTTTGAAGCAAGTAATTTTTGATTAAAAAAATTATGGTTCAGCAACAACGAAAGGTAGCCTTTTACAAACTTAATTGCAAAAATCCTAGAATTTGCTATTTTTTTTGCGTTTTTGTATTTAAATATTTTTGTGCAAAAACAAAAACCAAAAGTGCAAATGATGATGTTAAAAAACATCAAAACTGTTTGCTACTTTTTTGAAATTTAAAAAAAAAATTTATATTGTAAACTATGTTCTTTTGTCTTTTTTGCTTTTAAGACTGCAAAAGACTGAAAAAGAGACATAAAAATGTGAAAACACAAAAGTTGTTGAATTTTCTAAGCAATTGGAGCAAAAAGGATGCGTAAATATAGTCAAAGCCGGAAATCTTACGAAGGCTATGATGTGGTTAAAGTGCTCATCAATATGCTATTCCTGTTTCTTATTTTTGAACAGAGACAAGCCTTCTGAAACAAAACAATGAATTTCCTTGGATTGAAAAACAAAAATGTCTTTGGTTTTTCATAAATTTTATAATGTTTTGAGGGGCAGTAACAAAAAACGTCATTCAGCGAAAATATAGTACTTTTTATTTGTTTTAAATGTCAAACAAAGGCATTTTTTACTACTCATTAGTGGAAAAAATTTATGTAAAGTGTTGAACAAATTGGAATTTAGAATAATACCTTTTTAAAGCATTTTTAAGCGTAAAAATAGTATTATGTTTTACAACTGGTTTGTTTCAAACTTTCAGTGACGGAAAAAAAAAACAAAAAAAAAGAACAGTGTCCTAAACAATATTTTGATTTTTTACATTGAATTGGGAAAACATTGGATTTTTATTTTTTACAATGTGTTTAAGTGAACTTTTTATAATTTGGGAAATGTAAATTTAACATAAGGAAATTGTAAAATGATTGCAAAATACTGTGAAAAATTAATGTGTCGTTTAATTTCAACAGAATAAACAAAACGAAAGGTTGGAAAACTCTTAAAGGAATATTAAAATTTAAATTACGTAAATACGGAAAATCTCTAAATATGGGTCAAAATTTCGAGTCATAAGTTGTTTTCTGCAAAAAAATGGTTTATTTATCTTTAAGTTTTATCGTCTGTCGCAGAAGGGTTACTTGAGTTCTGTTCCAAAATAGCAAAATTTAATAATTGAGCACCAAAGTATTCGTGGCTGCACTCATTAACATAACTAGGGCATAGTAACGTGGCAGATTGTGGAATTGTTTGCAAATTTTGGCGGCGGCGGAGCACCCGGAACGGGCGCCCGTCGATTGACTATAAAATCTCAAGCACCCATTTGTTGTAGATATCGTTTATTAAGGGCCGTACTATATTGAATTGACACCATTCTTGGCTTGTTTTTAACAAAAAGGGCGAGAGAATGAGGAGAAAATGAAGGAGCGAGGAGATTACAAAGCGATCTAAGTATAGGTTTCGACGCCTGAATGGTTAATGCAGGTTGACATGGGCCATGAATTTTTCTGCTTCTTCTGGAAATCTTGCAATTTCCGTGTCAACAAGTTTTTTACTCTACTAAATGTTATTGAATTTTAAATATATAGCTTCAAGGGTACTGTAGAGCCTGGTCAACGATTAGCGGTAGGTCAATTGAACCGTTGTCCAATTGTTTTTGACTCCCGCCGTCCTATTTGAAGCATAACTGATGCCAAATTTGGCGGCGCCCTGGTCTACATTATTAGTGTGATGATGAAGTAGAGCCCGGACAAATACTCCCATGAAGTAATTTTTCAAAATTGCAGAGTAAAATGTAAAAGAATAGGTTTGCAAAGATGTTCCTAATTCCTAGCTGAAAGTGAGCTTTTTTGTGAACATTTTTCTAACTGAAACCTGAACCCCGAAAAATTTGTTTGCAGCTAGCAAAGAATATGTTGTGTGAGAAACACAGAAAGCGCGTTTTAGTATTGTTTGGGGGATTTTCAGCTGCAACGTAAAACATTTTTTAAGTTTTGATTTTTCATAAAATCAAATTGATAAATACAATTCTGCTTTTGTTTTCTTTCCGGAGAAGTGTAAAATTTGTAGCAAAAAAGTTTTCTATTTTCAAAATGTTCTTCCCAGGGAATCCATGAAGTGCCCTGATTACTTTTTTCAGGGAACTACATATTGTATTAAAGAACCACAAACTTTGTACAAACGCCGCTAATCAGATACTTAGAAAAAAAAGTTAACAAGATGCGTCTAAATAGAATCCGGTTTGTGATAAACTTTAGTTAAACCAAAGAATATTTGTTTTTGTATAAATGTTTGTTGAAAACCAAAAAAAGTTTTTTAATCGCTAAAACAGCCCCCAACATTTGAAGATTGTTCAGATAGTTCAAGAATTACAAAACTATGTTTTTATATTGAACTGATACACAAATGTTTATAAAAAAAATAAAGTCCAAAACCACACCAATCGCCAAACGACTAAATCATTAAACGTGATCTAGAAAGACACTTAAATGTTCACAAGGTTCTTGTCAAAAATGAGTGTCCCTGAGGATTTTAACGTTAGTGTAATCAAAACAAACAATCCTAAAATATCATTAAAAGTTCTTGTAAAAAATATAGAAAAAATCAAAATACCAAATACAACACCAATGCAGTTCAGAACAAATTAGCCGTAAAACGCCTAACCACAGAAAACTCCGACCTCAAATACAAAGCAAATTTTACTTTCTAAATTGGTAACATTATTCAAAATCGTTCAACAGATTAAAAAAAGATAAATCTATATCGTAAAAAGTCCTTGGTAGCATACGCTTAAGAAATACGTAAGTGCATTCACATTACTGATAATGAGAAATTCATATGATAAATTGAATTCATTTTTGAGAGACACGGAAATGAGTGAACTCATTAAATTGAATATAGTACTCTAAGAACATTTTGCAACGGCTGCAAGCTGACACTAACAAAAAACATAGTCCTGACCTACCTTTCGAACTCTTTTTTCGTTGTTCCGCCTCATTCATACCAGCCGTGGTTCTGATGAGACCGGCGGCTGAGAAAAGCGCAACCGCCGGCGAGTATTGCTCGTTGCGGAAGCCTTGCGTGAAGATCATCTCCTTTTACGCGTACCCACGCCGCTCTCCGGCGTTAATGACATCTGTTGCATGAATCGGGGCGCCGCCTTGGAAGGAATCCGCCCTTTCTTTCTCCCTTTGCTATATCTACAACAATAATAAGAAAAGTCTAAGTAAAACGAATTGGGAAAGGATCCAGGGTGGGCAAAATGAATGTGACATGTTCTTTTTAGAACACACGGCGGGATATTTATGTCCCCGCGGTGAAAACGATTGGTAGCCTGGAGGTGAAAAGAAAGTAAAAAGAAGCTTCTGCCGAGGAAGGAAGAAATTTGCAAATTCGGGAAAAGTTGTGTATGTTGCAAAGGCGTTCGAACAGCGCGGCGATTCATCGCGGGGATTTGAAGGCAACCAATTATACTCGGAATGAAGGATGAAAGGTACGCGGACTAGAAATGTCCCCAACGACCGTTGGTCTTCAAAATTCTTTTAAAGTCGGTGTGAACTAAAGGGAAAATTTCGAAGGGTCACGCGTTCGGAACCAGCCTAATTTTGTTTTGAATCAATGATGTGTTTCTAGATGTATGGGTGCCAACGATGAAACCAAAAGAAATTGGTTTGTAATTCAGAACAGAAACTAAAAACAAAATGTAGCATGTGTGCGGAACAAAATATGAATTTTAATACTATTATCATTTCCAGCACTAAAAGTTTAAAATCAAAATTTCAAAACGTAAAGTCAGAATTCAAATGTAGAATTGCGAGACCTATAAGTAAATATTGGCCAATAAACACTCGTTTTGAATTTTCAGTGTTTTATTTATGTGTACCAGCGATAAAACTAGAATGAATTGGTTTGAAAGTGGCAATTAAATTGCAAAAAAGTAGCTTGGGTAAAGTCAGTTTTAAATTCCAAAAAATAAACTTCAAAAGTTCTAAATAATTAAGTTAAAGTCAAAATACAGAGAAAAACATCAACAATTTCTCGTTAAAAAAAACAAATAAAATTGTTTAGAAAAGTTTTATTTTATCAATGAAAGCACAAAATATAAAAATGGACAAGGCAAATTTGCAAGTTGAACTTTTGAAACCGTTCAATTCGCAATACATTTAAAAACGGTTAAATTGCTCAAATAAATTAAGAGCTTTAACTTAATTGGCCTGATTGATAAACTATAGGTCAAAGAATTGATAAACTATAGGTCAAAGAAATCAAGTTTAGTATTTTTTTTCGGAAAACATACGTAAAATGGAGAATATAAATTTTTTTCTGAAATATAAAGTTTATTCAAAAAAAAGGAAAAGTCTAGCGCACTGATCACATTTGTGTTTAAATTTTTGGATGTGAAGTTTATCTAAGTCCATAATTTTAAAACGTTAAGGAAAAATGTTGTTCCAAACTCAACACGTCAAAGTGTCAAATGTCCTTTTGCGCTAACTGACAGAGCAAAATGGGAAAGCCACCCAAATGAATCTAAACAAGTTCGAAATCGGAAGTCGTTGCAACTTCTTCACCCGAGACGGGTAAAAAAGAGCAAGGACACATGTCCTTATTGAACTCCAACTATTAAAAAAACTAAAATGGGTGTGGCTAAACCAGCGTCATCAGATAATTTTAAAAATGGAATCATTCTAAAATAAAACGAAACCACGAGACAAAATGTTTCCGCGTTCAAAAAGTTCCAAAACCATTTGAAGAACTACTTTTGATTTTTTCAGGCTAGACAAAGGTGTTTGATGTCTGGGACAAACCCACACTTTAGCAAATGTGTATCCAACGCAGAGTAGTTGATTAATATAGCTGTTTTGGTATATTAAAAGGTGTTTGCCCGGTTTTCCTTCATATTACGATTTATGTTGTGGACAAAGTGAGACATAATAAATCAATTGTGCTTGAACGCTGAGAAAACTACCTATTTTGGAAAACAAAAGTAGTTCTCGAAATGGTTTTTGGAACTTTTTGAACGGGGAAACATATTTCGTTAAACGAAAAAAGAAAGAATGCTGCACAAGTGTTTTAAAATTAGCTAAAAACTTTTTTTAATGTTTTTAAAATTACAACTACTCAATACAAAACGAAATAGGTTAACTTATAATTTCAAAACAGAACAAATTAAGAGCTCTATCATTTTCAACGTCTTGAAACCGCTTCTCTTTATAAAAATCAAAAAAAAAAGCTTAGGCAAAAAGTCATTTTGCGAATTTAAACTTTTGTGATAATTCAAATTAGCTTAAGATAAATGCGTTCAGAAAATAATTCTTAAAATAAAGGCGTTCAGAAAATATTAAATAAACAGATTTTTGGCAGTTTTTAAGGTTTGAGTTTTCAGGAACTAACCCTGTTACGAAAGAAATTATGCGACTGAAATTTTGATATATTGTAAAATAATATGTTTTATTGTAAAACTTGGCTACTTTCAAAAACTACGTGTTTTCTTATTTTCAACCGGCGGAACAGTGGTTTCTTATCCTTCTCTGCAGGATCTGACGCAAAGTTTGACAAAAGGAAAATACTTGAATGGCGACGCGGCGCATGATATAGCCGACTAATTGGGCTTGGATGGTGTCATCCAAAAAGAGCAACATACGAGAGATCAATAGAGTTCGAATTAGGTCAGGAAGAACCCGCCGCTCCGCCAATGCTGCGTTTCTTATGCCTAATTAAGGACATGCCAATAAATAATTCAGGGCATTCTTTGCCGCCCCCAAGACCATTGGTCCGCTTTAACGCGCTTAAAAATGACACTGCCCGCCGCGGATTGAAGAAATGCAGCTCACGGACTGATTTACAGATATGCTAAAAAGAGTGCAGCGATTTATGGGTCACAGCCCGTTTTTCAGTGGGTTCCTGGGTAATTCTCAATTTGGCTTACGCATCAATTCTAAATTACTGGGCACTAATTATGAAAAATGAGATTCCATGGATATGTCCCGAAAGGGTAATCAACAGATGTTTGGTCAGTGGTCCCTAATTATGTATTCCGGTTTTTTGTACATACGGCTACGGATATTCAATTCTAGGAGCAACAAAAGGAACAGGAAGCCGTTTACACAGAAAAAAACCAATCGGCCAACAACGCGACCAAAATAAAACGGGTGAAAATTGGTTTAATCTTCACTTTGCATTCGAACCGCTAAGTTTCTGGATGTCTTGCGCTTATTGCATACAAAAATTTCAAACTTAGAAACAGAGTAAAACAAATTTGGAAGTATGTATCTTATTATTAAAAGATCAATTTAGTTTCAAAATGTTAAGATTTCTCGATTGTCATCTGTCATCTGTGGCGCTTGTTTTTGGTAGATTTGGAAACGAAATACCTTTTTTCTACCGAAAGTGAAATGTCACAATGCCTTTTGTTTGGTATACATTTTGCAAATGATGTATTAAATGTAGTCAGTATTAATTAGATTAAGACACCATTTTTCTGTTAGCAAAATTGTGTTGTAATAAAAATATAGTGTTTTCTAACACTCTTTTCAATATAATGGCATGTTTGTACGTGAATTACGGTCGTTTTTAAAATGTAAAAAAGACAAAATGATTAATCTTTAAAAAGAAGGGTAAAGTATAAAAACCTGCAAAAAGTTTTGTTTTTTTTACGTTCCTAGTCTACAAAAATGTTAAAAATAGGATAGGATAAGCAATGTGTTAGTAAAAATCACGAATTGTTTTCAAAAAGCCTTAAAGTCGAAAATGAAAAAAAAAATTGGAATCAAACTATAGTATTTATTTCTGGTTTATGTGTTATGGTTGTTTTTAGATAGATGTTCATGCGAAACAACCTTTTCCAAAAAAACAATAGAAGGCTATTTGTCAAAAAGAAGTTCTAGTATCGAAAACTGACAAGTGTTTTTTGCAACATATTCAGTCACAATTGGAAAATTGGGACTATCTGAAAATATACAGTTTCAAAACAGTTTTTCTTCATACCATTCTCGTTTGAAGTTTATATATTGCGTTTACATATATATAACTGGAAAACAAATGAAAAGACTTTTCGTCAATGGTAGAGCAAAATGTTTGAACTTTCAAAAAGTACTTTCACGAAGAACAAAATTCAACTTTCGAAATTCGAAAAACAAAAATGAAATGTTTCTTTTGACTGTTGAAAACAAAAACATTTTCGAAAAAAAATACAATTCATGTATGAATATGTAAATTTCAAACCATTGTTTTCTTAAGTTCATCGTTGGCACAGTGAAAAGCACAAAGAACGGGGTCAATCAAAAGTGACAGCTTTTCGAAGTGAGAAAGCATCAGTTGGCAAGGACATGGCCCATATTTGTGGATGCAAACAAACGCAATTTTCTCCGGAATTCGGCGGCCAGATTTCGCCGGACCAATTTAGTGAAGCCATAAAAAGATTTGCTGTTGTGGAACATCACAAGTTATCGATGAGACGCGTTCCCGCGCATATTACCCATTTTACGAGGAACTTTGAATCACGACCGGAAAGAGTTCCCCAGACGCACGTTCCTCGTGATAAGTGTGTTTGCAAAAACCTGCAAAAACGGTTTTTGAGTTTAGAATAAACTCTGCAATGAATGCCGATGACGAAATAATTTTGGAGGTTGGGAAAACAGATTCAGGGAGCAAATTACAGCCTGGTTGGTGGGTGCACGCATGTAGATTTATCATCCACGGGGAAAATATGCATCAGTGCGCACACGGGAGGGCACCTGGTGCTGAAGACAAAGCAGTCAATGGAAAACTTGGAGAAGACAAAGAGAGTTGTACGCTACGATTGCGGAAGGAACACCGAAACATAAAAATTATGACTATACATTAAAGAATTGTAAATAAGGAAAAGGGGTTTAAATGATGTCAAATAAAAATGTTTTGTTTTTCCTTCAAGACGGAATTTAGGTAATGAAAATGTAAATGGACACTTTTGCTTTTCAGTCACAATTAGAATAGCGCTTTACAACAATGTTACTCTTTTGAAAATGTTCATGTTATCGTAACATATTATCAGCCGACAATCACTGGCGATGTGGCAAATACGTGAACGCACATTAAGAAAAATTTGTTGTTCCAAGTCCTATTTATTGTAAAAACTGCCAATATTCCGTTTTTCCCATGCAATCACAATTCGTTTTTCGAACTAGACTTCTAATTTTTGAGCACTTCCTAAACGTCAGTCAGTCCCCCCGCTTTCTGGCAAAACAAAACAACCAAAGCTTGTACAAGCCAAAGCTAAACAATAAACAGAGGGCTTCTGACTGAAAACAACCGTGTTCCCTAATGGCACAAATTTTTCACTCAACATAATGTAGTTTGCTCCAAATGCAAAAATCCAGTCGTATTATTCCGTAAAAAATGTTTAAAGATAGAAGCAAATCTAGCTTTTCGCGGTGAAAAAGGTGAAAAAACTTGAGTATTTTCAAATGGTACATATTAACTAAACTGTTTTTGTGATTTCAGTTTACTTTATAAAGTCAAATTTTTATTGATTCCAAAAAAACAAGAACAAACAAAATTAAAACCTAACAGGTTAATTCATTGCATCCTTGGCCAATAAGGTTAGAAAACAAAAAGTTTGAAAGAAATTTTTGTTTGGATATATATTTTTAAAAAATGCATAAAACCATATGGTTTATATTAATAGCTTTGTTCATGGAATGATCTCGCTTTAGCTAAAATTGAGCAAAAAAAAATTGTAAATAAGCTACAAAAAAGGGCGAACAGAAGACAGAAAATCAATCCACCCGAGGTCCAAGGAAAACAATCAGAATCAACAAAATTCGGATAACCACAATATCTGCATGATACAGTCCAACCGAAGTTATACAAAAAGTCCGAAAAAACTGACTAACCTTTCTCTTCGTCGTCGAGTTCTCCATAACTGGGATACAATTCTGCCAACTCCGCCTGTGATTTCAGGTGAACTTTCTTTGTGCCCGTCGGCAGCACCGTAATGGTCATACGGCGTGCATTTTCCTCTAGAGTCCATTGGTTCCAAAACTTTCTAAGGAACATCGTCGCCTAATACATTCGCTGCTGAAAGGTAGTCCGTATTTAGCTAGAAAAAGAAGAAATAGTGGAAATGAATTAGAAAGTTGGTGAGTGACGGCTGTTTACGGAATTCGGCTTGTCTGGATTTCAGAAAAAGCAAAGAACTCTGCCAAGTGCAGATACACTTGGCGTCTGAATAAGAATATTGGCTTTTTAATTTGAATTTTTTTTTATCATGATAATCGCTTTTTTGTTGTACATGAGACGATATCGCTTGAAAATAGGCACGAAATGGAATTCACAAACTCACATTTTCTTTTTTAATTAAGTGAATTTGCTTCAAATAGATTATCAAAAATCGTAAGCTAAAAAATCGAATGTTCGATTTTGAAAAGTTTTTTTTTTAATTGTTTTGATATTGCTGCCCGTTAGCGTTTTTCAAGCAACAAAAAACGCTTTGAAATGTCCAAAAATGTTTTTTCTTCTCCAAAAAACCAACAAAAACCTTAATAATTGACTTTATCTTATTTTGTTCTTGTTCTATTTTTTTAAACTTCTTGCAATTTGCTGGACAGATTTTATGGATACTATTTTTTATGAAAGTGCAAAACACTGAATTTTCAATTGTGAATTTTTCAGTGTTTAAATTTCATCTTTCTGCGTTTTCTAAAAACTATTAAAAATCCGAATCTTAAAACTCAATGAAAGATGTTTTAAAAGAAAAGTTTTCATTTTTGAAATACTCAAAGCCAAAATCTTTTTCGTTTGAGCACATATTAAAATACTGAAAATTGGTTTACATGAAGCTGACTTCAAAAGATTCTGAAGAACAAAAGTCAAAACTTCAGACTTGAATGAGCAAAAACCCGCACAGGAGTGATTTTTGAAACCAGTGAAACGGAAGCGGCGTGCCCTCAACCAGTGGTGTCAAGAGGGCGGAAAACAATGGCCTCGCGCGGGTGGATATAGGAGAATCGCAGTGCTCCCAATTCCTTAAAACGTGGGTTCAGATTAAAATGCAAATGAAATTTCTCATGTTTCCCTCAGGGTGACGACATAATTCAGTTTTTAGGGCGCACAAACAGCCTTTTACTATAGTTTAAAGGTACCAAAAAGTTTCGAATTTAATTTTTCAATACGAAAATTTGTTATTTTTGTCAATTAGGCAAGCTAATATGGGTTATTGAATGTGCAACAAGGCGTGAGAATGTCATTCAAACTTTGCCCCCGTTGATTTTGATGCGCAAAAATTCCTCAGGGAATCTGTTACAATCTTCGGCGTCGAGTAATTGATGTTTAGCCAATTGACGCTTCGCCGTCGCAAAATTTAAAGCCCACTTGACCAAGATTAAGCCAAGAGAACAATACTGAAGTTCATTAAGAGTTGATTTTAACTATTTTTACTTTTTGTTTAACATTTTTTGGGTTTTGAAGTTCGGCGTTTTTTTTTTTAATTTAAACTAAAAGACTGTTATAATCGAATTGAAGTTTCCAGCTTGTTAAAGCGAATGTCAGCGTATCGAGGCAAAAAAAATGCGAACTTTTTAAAATACTTAGAAATTTCAATTATTATTTTACGGAAAACTAATTTTTTTTTTAAAAAAAATTCTATCTAAGCTTCCAAGTGTGCAGAACTTTGTTTTAAATTTGTTTGTTAAGAAATTAGAGTTCTTAAACTTTTTCAAAAACGTAAAATGATTTGTTCGGCAACCTTTTTTTGCAGAAAATTCAATTTGTCAAATATTCCAATTTTCATTGTGAAATGTTTCGACGAAATTTCTTTTTTTTTTCAATAGTGTTTCGTTAAAAAATAATTGGTCTTAATTTGGGCCCTTCTTCAAAAAGCTCGAGTGTGCTTCCATTATTTTCCACAGTTTTCAAAAGTCTTTTGATGTATTTAGAAGTTCCGATTTTTTGTTGTTGCAAACATGTGAGTTATAAATTATTTTAAAAAATTACTTATAAATATTAAAAAGTTCAAACTCACTTTTATGCACAAGATCTGAATAAAAACAAATTGGAAAATGAGCCCAAAAAGATTATTTTCCATGGGGTTATCCAAGTTTTTAGTTTGAAAAAGTTTGTTGCTTAATTTTTTTGGTTATTTAGGACGTTTTCTAGCAATTGTAAAAAAAACTGTGAGAAAACGAAAAAAAAATTGGTATCCAAAGGAAAGCGCTGTTTTCAGGTTGAAAAATTACCCGTCTCCGTATCTATTTCGAGTGTCACTTTGCACTCTATTTCAGTCTTCGTTCAAAGGGACCAATGCGATATTCATCACGCTTCGTGTTGACTGATGACCGTGAAAAGTTCAAAAATGCGGGTTTCTGTGTGCTCCGCTTGCTTAGGACAAAAGGTGCTGGAATCGGTTCGTAGCAGCAGGTGGGCCGCGAAAATTAGCCGAACTGCGATGAGGAGGTAAACGGTTTCCCACTATCGCCGAAGATGGATGTACGCGTTTGACCTGCGGTCATTGTTCTCCATATTTCAAGCCTGCAAGCAGGCCCATAAATCCCTTATTTATCCCAATTATGGTGCAAACTAGGAAAACGCGTCAACTGGGAGAACAGAAGTTTACAAAGTCAGCGTGTGAAATTTTATCTCTTTGTTACGCAGTCTAGGAAAACAACATGGATTACAACATTGGAACGTAGGCAGAAAAAAGCGCTAAATGACCTGCAAATGAAAGTTTTCAGTCAAAAATCAATACATTTATATTCTGTTTAAAAATTATATTTAAGCTGTTTTAGGGTGCCATTACTAGCCAAAAAAGAAACGTTTTTAAAAAACAAAATTCCAACTTCAAATTTGCAAATTCAGCTATTGGAAAAAGTTTACGCAAATTTGGTTTCACCTTTCAAACACTTCCATATCACACACCGTTATGGAACCGAAAAAAAGTGAAAACAAAATTCATTTTTCTGATTCAAAATGGAAAATATCAAATTTAATATATCTGTTTTTATTGCAATCGTTTCTTAAAAGATGGCAGGTCAATTTCGGCAAAATGTTATCAGTAAACAAAATGACATAAAACCAAAATTTAATCACGAATTTCGAATACATGTTTCTTTTAAAGTTTAAAACACTTGATTGAGGATTTAGTTTATAAGCTGTGATTTCGAGAAAAAACAATAGATTCTTGTTTGTGAAGATTCTTAGTTATTATATTTAGACTTTTTACTTCTGTTTTATTTCTCATAATGCAAAAACAAACGAACGCCTAAATCTTGTCCTCTGCGGACCCGGATATAACCAGAATATCCTCAGCCGAGCTCTGGGACTAGTCATAATTGAGGAAACCCCTAGTGCAGCAAAGAGCACCTTTTTGGGCGCGTTTTGGCAGTTAAGTGGACAAAGGCGATCTCGGAAATGGGAGCAAATGGGAGCTGAAAGGACAAGCTGATGTTCTGAGAGGACTCTCACACCGTGTGTCGCCAGGCGCGGATTCTCGGATTACGGGCCGCCGAATGTGAATCCGCCACAACAATCACTTTGGCAGATCTTATAAAGAACGAATTCTTGCGCATACGCTGGTGGGAAGAATAACAGCGACAACATATACGAAATCTCTGTTTCGTAGGATTTTCCAAAAACAGCGAGTCAATTTTCCTAAGACGGCATTGAGAAACAAACCCAACAAAATCGTTGGTTGGATTTGATTGTAATACTTATAAAAATCTATTATTTAAAAAACACAGAGTACTATACCAAATTTTCAACTGTAGATTTGTAGAATATATTTCCATAAAACATTTCTCAATTTCGTCGGCAGAGCGAAAAAGTTTATCAAATTTGGAGTAGTTTTTTTAAATGATTTGAACTGTGATTTTGATAAAATCGTCTTTTTTCACAGTTTCATTGCTCACGTTTTTCAAGATTTTTTGAAGATTGTTGGAAATAATTAAGAAAATTGCTGGTGGTAATCGATTTAACATTGATTTTTTGATTTACAAAAATGACCACGCCCATTTTTTGCAGAACATAGCTAAGTTGTAAACCGCTTTTGAAATTTGGTATTATTATTCGTTTTCCGTTTCAAGAAAAACAGAAAACTTTGTAAAAGTAATTTTTTGGGTTAGAAATTTTAAAAGCGTGATTCAAGAATATCGTGGATTATTGAAAAGAAAATTCTTTGCTTTTCCAATTTTTAAAGAATTTTTAAGGAATTCCAAAAAACGACGGTAAAAGAAAAGTATTGTTTTGGATATAAAAATTTAAAATTGACATGTTAAATTTATCGGAGATCAATTTGAAAAGCAGTTCCAGGAAGATGAAGTGAACATTGGAGTTCCGCTCAAATTCAGTCCACCCCATTAATATGCTATCGCGATGAGGTTATTGCGCCCCCATATTCAGTGCACATGAAAACTTAGAAATTGAATTGAAAGCTGGGTGAAACCAATTGTGAACGCGATGTTCCCCGGTGGGTGTAGGCGTGGGAGCGTGTTTAATAATTACACGGAGCAGGAAAGTGAACGCGTGATAATTTTCACTTTGAACCCGGTGATACCAATTAGCCCAATTAACGTAATTAACGAACAATCTTCCAGATTGGATATGTACACGCACCAAGTGCAAGCTTCTTCACTGACCTACTGTCCTATTTCTTGGTCTTGGCGGTGGGAGCCGGATGGGAAGGGGGTTGAAAACAGCCCAACCCAGAGGGTTCTCTTCTGGAGGTCGTTTATCCGGGCGGTAGTCTTCAGTAATAAGAGTCCCGTGCCAATGCGCTGGTGGTGCGAGTAGATTTGGATCAGTTCCTGGTGGTAGCAAACTCTCGTAGACTGTATCTCTTCTGTATTCTTTCGGAGCCTGTGTGATTCTGGAGGGCCTGCGCTCCTCCATAAGGTGAGCACTAACTGATTGGAGCATCTTGGACCGTTAGAAGACAATTGGGTTCGGATGAGGAAGCTGAGGCAGGCGAACGACAGTGGTCGTTCACTTTTTGCTCATCCCAACTACTCATGCGTACTCCCTCGACGATAATTCAAGAATGCTTCACACTGCGAATGGCAACGCGCAGTTAGCCGCCGAAAAGGTTCTCTGGAGGGTTGCGGACCGATGAGTACCCTGGTCTAAACATGGAGACAAGAGAACCCTTATACATTTTTCAGAACCCCGTCTGTGGGTACTTTGAGCTCCGGTTTGCCCTTTACTGCCTCATTTGTTGTTCATTACCCCCGCGCGGAGATTATTTCCAGCCTTGGGTGCAGCCAGAACTTTGTCAATTCCGCGGACCACACGTGTTAATTGTGTAACGGGCGTCAGAAATCGGCGCGTGCTAAGTCATTTGTTATGTCAAGTTCTCATTGTGACTTAAGGGGCGCCCATAGATCGATACGGACCCCCTCGAACTAAAATAAAGACTTCTGAGGACACAGATGCAAAAACGCCCGACGCTGGCTCCATTACGAGAGCTCGACGCAGTTTGTTCCCGGAAATGATGTGAACTTTAAGCCGAAATCGCGTCCCCTTGTTTAAATGGGCGTCTAGAGGAAAAAAGAAACCATGCGGAACTTACAATTTGGAAGCGGAGGTGGGGCGAAAGGGGTGAATTGGAGGAGCAGAGGAGTGCGAGAGATGGTAGGGAGGTTTTGCTTCTTCTCATCACGTTTACGGTAGGCTAGGGCTGCAGCCAGAGGATCCACCTGGACCAACGACTCCCGAACTCCACGAAGAGCCCATGTGACGAACAAGGGCGTCGGAAAAAGAATATTTGTGATTTTAGTCAACAATTTCTTGTTGAAATAAAATTTCGGAACAAGTTGTTCAAGTAAACGAAAAACATGCCATTTTGGTATCTTTTTCATTTTTAGCGCATCAAAAATTTGGAAACCCTCAATTAAAGATGGTTCTAGGGCTGTTCTAAATTTTAAGTTCCAAGAAACAAAAATCAAGACTGTTTTAAAGGCTTAACTTCCTCAAAAAACTTGAAAAAATGTTACATTTCAAATTTTTGAAATTTCAAAAACCGAAATCGGTTTCTTTATGTTCTTAGCACATGTTTGTTTCAAACGCATAAGTGAAAATGACTTCACTCATGCTTTTTTGGTATTTGTTAACATTCCAAAAGCTTTTTTTCGCATTTTCGGAAAGTTGACATTTACAAGTGCAGTGCGAGATTCAAATGGCTTTTTCTAAATTCATAATACGTTTTTTAAACTAACCGGGTCCTTTTTTCTCCGCAACGGCATTGCGAGGAGGTACACACTGCTATGCTTATTTGGGCGATCACGCTTAATTTGCCGAGAATAGTCAAACGTGAGTGGAGCCAGGAAACAGGCTAGGCCTCCGCACACAAAGAACCACGTTCTGCACGATTTTAGTATTAAAGGTCGACGAGCTTTGCAGAATTCCCAAAAAAGTTAAGCCAGCGTTCTTTGTAACGTCGTTGTAAAATAAAATTTATAATTCAACAATTGTCAGTTAACATAAAAAGGTTTTTGCAATCTCGAACTGCCTAAGCTCCGATAAATGAACCGTTAGGTATTTAGCGCATTTTCGGAAATTTTTGGGTTTTTTGTGTGGACGACAAGCTTTTTCATACTTCCAGAGTGCCTTACAAACGGTGAATTATCATAAGCAGATGTTTGATGTATATCTCGCTTTGGCTAAAATTGCGCAGGCAAAATTCAAAGACTTTTTTTCGATTTAAACATTTTGCATTAATAGAACGATAAAAACTTTGTAAAACTTCCAAAAAAGTTTTTAAAACTATGTTGCATGAATTCATAACTAAAGTTGTGAAATAAGTTTTTCAAAATAAACAAAAACCTTTCCAATATGTGTTTTTACATTAAAATGCTCAGTCATTACAGTTCGGGCCAAAACTACTTCGGAACAACGTGACAATGTTTTGATGTTGTTCCTAAATTGAAGCGTGAAATATAGAATACTCAGGCCGTTTACGCAGCCAAATGGCCGTGGTGTATTTTGCGAGGAGTATATAATTGGCGAACGTTTAAAGGCTTCATAGTTGTTTTTATATTTCAGTTCTAGCGATTGCTTTTTTGTTCGAACCAAAAAAAACGCAGTTCTGTTTTTGTGCCATTTCCCTATTACTGGCTTCATAATGATTTTCACTATTCTTGGCGAAGAAGAACTGTTTATAGTTCAATCGTATTTTTCATGTTTTCGTTCACTTGTACAACTTGGTCCAAATGTTCCAAAGTTCTGAGAACCCTAGAAAGACAATCGATAACCTGAGCTCACCTTAAATAACCAGCACATGAAGTATGAATGAGGAAAGGTAATGGCGTGGCACCCCACTGCGTTCGCCGAGTCGAATAAAGGCGATAATATGAAGGATAAAGAGGCGGAATGGCTGTGATTAGCTGCAGCTCCCCGAATACGCTCTACTTCTTCAGAAGCTCGAATGTGGACAAGTGAATTCCAGCACCTCTTCACCCTTTGTTTTGGGGAGACGATTTGTTAGGGAAGGGATGTTTGCTGCGAGAATTTTCAATTACAGCCGATGATAATTACATTCTTCGTTGGCCGAGGACAAGTCTGCGCAAAATACGGTGTCGTCGGAGGGAGGACAACCCTCTCTGGGCGGTCGAGACTCATAATCACGGGATTACCTCGGGCAATGATGCGCCTGAAACACTAGCGACACACCACACGCCCTTTGGAGTCCGTTCCGGGATTGCGTCTTAAATTGGCAGAAAACAAGATGAGAAAAGCAACGACGTAGGTTGTTTGTAAGAAAATGAAATCACAGTACAAAGTCTAAAAGATGGAAAGGTTGTGGGTACTGATGGGAATGAGTTCACACTGCTCTGAAGGTTTCTGATCGAGAAGGAAACATTCAGTCAGTAGAAAACTACAGCTGTTAAAACTTTTACTTTTCGTGAAATTGTAAGGTTGAAATAAACAAATTTAGTTAAATGAGTTTTTGTAAATTTCAAGCGTCAACGCACGAGATTGTATTGTGCTTGATACGAGTTACATTGAAAAAATTTAGACGCTATTTCTGACTCAAAAAAATTTGGTCATAAAAATTTAAAGTGGTCCCATCGAGCCCAAATTTTGTGCGGAAGCTATAAGGGCCCATTAAAAATCAAAACGATAATGCCCCCCAAAACCATAAGACTCAATTAACTCTACAAAAGTAAAAGACAACCTTGGAAAGTATGAAAGTATTTTTGTGAATAATAAAAAACATTATTCCCAAATTTTGTTTTAGATTCAATATATTAGATCATTGCTCTTATTAAAAACTGATTTGTCTGGTTTTTTTTAAATGTTTGCAAAACAAAAAAGCAAGAAAGACAGGGAAGAATGAAAATAAAGTTGCTTTGTTTACTTTCTCGAGTGTGAATTGACAGAAACTCAAAAAATTGAAACTTGTGAAAAAAGTTTTTGAAAATGTTACAAAAAAAGTTATTGACCCTGTTGCAATGAAACTTAAACACAACTTGGAAATTTTTTTCGTTATTTTAAAAAGTTTGAAACTTAAGCACGCACTACTGAAATATGGGCCATGTCAACCTGCAATGTACCGTAGGCCTTGAACAGAGACAACCCGCAAAAAAAACTATAGTTAATAAGGCTAGACGCAACTAACAAATAATTGTTGCTGCAAGGGTGAAAAAACGAACTTCCGTTGATCGGTGACGCCTCAAGAACATCTCACTGCCCCGTCGCGTAATAAAACATGCAAAGACAGAAAAACGTGTCAGGGCAAGTCGATCTGAGAAGCAACAATGTTCTGTCAAGTATTTTGAACCTCAGTTCATAAACACTGTTTTTGAAAGCAAATTAAACAATACTTTCTCAAGCACCATTTTCAAAGTATGTAACGTTTTAAGAAAAATGTTCTCTGTGTTGTTGCTATACCAGTCCTTTAGGGCACAATCCCCATATTAAAAGGCTACTCGCCCTATAGATCAACACTGCATTTCTTTTCGGTTAAACCCTGGAATCGATCAACTTTAATCCCCACGCAGGGTTGATTGAAGGGCTGTCCCCAGTGTGAAAAAGTGAGTCTTAGGTTGCGAAAAAAAAGACAAACGCCATTAGTAAGGAATTTTTTCTAAAGTATAACTTGAAAAATTGTTCAAAAAAGTGCCAAGCTTATGTAAAAACGAAGGCTGCATTAATTTATTTTAGTATAGTTAAAGTATCGAAACCTAGTGGAAATGTCGGAACTTCAAACCAAGTAATGTATTTTGGATAGTTTCGAATGATCCACTTTAGTTCATACGAAACAAAATCATTTTTTTAAAATTCTATTTGAAGAATGTTTTATGTACATTTTCTATTTTCCATCTTACCTGAAGAACACCTTGTGCACGTCAAGTGCATAGGAGCAACTGAGTATTTTCTCCTGAACGCTTTTTGCCGAACTAACTTGGGTGTACCTCCCAAATCCAAGAAGTCCAAGTCACTACTTCCAATAAACAACCCCATCTGAAACGCAGTTTATCGTTTTAAACTCATAAATTGGGAGTGAAAATGGGAACGGGGGAAGTGCTTGTTTAAGCAGAGGAACGCCTGCTAGAATAAACCACAGGAGTGGGGGATTAATCGCAGAAACCAGTGGAGAGCGGAGTTAACTGCCTAATTATGCAGGACACCCATAACGAGGCTCTGAATTCAAATCATATGGGTTCAAGTTCTCAAAAGAGAAGCCATTTTAGGTTGCAAAAGAGAGGAAATGGTGGGGAGATGTGGACATCAGTGTACATGCCCAATAAAAACTATACAGTTTGTTCTTTCTCATGAAAATATAACCTACCAAGGTGAGCACCGCTTATCAAATGACAAATGAGCTAAATGATTATATAATGTGGGCGTGTACATAAATGAAACAAAATTAAATGCACATATCATGAGAAAATCAAAAGTACCACGCACAAATAATAGTAAACAGCTATAAAACGCCCACGTTTCACACGTGTGGGTGAATTTTATGAAAAATTAGCGACCGAATAGGAAATAATAACGGATATAGTGAAATTATTTATTTTTTATGTGTAAGGTGTATTTTTGGTATTTTCACGGAACAGTTGCAGTAGCTAAAATCTATTTAAAAAAAAGATCTTGTTCCAGCCTGAAGGTGTGCTACATAAAAGTGCAGTTTTCCCCATTTAAAAAGATTAACCCACCTTGATTCAGAAGATACAGAAGTTCCAACGTCTCTTCCTGTGACAGCGGAAGGTACTTTTGTCGGACTTGCGGTTTTCCCTTCTGTGGTTTTCCACCAGCTATCAGGGGAGACTGAAAGTAACTATTATACGGTTTTCCAAATTTTGGCTTTACTGGTTTATAGTGGCGCAATGGGATCGTGGAGGGTTGCATTGGGGAAGTGCTCTTTTTCGCAAGAGTAAGTAACGACCATGAATTTATTCATAGCGCATGTGCAGCTAATCAAAGGTATTGAGAGTGTACTTTGGGGTGCTATTTGGGACCGAATTTAGAATTCTGTTCAATGTGCTTCTATAGAAAAATGTTTTGAGACCGGTTCGTGATAACTATGATTTTAAAGCATCGCCAAATTGACATTTTGCCAAAAAAAAAACCTATTAATGCTGCTGTCGCTATTATGAAAAATTTCCTATTTTGGAAAACTTGTTAGTATCAATTTCACAAACCTTGTATATAATTAATTCGCAGTATAAAATGATTAAATTTAGTGGTTTTCTTAGCCGCCAACTTAACAAACCACGGTAAAAAACCTAAAGTTTCTTTTTTGTATTTTCCGAAATTGGAAAATACCGGTTTTATTTCCAGGCGCCAAATTAAAGAAGGCATTTCGCAAGTTTTCACATTGTAGAAATTGGATTTTTGTCGCGTGTGTAACTGAAAAGATAAAGATTTCTCTTGCCGAGCATTGTGGCTGCAAAAGATTTTAGTTCTTAGCAAAATATGAACCAAAAAGCTGCAATAACATGATTTTTTTTTTCAAAAATTCAAATCTAGCTAAATGATGAAAATGAAATCAAGGCATGCTACCAAAACAAATAGGACCGAGACATTTTGGTGTTTTGCGTTTTTGTTTCAAAGGCTTCAAGAAACACCATTTTTGCTTGTTTCGCACAACATAATGTGAATTACCTTTTCGTGGCCACCAATATCCTCCTGGCTGTTTGAAGCGGTCAGTGGCAGCATTGAAAGGGCTCGCGGCCGTTGTCTCGTCCGCAGCAAGCCCTGAAAAGTATCACATTGCAAGTATACTTAGCTTTGATTTTTGTGCTTCCCGAAATCTAGAACAGAATGACGTATCAGGCGATCGCCAAAACCAGGAACGCTTGGAAACTGCTAATGCGTAATGAGATATCTTTTATTTTCTGCCTTCAATCCCTCTAAAGTTAATTAATGTGCCCAAGGATAATGAGACGGTTGGAAACAGCTGAAATAAGGCGTATCAAATTGAGAAAACAAGATGATTGTGTCTATTTTGAAGAAGCGTATACGTTATGGAGAAAATTGTTGATGTGTCGCGTGAATTAGGGAGCAAGCTGGCCCCTCTTTGTATAAGCACAAAGTCTTTCGGCAGGATTAGCGAAGGAACAAGCTTTTTCTGGAAGCAACACAAAACCTGGAGGTATTTGTGTAAAATTTAAAGAAATGCGTTTAAAGAAAATTAAAGAAATTTGTCAAAGTCATACCGTAAAAAGGAAAAAATTGTTTTTCTGTTGGTTTGTGAAAAATATGGTAGCAGTTCTACAGGGAAAAAAATTCGAGGTTGAAAATTTACATTTTTTCATTCGTACCGCGCGTTTTTGCATAATAGGTATTACAACAATCAAAAGATTTACAGTTTTCACCGATTACGTGAAAAAACATGAATTTCAATTGGTCCCGGGTTCAACGCGCTTGAACTTGAAGGGAAGAAGAGCGCCGTGAAGCCCTTTACTATTTTTTGCCTTCCACTCTAATTCAATAATTGCCCCATTGAGAAACAGCCGCCCAATCGCAGTAATATTGCGCAGATGGAGCGATAAACACAGGCGAAACAGTGAGCCCAATTCTCAAAGAAGGAACTTCATAATTGAACTTATTACTGAAACTTCGAGAAGAAATGCAGGCTGAAAATAACAGTTCCTCTTCGGAACGTGAAAAACATTCAGTAGGTAAATTGACTGTTCTTTTCTGTTTTCACATTGGCAATTAAACGTGTGCATTGTTAGGGCAAGGCCTAAAATCTACAATAAGTCACAAATAATAGGAAAGTGTTATTTCAAAAGAAAATTAACGTTTTCAAGGAACTAGTGCCCAACCTTCAACACTTATGATTAGGAAACAAAAACACTTATGATTAGGAAAAGTTCTCAAAATTTAATTTCTTGGGTTGCCAAAAACTCCCTTTTGGCTTAAACGCTAAGCTGAGTATCATTTTCTCAATAAAAAAAGACCCAATCTTGGCGCTAATTGTTCCAAAAACTACCCAATCAGCAAAATTTTAACGATAAAAAGTGGTATCTGTTAGTGAAAAGTTGCTATTTTAAAATAAATCTTAATTTGAATTCAGTAAGTGAAATTTCAACATCACCCGTTAAGCGAAATTTCAAAATCAATTGGCTTCAAGTTTTTCACCCGGTAAATAATGGTCTGCGAGTTTTAAAAATTACTGAAAAGTAAAATCTCCCGAAAAAAAATGTAGTGAATTTGTTTAATCGGTGAATGTTTTTCACCTTTGCGTTGATATTGAGTTTTTATCAAAAACTTTACTTTTTGAAGTCCTATTTTCGGTAAAAATGTCAACAAAGGATATAAAAAGGCAAATTTCTTACTTGTTACTAAACATATTATGCCAACAACATTTGTGTATACTAATTACCTTATTTGGATTCCACATGAATAGAAGTTGATTCAGGTTTCGCTACAAAACCAGCATTGAATCAATGTTTTGAGTAAACACACCTTTGCAAAAATAGCCAGATAAAATTTATGGGATTTCCACACGCGAACTACGCAATAGAATTGAGAAATTATAATAACTGAAGCACATTCAAAATGGAATCAAAAAAGCAAAGGGGTTTGCAAGAATCCGAAAACCTACTGCTTTTTATGCATTCTCCAAAGCAGTTAATGCAGTGTACGAAAACTAGACAAACAGAAAGGGCACTCTAAATCTATACCTGAAACTGAGTAATTCGTTATTTTTTTTCACTGCAAAAACAGCAAAGTCCATCAAAGAAATAGGAAATCGCACAACACGACGGGGAGTAAAACATCCGCTAAACATTTCAGTTGAAATGGCCGTTAGCTACAAGCGTTGCGTCGTTTGGTAATAAGGAACCAACTGTTTTCATAAAACAGACACTTTTGCTAAATTGCGGCGGTTCAGGGTTTAAAATGGGGATGCTGATTTTTATGAAACGGAATATTTGTTCGAAAAGATGAAAAACTCCCAATTCATTGTGGATGTTTTGAAACATAAATTTTTTTTCGTATGAAACTGAGAATTTTTCATGAAAACGGTGGTGAATAACATCTTTCAGTTATTTTTTGAAGGAAAATTAGTAAGGACATGTTTGTTGTTGCAAACTTCGAGAGCAAAGCAATGAAAATTGAAGAATCCATAACAATTTGTACAGGGCTTTTTAAATTTTTGACATTTTTTGTTTTCACATCACTTTCAGTCAACTACTACGTGAAAGTCTTTCAACCTGAAGAGAAAAAACGCACAAGCTCAAAATTTTCCATAAAAACGTTTATGTTTGTGAATCACGACGTTTAGCCAAATTTTCAATGAAACCTAAAAGGGAAAAGTTTGTTTTTGAAATTTTATAAAGTAGAGAAATTTACAAAAAAGGTTTTTACATTACATTTTTTAACCTTTTTTGTTATTACATATTTATTAGCTAACTATAGTGACAAAATCTGGACCAAAACATTTGAAAAAGTTGAGGAATAGGTCAATAATATTTTTTTTACCATCAGCCAAATTATGTAGGCACACTTCATGGTAGAAAGGTGTGAAAATAGATCTCAACTAAAATTATCGAAATATGGGATGAAATTTTCTATTATATATCATACTTCAAGATAGGAAAAACTAAAATTATCCTTTTTTCCATTGTCATAGTTTCAAAAACTTTTTTGTTTTGTTGTTATTTATTCAGTTATTTGGTTTGCGCCTTAGAAAGTAAGTATAAAATTATAAACGGAGTTAACTGTCAAGTTAGAACTGCAAGTTAGTAACTAGCATAACTCTTTTATTCACTCTTTTCAGTTTTGGTTTTTTTTGGTAGGGAAAACACTCGAAAACCAGGTTAATATTAACAGTAAATTAAAAATGGATTGAGATTAAAGGTTTTATAAGAATCAAGAATCGCCTCTTTCTAGAAAACAAAAACTACTTGCTGTTGATCGTAATTACGACATATACGACCAGGCCAGCTATTATTGTCATCTTTTGAAGCTGGATGTGTGTGGAAAACACGCAACCACCCAATGAAAACCTGCGTTTAGAAAACTCGCTGATAGAAAAATGATTATTTAGTTGACGTTGGACGCCCTTTAGTCGCGAAGAGCTTAAACGTCCTCCCGCAACAGCCGTAACTCAAAAGCGATCCGGGTCTTTGAACGTTTCCAGACGTTCTGTCGTTCGCCATTAAAAGTTTTAGGGGAACTTACAATGGCCATGTGTTTCGGGATGTAAACGGCGTTCATCGATAAGACCACTAGACACACTGCTTGTTTTTCCCAAATGCCCTCAAAAATTTGTTTCGAAGGAGTCATCACCATTATAGGCGACCAGGGGGACTTTTTGCAAACAGCAAACAAAACAAGCTACCCTTCCATTGCGTTCTTTGCGAAAAGTTCTTTGTTAAAAACGTTATAAAGATTGGGTAATTTCGCAATTCCTTTCAAATGACATTACTAGTTTTTGACAATTTGGATTTTCGACGAATTTCCGGAATTTTTCGCTTTTTCGAGAAAATTTGTCGCTAATTGAAACCACGATCTTGTAATGTTCAAAAAAGGTTTGCACAATTTTCAGTGAACGGAAATTGGGCTGATAGTATTTTTTTCACTTGAAGTTGCTAAAAAAACGAAAATGACAATGTCGTTTGGCAATCGGTGGAGATGGTCCGTAAAATTGTAAGAACCCAAATTTTTTGAGTTTTCATGCAATTTTTCGATTTTTTGGGCCTGTCGATTTTGACTTACTAATTTGATTTTAATTACAACTTTGTTGTACAATTGTCTTTTTGAATATGTTTTTAAGAAAAGTTGATTTTGAAACGAGATATAAAAATTGTACATAAACGTTCCCTTAATCTTAAGGTTTCCACATTGAAAACTTAACGAGGTTAGGAAACAATTTGAAAAAAAATTATGGTTGTGCGTTTGATCTACGTATAAAACATTACATTTAATTTAAGGATTTTATTTTCTTCCACGCAAAACGACAACTTTTGAATACAAAACGCAACTTGTAATTTTTTTCACATCAAACGTTTTATTCCTGATTCGAATTTAATTTTGAACGTGTTGTAAAACCATTTGTTTACCCTAAAAACTTCACAGGCATTTGTTTTTTTTTAGCAAAAAATATTAACAGGAGTTATGAAAACACGATTCAAATTTTTAAGTGCTTTTAAAATGTGCTTACAAAATTGTTCTGATGATCTCTTTGACCATAAAACAGTGCTAAATCAAAAAAAAGAAGAGAAAAAACTTTCAGGTTTTTGAAAAAGAGTGAAAAAACCCAAATTACATTTTTTTTTCAGTCGTTTTGTCTTTACTTATGTAACGTGTTTATGGAATGCATACATATTCTTGCAAAGAAGTATAAAATAAAAAATTGACAAAAAAATGACATTGCGACTTCTGTTTTTTGAAAAATTATTTTTAAGAATAAATTTAATAGCATACGTTAATGTTAGAAAGAAAAAAGTTATTAACTGCAAAACTCACAGATGCAAAGAATCCTCCTCCTCCCTTAGGTGTTAGTCCAATGTGAACATCCGTTTGAACGTTAGGAGTTACATGCTGCATAAACATCGGAGGCCCGATCATCATCTGTATCAAGTTAGTTTTTGCTTCATGCTGTTACATACCTGTGGAGGGGCTGTTCCTTGAGAAGTCTTAGCCCTCGTTTGAGATGTTGAACGAGCCGCTCGCTTGTCCATAAGGTTATTTGGAGCTCCGACCGGGAGCACCATGTTTGGTTAGTATAAGGAAAACTATGAGCTACAGTGCTACTGAAACATAAATGTTAGTAAATAGTTAGTAAAATGAAGGAAAACAGAAAAGGAAGGTTAGGGTTACAAGCGAAGTCACACTTCAAAGCAAATAAATCCACTAAACAAAAGCCAAAAGTTTTCAAATGTGACCTAGAAAATGCGAGACAGAATGTCCGAGGTCACGCAATTGTCGGGGACACTCACCTCGGGGGGTGAGTCTTGGGTGTATTATTATGCGGAAATTTGGTATACGATGATAAACAACGCAAAATGGTTTGTAGATACAAAATTAACTATTTACTGTATCACCACATCTTTTCAACCCCGGTCATATGATACTAGGGCCTCGAAAGTTTAATTTTCCAAGTTTTGAAAGTTTATCTAACAGGTGCGCAGCTGTAAATTTGATTACGCGTTGGGTATCACTCAGAGATGTCATAAACTCAAACTCCCTGCCCTAAAAAAACTCTTGGTTGGACAATTCGTTGCACAAAAATGCATAAAGTGATGATGAGGGGGTCGGGTCTCTCTCGGTTAAACTACCCACCAACATTTTACGTCTCAAAATGGGTGACCGTTCACTTTGGGGTCCGATCAGCTACCAATTTGAATGTTTGATGTTGAAAATAGAGCATTTTGTGTATCAGTTTGAAAAAAAGTGCTTATCAAGAATGTTATGAAATCAAGATGTTTTCAAGATTATTGCAAAATCACGCACTGGCATATGATTGTTACTATCGATCACAATATTAGAATTTTTTGTTTTTTGGAAGTACAGATAGTAAAAAGAAAAGATTTTGAAAACCAGAATTCTAGACTTCAAATTGGGAATCCAAGGACAAAAGTAGCAACGGCAACTGTTTCTCTTTGTAAGGTTGTCTAAATTTTAAATTCAACCCCGGCGGGAGAATAGCTGATAAAGTATGTTCCAGGAAGGTGGCGGGGGTGTGCCACATGTGATATTCATTTTGTTTCAACGCACATACGTGATGAGAAGCGGAAGGGCAACCAAGACAATGAAAGAAGTATAAAGGAACAGGGAAAAAGAGAAAAACCTAGTTTCTCTAAGGTAGAATCGTTAGCATTGAAAGGTTTAATTTCCCGGAACTACATCTGAGATGCTGTTCTAATTTGGTTACTCAAGCGAGAGTATCTCAGTTGATTGTTGAAGGCACGTAATTAAATGTTGAAAAAGAGGGTTCAATGGCGTCAGTTTTGTTTTTGCTTTAAGAGAATTGCACTTTTCGTAATTGAAAGATGTTGAATAAGAAGCCAAAATCTTTTTAGGCAAGCCAAGGATTTTTTCTGTAAAAGACGGTCTCAAGAAGAATGCTCAAGCTCAAACTTTTGAATCTTGTTTGTTCAATCTGTGATTCATAAAAAAGCAACAGAACGAGATATTTATGAAATAAAATGGGAATACAAACTTGCTTATTATAGTGTGAAGTTCATTTACCAGAACCGCGGTGGTATAAATAAATGAACGAGATAGCCGTTGGGTGGCCGGCCGAAGGCGACGACACAATGCAACAATCAAAGAATCGCGTCGCTTGCCCGATTCGTGGTCAGATAACTAGCAGGGAATAGTAATGGAGGAGATGCACGAGAGTCTTGGCCACTATTAGTTAATAGTCATTCCTTTGGTTTGCAAGAAAAGTTCATTAGGCATGTAACAATTTTTCTAACCCTTTATTTTTCTAAACATCTTTTTCGAAAAGAACGACTAAACCGAAGAAAATTAGAAATTTAATTTATGTTTAACCGAATTTTATTTCCAATATCAATCGTTTTGTAAACCTTTTTGTAAAAAGTAGAGTACTGGCAAAAAAGTCAAAATCAAAATCTAGTAGTTTTCCATAATTCCGGTCAAACAAAATTTAGAATTAAGCAATAGCCGAAAAAGTTAGGGTGTAAAATTTTAAGTGTAGTTAAAACAACTGAAAAACAGAATAAGTTTTAGTCAACAGTAAAAGATACATAGGTAACGCCACGTAATTTAAAAGCAATTTAACAAAAAGCCAAGTTTCATTAGAAAGATATAACTGAAAATGTTCTATTTCTGATTTTGTTTTTCAGTTTGGTAAAGCCCGTAAAGTCGCTTTTTTAAAAACAGGTCGAAAAAAACAATCAGATGGCGCAGAAGATTTCACAAAAAGCTACTTCGGAAAAAGCTAAATTTCTTTTTTTTACAGTACAATCGTTTTTTGTGAAATTTGCCAAAAAAAAAAGTTCAACAATTACGGTTTAAACGTTTTCAATTAAGCTTAATTTCAAACTGAGAAGTCTACAAATAGCGGAGGTGGAAATTTTCTAGAGATGCTCGCTTGATGGAACTGGTTTGTCGCGTTATTGGCCATTCTCGGTTGCCATTTCAAAGGTTCCCAAAGCAATCGTGAAAAACTCGCGGCAGAAAAAAGAAAACAAAAGAATAACGAAAATAGAATGCTATATACTGTCTTTGATAAATAATGACTTCTCGTAGTCCTGCCAATTGGGGGCTCGCCTTTCCGGTCAGAGATTTCTAAATGAGACATGTTTTGTCTGCACGCTAGCAGCAAACAAACAAAAACCAAATTTAGAAAGAAAACTTTTAAAACAAATTTCAAGACGTGATTGAGACACGGTAAGCAACCACTTCTGCTGAAAAGTTTACGTAATGTTTAGTTTTCTAAGAATACGAATAAAAATAAACGTTTTACCCAAAGAATAACACGAAAACAGGAAGTCAATTTATTTTTTGCGGCATTTGCAATGTGTCCAACAATTCGCAGGGGAGAGGTATTTCAAATAAAAGACACTTCATCAGTTTTTGAAATATTACTGCACTTTGGGGACTCTGGGTCGCTTTGCCGAAAGGCTACATGTGTGATTTGAGACGCCATTATATGATTGAAGATGCGTACTCGCTGAGGGACTCTGGACGAATCTCGCGCAATCAGTGGCTCCAAATGACACCAAAAGATGGCAACAATCTTTTTTCTCTACGCTATTAGTAAATTTTCAATGCTATTATTTGCCCATAGTCCTAAAACAACCGGGCAAATTCTTATCAACTATTCAAATATCGTTTTCACCAATTTGTCGTATTTCACTATATCAGGTCTTGAATTTTTAAAACTTGTCATATATGAATGCGCTTTTTTCAAAGCTGATGTGCAAGAATTTAAGGTCTTGACAGGAAAAATTCGAGCTTTGTTCATTGTTTTTTCAAAAGTTGCATTCGAACATCACATGGAAACGACTCAGGATTGCAAGAACGCAAGACTTGTTCAGCCGGAGATATCTTGTTGTGAACAACTGGTCATTTGATTTATTTGTGGATTAAAGATGGATGATGTACACCGGGTAATTAAGGCTGTAAACAAGTATGGTGTAAAACATGAAAATGCTTCCGGCTCAACACTACATTCTGTGGGTACAGAACTTACTTAAATGCTGGAAGTAAAGTCAACAGTTTCAAAATTTTAATGAAAAAAGCCATCACATAGCTTTGTTTGCTTGACCTCTTGAAGAATGCGCCATTTCGCAGATTATCGAAATGTGTCGGTGCACATCATTCTGCGCGAGGTGATTCCCCGGAGTCATGAATTGACGGTGCTCTGAGATGTTGCCAAAATTCAGAAGTTAACCACCTGTGTTTTGAAAAACTGCGCTCAGCTATGTAAAAAATTTCTTAAATGCCTAAATTTCTTAAATGCCTAAACGAAAATGGGACTTACCAAACAGAAAGATCAGAATTGTTCCTTACGAACTGCCCCTAAATTTCAACAAAAAAAAATGACATACTGTTCCTGGGCATTTTTGACCGTGATTTCACGCATAATGTTTTTCAAACTAGTATAGTCTATCCAACCAAAAAGAGGCCTTCTTTTGAGAGACGCGAGCAATCACTCGTATTTAAAAACTGACGATTTGAAATATTGCACTGAATTGAAAAAAAAAATCATTGGTGCACAGACAATTAAAGAATTGCGGCGGGACCTAATGTGCAATCTTTTAAGGCGTTGGCCGATATCAGGTGCCGTTTTTCGGGAAACAAGCTAGAATAAATTGAGAACTTTGTTGAACTTTACAAAACTAAAAGATTTTTTGTTAGATAAATTGGTCTTTGTTCACAACTGGGCTGTTGAAAAGTTTTTTATTTGCCTTTTGACATGCGGATTTGGCGGCGGTGTTGTATAACACAGAACTATTGTACGAGCTGGTAAAAACCGAGATCAAGCATGTCGAAGTGTTTCATACAAGACTTGGTTTGTGTATTGCGGACTTTAAAGGAACACATGACCAACGTGTAACTCGGAAAATATGCGGAAGTGCGTAGCCGATGGTTTGGCTACGTTCGTTGTGAAATTAGATTCTCCAGCAATTTATCCCTATGGAAGCAATCACATTATACTCGAAACGGACGCGTTTTTGAATTTGATTTGCTTGCCGTTTTGTGGAACGCGCATTGAGAGTACCAAAAAAGTGGTGAGGACCACTCGCGCGACTGGGGCTCGTCTGGAGTCATTAATTAGGCGGCTCAAGCGTGAAAGATCAGCACTAGTCGACGGGATTGTAACGTTGTGTTCTCGCCATCCGTCAGCCAGCCGCCGATTTGTCAGTGTCATTTTTTCCCACGAACTTGTGTGGAGGCGGACTCAGGAGGCAACACCTGATCTGCAAAAAAGATCGTAAAAGACGGGGGAAATTGCGCCTCTTTTTCGCCGGAAAAATTGGTCAATGGACAAGGTTTTAGTGAGATTTGCCTTACAAACTTGAAAAATCGCAAGATCAGAAAACAGAAGACACAACAGAAATATCGAATTCATTGCGGAACAGGTGACAGACAAGTTGTTATTTATTGATACTGGAATGTTCTTAGAATCGGTCAGATTCTCTATGATCGAAAAATGTTCACTGCAGCCACTATTGATCTGCAAAAAAAAAGATCGTAAAAGATGGGAAATAGTTATGGAATTTTGTTTAAAATGACGTTTATTCGGTTTATGTTTCCAAACTTGAAACGTTAGGTAAGTTTTTGGATGTTCCAGACTTTGAAAAAAAACTGTATGGGTATACAAAGTGTGGAGCTTTTTTTTACAGTTGTTTGGTTAAAGATTACAATGAAAATTTTTGAAACGCCGCCATTTTGATTTGAAATCTTACTACGCAAGTGGAAAAACATTAAAGGTGCTTATTCTAACTTTACGCGAAAATAACGGAAATCAGGTGTCGTTGAAACTAGAAGTCGAAGACTGAGGCAAGATGGCGGATGTTTTAGCATTAATGACTTTTTCGTGATAACATTTGTCATACGCTTCATTTTTTAAATAAAAAAGTTGACTTATAAGTAAGAGATGTCCACTTGCGATTCTTTGAGGACCTTACGATATCAGCATACAAAAATATGTGTGTTTTGCAAATGCTTGAGTCCTAACCAACTAATCGTTACAGTTTTTGACAAATTCAATTGAAAAACGTTTCAAACAATAGGGATGGTGAGTCTTCAAATCGTTTTGACAAAAATAGAATAGTTAAATCAAGTCCACCTTCTTGTAAAATGTACGGAACCAAGTAAGCCGTATAAGAAGGTTTTGGTTAATGAATTCGGTGGAAAGTTTCATCAGAAAAGTCTGAGTTTAAAAATTATGAATGGCATCGAAAGAAATTGTAACAACGAAAAACAGATAACAACATCAAATGAAAGAAATTGCCCGGAATTTTAGGAAAGAAAAATCATATACAATAGCAGAAATGAACGATTTAAAACGGCAGATGTCAGTAAAAGCGGAAGGTTGACCTAGGATGCTGCATATTGTTTTTGATAGGTCATGGGTACAACACAAAGAAAATAAAAAAACATAACCAATATTTTTGTACTTTTGAAACTCATGTACACACCCTATTTTATCCATGATCATTGCACAAATGGGAGTATTTTTTGTTGATAGCAAAACTCTATTGTCAAATTGTGCCATTGTTTTGATGTTATTTCTAGAGTGTAGCGTGTAATTTAACATAATCAAGCTGTGTTCAGGGAAACGTACAAATACAATTAGGCTAGACGTATGTCACTTTATTTTTTAGTGTTCCCTCTCGTGTTTATCCTTTTTTTCGATTTGAATAATCTATTGTATCACAATGACAGATTTAAATCGAGATTTTTACTTCACAATTTCTGCAATTTTCCCGCCGATTCTTCACATTCGATAAGTTGGATATAAACGCGCAGATCGAAAATTGTTTTACTAAATGTTCCTAGCTATGTTTCTTCATATGTTTTGATTGAGAATCCAGCTCCGTCCGCAGAGGGAACAATTTCAAGCAAACAATATTTTTTAACTGCTTACTTCATTAGAAATGAACAAATACAAAACAACTGCAATGGCAATATAATTACATACCATTTGAGAAAACACATGTTCAGTTTCTCCAACTGAACAATTTTATCATTACTGCTATTATCATTACTAATCCTGCATCCTCTTCTTGAAGTTCGGCGTGGCAACTTTTATGATTCGCATAATTTCTTCATCTACAGCCTCTTCCAACTGTGATTTTAGGCAGGCGATTCTCTCAAGACCAGTTAGTCTTTGCATGTGCCTGAACATGGGAATTTTTGGAAGAAAAATATATTCACTAACTGTTCAGATTGATTAAAGTGTTGGAGTCTCGGGGGAGCGTTCCCGCTACCATCCGACGAGGTATCCAGTATATACGCTGAAAATGTGGGGTTTTAAAGTTGTAACACCCAACTTTTACCAGTATAGCCTCCTGGAACGTTTTGCGGCAGCTCTGAGAACAGTGCGCGGACTGCACCGTGGTTGATGCCAATACCTCCAGATCCAGGATTTGTAGAAGATCCTTGTGGGTTTTCAGCTGAAATTTTTCTGTGATTTTTTGTTCTTCTGACTCACTGGGGGAATGTTTGGTTGTTTCGTTTAGCCAGTTCGCAGTTCATCGTGAACAAGTGGAGCTGAAAATTTCCAAAATTTTGTAACCATGTAAATTGTACAAATATAGCGGGATTGACTACTTTTACGCCGGTGACAGTGTCCAAGTCGGCTCTTGTGTGATTGATGGTTCCTCCGCGCAAGTGCTGATTCCAAACGGGTACGAAAGTTAGTTGATGGGTTAACCCTTGCAGTCACCACGACGTCACAATGGCAAATAACTTAAAATGCGAAGCCGTCGAGGGTGAATTCAGCCACTAATGCTTAGTTCTACTTTGTTTTTTAAACCAACATAAGACTCAGCGTAACAAGCCCTATCGAAAGCGTACACTAATTTCAAATTTTGGTCATGGTTGGTCCACGTTACAGTAGCCCGGGTTACCTACCGTAAACTGGGGCCAAAAATCGATAATGACCCAGAATGTCACTAACTTCGTCCAAAAAATGACTTTTGACACATTTTAGGCCAAATCCAAGACTGTGACCTGTTCCTCTGGCTGGCGTCGTTTCAGTTGAAGATCCAGTTTGGTCCGAGAAATCACGATTCCCAGTAGCAGAATCAAGGCGAGGAGCGTTAAAATTGAGAAGAGCCGGCGGAATGGCAAGCTGTGACGGTGGAAGTGGACGAAGGCCTTCGACAACTGAATCTGAAATTGTATACAATGAACACTTTAACTAGTTTAAAAGGTCTTTTTATTTTTTGTTTGGTTCAAGAACGTAGATTAAAATTCTTGTTATAGCGGGAAACTAAACGCTGCAGATCGTCTTTGATTTTTCGTTTTTAGGGTCGCATCAATGAAAACGAGTTCTCCGAATCTTCTATTTCTGATTTTCCTTCAGCAACAGCCGTAACGATCTATACTCACTTCCAGATGATGGGTTTGCCTGAAGGGGTTGTCCTACGATGGCGTTTGTTTCTAAAACATTTTTCATACAATCTTACTGATCGTAGCCTCACTTGCAGCAAAGTCGGCAAGGGTCCGCATAGCCATAAAATCGGGCATTGTTCCATGTGTCACCCTCACTGAAGCAACTTGGACATCTTGACCATTTGAAGAAGTGCCCGTAGAGGAAGACTGCTCCAAATGTTTTTTCTCTGAATATTTGTTTTTCAATTATAACAAAACAATGTTACTTTGGAGAGTCTTGTAGCCAGGGTCGTCGGGAGTATTGTCCATGTTCTTGCGTTTGTAAGTCATTTTCCTAAAATTTCGCTTATTTGGTTCACAAAAGTATTGCGAAAGCAAGCCGCTACTGATGTTGTCAGAAAGCAAATGGAGGCAGATGGGCTGTTTAGAAGTGAGTCTTGTGTGAGTAATTAAAGGATCGCTTCCGCATTGTCATGGAAACCCATCCAAATCGGCAGGTAATGTGCCCGTAATTGCACAACAGAGCATCCCTGGCGGCGTGACTCGTGACAGCTATTGCCAACGAGGGGAGGGATTTGAATCCGAGAATTGTTTGAAGGTGAATAAAGAGCACAGATCATTGGAACTGGATAAGCTGAGTGAATCTTCTTTGAAGAGAAAACGTACCCCACTGGGTCATAAGGAAAAGAATAGAAGGGGCACAATGCATTACAGAAATTGATACATAGATACTTAAAAGAACTGTTGCATTCGAAGTGCTTATGAACCAAATTCATAAACTGAACATAAAAGGTAGCCGCCGACATCAAAAGCATGTTTGCAAACTCATTCAACAATTGCAACATGGTGTGGATGATAAGAATTTCCAGTTAAAGTTTGTTTCCAAAAATAGGCACCGGTTTTTGGCCATAACTTTAAAGGACGGTACGATAGATCAAGCAGAAAATGGCAATTACTTGATCTGGCAATTAGCCAGCTGTCTCTCGCCAGCCGATTGGCATCCGCGTGGGTTCGGTCCCGTTGTCAACGTTTCATTAAGCTCTTAATAGTTAGCTGCTGTTTTAAAAATCATCCCTTGTAAAAAGCTTATAGTTTGTATTCCTTTACTGTAATGGCTTAGGAGTTGAGAATGCTACTTATTGTGACTTTCCGTAAAAATTGAACGGCAATTTTTCGACTTTTTTGAATAAATCAGCGATTTGCAAATCTAATCATTTTATGTACGGCACTTAGGGGTCATGTTTTGAAGAATTTACAGGACATAATCTCATGCTTCAAGAGTAGCCAATGTTTCAAAAATTCAAAAATTGTAGTGAACTTATACTGTTTCAATCGACTGTAAATGTAAACGCTACTCACAACGGGAACGTCACTAAAATGACCATCTACAACCACCACAGTTGAAAACACGATCTGGCGGACAGTAGTCCTCTGACCGTCTGAAAAAAACTTTTCAAAAAACGGTTTTCTGGTTTTGATGCACAGAAAAGATTTATAAACGGAAGTAGTGGGGAGATTTTCACAATGTCTAAGCTGCGTGGTATTAATAAAAACTGGATTAGTAAATGTTTGAGCCAGCCAATCGAACCTTCGCTCTTTGGAGCACGACGAACAACGAAATCGAGACTACTAATCCGAGAAAGCGTTTCATATTGAGGAGAACAGGAAAAGCAGGAAATATCCATTAACAACAACTTTTTTAAGCATTTTATTAAGGATTCCAAATAGCATAATTTTGCCTTTAGGCAACCAAAACATCAGATTAGCCCTCCACTCTAAATACGTGTTCATCACGGGGGAAAAGGAAGAAGGCTATAACGACCGCTTTTTTCTTCATAGGCAGTTGTCCATAAACTTCTGTATTACACGTCAAGCACGTTATTTTGCATAAGAACTTTTATGATTTTCATAGCTAGTGGAATCCTACTGTTAGGATTCTTAGGGCAAAACGGACTTTGCTCGTTCTGCGATTCCGACGGCGCTTTTTCAACACTGCAGGTGTCTTCAAGCAGATGTCTATATGCAGAACCCCTAGTCTAGGAATTCCGTTCCACTCTGTGCCGTTTCCATTTTCGAGTGTCACTGCATACCCCTTTAATGTTCAAGATTTACATTCCTAGGTGGTCTTAAATGAACTGACTAAGGCTTGTCTCAATTTTGTCTTGGATTTCTTGAAAAACGCAAGGAGGTAAACCACTGAGATCATAAACCCATTGTGAATCACGACAGGCTAACCAAACATTACAGAAACTTACAGCACCAACTTTGCATGCAGCGACTTTGCTCCCTCACTGGTCCTTTTGGCCGTGAAGGCAAAAAAACGAGGTAAAATATCTGAAAATGATAAAGTATAGCAGGGCCATACTTAGGTCAGCATGAAACCTAGGATTATTAAATATAAAATGAGCCTTTCACAGCATTCGTAGCGTTTTTACAGCTTTTCGATCATTCATTCTGCCGATCGCTTTGTTGTATCTGCATTGCAGCGTCCCTCCGGCCACAGGTCAGCTATTACCGCGTTTTATCTGTCATTTCGGCCATTGCTGTACACACCTCCAATTATCTTCCCTGTTTAGCTGCCAATTCTTGTGTCTTTTGCTAATAGTTTAGTACTCGCCTTCATGGCCGACTTGTGCACTTACATCAGTTCCGCATTCTAATTGTACCTATAGTTTTCGTATAAGTAGCGTAAATCAGTAGAAACAGCATTTTCTCATTGCGTACCGAAAGTTTTCACAACTCTTTGCTCGCTCTCCTTCTCTAATTCTATAAAAATCAAAACGAAATACACGACCTCCTTGTTGCGTGTGAATTTTCCGACGCCGCTACGCCTTTGTGATTCACCCCAGATCAAAAGAGGTTAAGAAACGTTTTCTCCTCTTTCTGTGCATCACCTACTGTTTTTTTTTTTGCTTTATCACTTAAGTAGCGTCTTGTCGAAAAATCTGCATAACGCGCAGAGCACGCTTGAAAGGTTTTTTTGCTTCCATAGTCTTCGAGATTCAAGAGTAGGAAATATATGCGAAACCTCCCTTGCGTAAACTGGTGGTTTTCAAAATCCGTTATTATAATCCGAAACCCTCGAAAAAAGCAACTTCATTGGTCTATTTGACCATTAGTATTACTTCGAGCCCCCTACTAGTCCCTTTAATATTTTTCAAGTTTTGGGTTTGTGTAGTTTTCGAATCCCTTTGAATGTCTGACATTGCGCATTTCTCGAAATCATTTCTGTTATCCCAATTTTGGCAGAACCGAAACGCCAAAACCTTCATTACAGGTTGAGAATTTCAGTATAATGCCTTATGAAAGTTTTTCAGTTGGCGGAAATATATTTTGTTGCCGTTAAGAATGAATAACTGTTAGAAAAACTACTCGAATGAAAAGACGACAGCAAAATTTGGAGTTTCTATTTTTATGCATGTGTTTTTACATCCCCAATTTCTATGTCATTTTCAGTTTTTTGAATGTTTGCAGAAGAAAGTCTTAGAAACCGTCTACTATCAAGAAAGGGCACCCCATTAGGCTCGTTGTTAGTATGCAAATTAGCGCCAGCACCGTTTCAGTGCAGCGGCCTGTCTGCACCCTCCAAGCGAGAGGTATCCCTTAAACCCTCCATATTTCATCAGCCGCACAGGCAGACAGGGCTATATGAGTGAAGGAGGCATTCGAATGATCGCCCTTCGGGGCACACCATTACTGCACTCGCACTAGCACCGCTTGAACCTGGTCTTCGTTCTCTCACTGGTCCCTTTGACCGTGTAGAGGTAAACAAAATTTTTTTAACGACAAGTATCTTTGTCATTCTGAGAATCTTCTCATAAATTTTGGTCAAACTGCCGTTCGCTGGTAGACTGACCTAGAAATATTTTCTGTTCCATTGTTATATAGCTGAAGGTTTCATCGTCTGACATCTGCCCTAGACATTTAATGCTGTCTTTTCCAACATTGCAGCATTTCCTTTGACTTTATAAAGTGTAAAAGAATGTGAAAAATTTATGGAGCTTTCGCTCGCTTTTTTCTTTTTCCACAGCTTCTGTAGAACATCAAACTTTCCAAACTTGCAGTTGATCGAGAGCCTAAACGATCCAACTTTTATTTATAACTTCTTATTCCTATCCTTAGAGTACTATGGAATTCTGGGAAAAGATTCAACTTGTGTTTCTCACATTTGCTCTCTCACCGGTCCCTTTTGTCGTGGGGTATGAAAACTTTTTCCGATAAGTACATTTGTCATTCTGAGCATCTCATTACTTTCGGACAATTTGTCGTTTCTGGTAGACTTGGAAGTAATTTCGATCTTTATGTGCAGACGGTTTTCGTCTGACATCTGTCCGATGTTTTTATGAATCTCCGACAGAGACATTTAGCCAGTCCTTTCTTCGGCTACGTTGCAGAATTTCCAATGCGGCTGACCTTGTGCTCTGAAACTGTTACATGATTCAAATTTAACAAACCGTCGAAGTTCGAAATAGATCAAAACTAGTACGACTATATGCTCTTCACTTTACAACGTGTGAAAGATTGAACTTAGAAGTTTCACTCATTTTTTTACTTTTTTAGCATTTGCAGACCAGAAAAGTCTCAAATTTGGCGTTGAATGTCTTAAAAAAATCTTAATTTTCATTAGAACCCAATATTCCTACCTTTCCATAACAGTATGGAAATAGAAAATTATGGGAAAATGGATTTAGCTGAAACGGGAAAAATAAGTCTGAATGTTTCTTCATGAAATTTAAGGGATTGTTACGCATCATTTTTTGCTTTATAATGAGCTTTTTCCCCTCAAAAAGGCGCCGAATTGGCAATTTGTTTCAGCGATTTGTTTCTCCGAGTCAATTTACTGGAAGGTATAATAAGTGCTTCTCTTGAAAAGATGAAAATCATATTTAAAATAGCAAACTCTTCCAAGCACAATGTTCCATACATTTTTAATTTTTCCGAGGTTGTTGTCTTGTGTTTGTTGCCCACAAACTGGTTTTAGTGGGAGAAAAAAGTACCATTCTAGCTGTCAACCATGCTAGCTGTCAACAAAGAGTTGTTAACCGCGCCTCTAAGCTTGATCAATGCGTATTTAATCCGAAATGAGGTCTTTTTTGGCTATTTTCCATAAAAGCGGCGGGTACATTTCAGTGCAGCGGCCTGTCTGCACCCTCCAAGCGAGAGGTATCCCTTAAACCATCCATATTTCATCAGCCAAACAAGGAGACAGTGCTATATGAGCGAATGAGGCCTTTGAGTGTTCGCCCTTCGGGGCACACCATGTATATATATGCACTCGCACTAGCACTCTCAATTCCAAGTTTGACCCTCATTTGCTCTCGCACTGGTCCCATTGACCGTGTAGAGGTAAACAAAATTTTTTGCTATTAGTACTTCTGTTTTGAAATTGCCTAACTGTTTTTCTACTAATCGAAACACATTATCGGTCAGTTTGTCGTTTATTGGTAGAATCTCATAGGATTTCAAAGTTCTTCTTTCTCCGAGATTGTACAGCTGCGATTGTTCCGGCTGACGGTTTTATCGTCTGACATCTGCCCGATGTTTAAGTGAATCACCCACCGAGACATTTTGCGCTACCATTTCTCCTGTCGCGCTGCTGCATTTCTATAGAGCGCACCCACCCCGGACAGATTCCGATTTTAATGTCGAAACACCCTCTGCATTTAATTTAACTGAATTTTTGAAATTTAGCTAGGCTTTTATGTTTTATACAGCGTTTCCTTTTAAAGATACTCTGCTGAAAGATCCGATTTCTGACAAGAAAAATGGACTTGGTTGAAACTACGAGCTTTTAAACAGTGTTAACCCCTTCTCACCGAATAATGCGCCGAACTCACTTTTCGACAGTTTTAACCATGGATAAGTCAAGTCTTTGTCAAGGGATTGTTAAGGTCCAATTTTCGTTCCCCTAATCATGTTCAGCCTTTCGGATTTTTCAAAACAGCAATCATTAAATTAATACTAGAACTTTGTAATCGGGTCTGAACGTTTTTCATCAACCCCTATCCAAAAATCGATAAGATTAACAAATACCCTCAAACGTTCACGGAAACTCATTATTTCCGCTTCTGTTTTGCTCTTCTACCGTCAATGTGTGAGAAAGGTTTTCTTTCTATTTCTCTTTTTTTGTAGTCGTGCAGTATGTGCTAGAATTTTTCTATTGCTACGATAAGCGAATACTGAAAATTGAAATTTTGTTTGGTTAGAGCGATCGGTATTCAGAATCAAGCATGGCAACGGCCGGCCCGGGCGGCCCGCTCCAAAAATTTTTACGGCCCGGGCCGGGCCTGTCCGACTCAACCAAAAATGTATGTTTTTTTTTCAATGTAAAAATCGAAAAAAACGGAAAAAAAAATTTTTTGGGCCGGCCCGACTTTCAAATTTTCTCGGCCCGGCCTCAAATATTGCCGTGTTTGTTCAGAATTATCTCAACAGAGATTTAGCACCCCCCATTACCGGGGTTCTCACAGGGGGGCCGTGCCATTTACTGAACCACCCAGTCAGTTTGCCACCCACACGACCAGGGTTCGATTCCGGTCCGTGAAACTCCTTTTTGTATTACGAAAATTGACATATATGTTAGTAACAAACAGTATTAAGTTATAGAAAGCAGTTTAAAAAATTTGTACATCGATTTATACAAATTTAAAATTTTATTTTTCTATACCCGGGCAGACCGGCCCGGACTGTCCTAAAAATCTCTCTGCCCGGCTCAGCCTATCATTTGAGAACCCTGCCCACTTTCGCTGGTTGTATGATTCAAAGCTTGTTGAAAAAATGTTCGCGAAAACGAACAGTTGGGAGCAGCGTTGCGCCGTACAACAGTCAGTTTCTATTTTCTATCATTCGATGATGCAAAGGATCCAAAAGTATCACTTGATTTCAAATACAACGTTTATTTGAAGACGGTGGTATATCAATTGTTGCTCACTACATTCTCTATGAATCCATAACTGTCAGCTGCTTCTTTTCCTCGTCTAGACATGCATAAAACCCTGCACAATTCATGTGGAAACAGTCGCAGCTGTTTTTTGGAAGCAGCCTCCAGAAACGGAGATTGTCCTACAAGCAATTTCAGTTGTTTCTGTGCAATCACTGTTTTTTTCTGCTTCAAAAACATAGATCCGGTCCCACATGTTTGAGAAAGAACACGCAACTCATTCACATTCCGTCTAGACAACCGCGCAAACAATCACTCGCGAAAAGTGACTGCTGGGAGTTTTTGTTACTGCCAACAACTCCTACGCTGCTTCCTTCCATTAGTAATAAGCATGTTGAGAGAAACAGCTCCTAAAAATAAACCCACCTCATTATCTAAAAAGACAACTAACTATTTCTTCTAGAATGTTGCAGAAGTTGTGAAAAACTCATTCAGCAGCCTTTTGCAGATTGGAGCGATGTTTGATACAAAAATGTTTTCTGAGCCCCTTCGGCAGACGCAATTTCGCAAGTGAAGTAAAATTCCGCTGATCGAGTGCTCAGACATGATGGGATTTCCTCTGCTTTTCAACAACTTGAAAACAGTAAAAGTGTTTTCCTTTGGTCTGGCTAAGCTTTCTCTTATGTTCTGTGGTTTGACATGTTGTTTAGGGGCAGTGTAAGGCTGTCAGCAGGTACTCCATCAGTCTCAATCTTGACTTCAATAAACGAGCAGGTTTAGACGATACTGGAGCAAATGTCCAAAATTGGTCAAAACTTTAGCAGAGTTTTTTTCTTCTCCAAAAGATGACAATTCTCTAACTAAATTACAAACCAAGAATATTTTAGAAAAAAGTTTGAAAATCAACACCTTGCTTGAATAAAATATGTGCAAACGAACATCGACGATACTCATGTCACATTGAGACAAACTGTCAATTCGCTTCTAAACTCAAACATTGTTGCTAAAAGTAGCTTTAGCAGCTAGAAAAGAAGCTAAATTTCATTACCTCAATATATGCAGCAATCGTCTATGCAAAAATTGCATGCAAAAATTTGTTTTTAAGCGTCTTGAACATTTCTAAGTTTTTCAGAAAGACGTTTCAATGAACAAAAAAGGAACACAATCATTCAAACCAAGTGCAACTACCTTTTGTAAAAGGTTACAACCTTGTCAAATGGCAACAGATACATACAAAATCTTTATTTTTGCTATATTGCTACAAATTTCTTTGGATATGAGTTTGTTGCCAACATTGCTTCATCTATCTTTACATTGATGATTTCGTGGAACTAGAGTTTCACATTCGTTGCTACACTTTCTTGTTTTAGGACTACAACAAATTTTTTTTAACGATTGAAAGGTACATTTTCAACCTTAAGTGCTACTTTTTTTTCGAATGGTAATTGCGTTATTTTGGGGGAGGGGCATTATTTTGATTTGTTTAATTTAAAATTGTTCGAATAAATCAGCATATTATTTATGATTACAAGAGACGCGTTCACCCTAATTGTTTTATATTTCCATTCGTAAATGCACTATTTTGGGGGAACCAGTGGTCAGCTCCTGCATATGACGTTGGGGAAAACAAATAAACGAGCTATTTTGAGCTGCATTTCCAGAAACTTCAATCAAATCGTGATGAAATCACGATAGCCATTAAACATACGTGTTCTGAGCTTTGTTAATTTGATTTTATACTACCCCGCCTATTCAATCATGATTTCTGAGAAATTTATGAATCTATCTTGATTGAATGGCTTTGGGGTCAAATGAAATCCTGCAATAATGAGTTTGAAAAAACCAATTTTGTCCCGCCTTAGATCTATCTCTCTGTCTCTCTGTCTCTCTATCTCTCTCTCTTTGTTTTTTTTCTTTCGCTACCTTCCAAATTAAATGTTCCCAATGAATACCTGACTCAAGCGCATTCAAAAACGCGATCACACACTCGCAGCTTTCGCTCCAAATCCATAAAAAAGCGGTCCCACCGATTATTTCTGGTTTTTTTTGCTCCTTTATGTGTGGCTATCTATACTTGTCTTTCTATTTATGTAAAATTGATGTTTTCTCAGTATCGATGCTTTTTATGTTCCTTTTCTTCTCTTGTAGTTTGAGGGAGGCTTATCTGAGGAAATATTTACCTTTGGATTTAACAGTCATTTTAAACTGTCCACCCACTCACTCTGTATAACAATACTTTCAACATCAGTTTGGGGCAAAACGGTGGATTTATCGCATTGTATCTATGTATTTTATGTTTTACCATCGATTAAAGCTCAATTACGATTTCTCTTACTATTTTTACCTCTTTGCTCCCCCCATCCGTCTTCTTTAACTTATTTTCTTGTTTTCCCCATAACATCTCCAGACGTAATCCTTCAGAACAGATTAACCCAAAGCTGCTCAAAGGTACAATCCGAATAATCCCAAATTCTCGTGTGAGAATACTGCCGGCATGACGTTTGCTTCTCACAGCGCTTTAAACTTCTTTGTGTGGCGGAGCTCTGTGTTGACGGCTAGTAAACAAGAAAAGAGAATCTCCAGCACAGCACTGCCCATTTTGTAGCTTTTCAGAAAAGCCGGCATTACTTTTCCAACTTTGACCACTTTAGTCGATATGAGTTAATTCCGTTTTCTCATTTGCGCAAATGAGTCAGGGCGAGTGCAGTAGTTTTATCGCGCAACTAAGCTTTTCTCAGAGTGAGTGAGTTAAAACTGTGTTTTGGTTTTTTTGTGATCCACCGCTCCTTCTTCTTAAAAGGGTGATATCAAAACCAGTGGTCGTTGAATGCTTTGTCATGAGAGCAGCGAAATGTTTTGCGAATAGTTAGCAAATTCTAATTTTATTGTCTAAGCAAATCCAATAAACAGTTAGCTGAACAAATTTAAAAGGACAATGTTTCTCCAGAACCCGGAAGTCTTAAAAGCTGTCAAGTGTTTTGGGCAGGGTAACTCAAGTGTTGTCACGTCCATCTAGTGTTTCCAAGAAGAAAATTGGTTTTCCAAGTTCCAGAAGAAGTTTCCGAATCTTGTACGTTTTGTTAAACTTCAAAAATCTACCACTTCATGTGAAAATCAAGTGTTCCTTGCCCTTGCTGCTCAGTGTTCTGTAAAATGCATATTTACGCAACTCGAGGAAAATTGTATTTTTTTAGCGAAATGTGACATCATCATATGTAATTTAGTGACCCCCTTTGTAAACTTTAAAAAGACCTTTGCAAAAATGAGTTTAACAGAAAAGTGTAAGATGATTCAGATTAATTTTATTGAATCCGAATTGTTGCTGCAATTGAGTTCCATTATTTAACCAAATTGTGTCTCTCTTTCGCACTTTACTGAAACAGAATGATCAACATGAGTTGGCTAGACAGCTGCTCCAAATTACTCGTTTTTACTGTTTACAATGTATTTCTAACATGTATTTGTCATCAGTTGACTCACAGCTGACATCTACAAATGGCTTCTTTCTCGTGATGCCTATGTTTATTCTCTCCTCCTATAATTTTCTCAAAATACTAGCGCCGCAGGGCCTGTGACGTCATGAACTCGCCGAGAACACAGCGTAATAAGTGTGTTCCCGGCTTGTTCCGCAATTTAGTGGGGCTCATTTCTTGGCTTCTGCCAGCATTTTGTCTCTTTTAATAGCCTTGCAGCTTCTCTTGATGTTTGCACAGCAGTTTTCTATAGACTTGAAAGATAACACGAATTTCGTAGGCTTCCGCCCGGTCTAGAAACGGCCGTAATCAAGTTGTGGCCCAACGTCCATTGTCACTAATGTCGGAGCATTCCGAGGAACTGACGGATTTCGAGGAACGCCGCGACAGCACAGAAGTGAGTTTCACTTTTTTGCAAGCCTTTTCGGGTATATATATATCTTCTTGCGGGGAGAAAATCGTATTCTTGTTGTTGATGTGCTGTCTGCAAAAAACGGACGGCTAGTATTAGCCCCGTTTTGGGTTATTTACTCAAGCTGTGGTTGTTTAGATCACCCACTGGCTATATTCGAGAGAAAACGAACACAAACAAAAAGCATGTTGCCATTCCAAGCACTCCTTCCTTTGCAAAAGTGAAAGTGTTTAGGAAAACTTGAGGCTTCGAAATGCTCAAAATTCTTGTAATGTTTAGAAACCAAGTGCGAATTTATAATTCATTTACGGTTTCAAACCTAACCTGAAAATACTGTGCAGAACAGTGTTTCTTTTGAAATGTATGATTTCACATTTGCCACAAAAAGGATATTTTTAGAAACAACCCCCGTTGTGTGCTTTTGCGCTTTTAATGTAAACTAACTGATAGACACTCACGTCATGTGTTTGATTTGAGCGTCAGCTGTATTCAAAATGCACACAGCGAAACAACGGCACGTTGGTGTGTCAAAGCTCCAGACTTCCCTTTATTTTCTACAGTTTAGTTTAATGTTTAGCGATTTTTATCACAGAAGCACACACACACACACACACACACACATACACGCACACACACACGGCTGTTGCTATATTCGTATTTTCTGTTCTTTGTCCGTGCAACTATACTACCCTGTTGCTTTTCGCTCTGCCAACGCGTCCGCTTCTTTTTATGTTCCTTTTGCTCTTCATTCCCCCGAGCTCATTTCTCCGAATTCGGCTGAGTGGCTTCTTTCGGACGCCTGTGCATTTTTAAGCTGTTGGAAATGCGCCCAAAGGCGTCTATTGCCGTTCCCAAGCCGAAAAGTGCTCTCCAGAGACGCGCGGAGCCCGTCCCTTTTTCATGCGCTTCCATTTCCGGGTTGAGGCGCTGCAGGCCACTTATGCACTTTTTCCATGTTTTGCATGCTGGACACCCAGGTGGCGGGTACTATTAAGCCATTCGGCTTTCGTTCATTTCATATTCCCGAAGCCATTAAATCTCGCTGCCTTTTTCTTTCAATCGCGCTTTTCCTTGCAACTTGTGAGCAAAGTCATATTTCTGACTATGCTTAGCAACATTTTGAGATTTGTATTCGGCTGGGCTGATCAACACCATTTCCCAGTGTTTTCACAAATGTGAAAATAAATTGGGGCGCGTGTTGTGGCACTTGTTTCGGTCCCGAAGCGCCAGACAAAAAGATGTTTGAGATACAAGAACACCCGGCTTTTTTGTCGAAAACAGCTTTCCAGCTGATTTTCTTTGCTTAGGAAACGGATTTTTGGTCCGCACCGGCAATGTTTTCTTTTTCCTCTCTTTCTTTGTCTTTTTTCAATAAACTCTGATTTTCATTTCTCCGTTTGAATCTGTTTTTGTCTCTTGTCTTCTCTCTCTCTCTATCTCTCTATCTCTCTCTCTCTCTTTCTCTCTCTCTCTCTCTCTCTCTCTCTCTCTCTCTCTTTCTCTCTTTCTCTCTTTCTCTCTTTCTCTCTTTCTCTCTTTCTCTCTTTCTCTCTCTCTGTCTCTCTCTCTCTTTCTCTCTTTCTCTCTTTCTTTCTTT